>QRDG01000354.1:271470-422423 GCA_012064385.1 Puccinellia tenuiflora
ATCTCTGTTAAATTCCAGGGTTACTTTGCAGTTGGGATCATATTCCTTCCAGAATCTTTTGAGATCAGTTGGGCCTCTCCTTCTCTTCAATTGTGCAACTGCCATTCAGAAATGGATCAGTACGTAAGTAAGGTAAAGGATTAGTTTCAGTCACAATTGTACCAGTAAGTTTTATGCAAAATTACCTTCCACATTCACATTTTCTTGATCAATGCATGGATTCGTTTCATCATCATCTCCATCTACTGTGGTCGCATCACTATCGTTCTCATACTCACCTGCACTATCCTCCTCTTCTTCTTCCTCTATTTCTTCATATATTGTTGTATTCTGAAAGTTCAGACATAAATACCCTCAACTCAACAAAGTGGTGAACATAAGATAATACAACAAGTGTTCTTGGTCTAGGTTTCTTACTTCTTTCTGTGCTTTATAATTATTTTAGTTTTGCTTCCTCAATGAATCTGGAAATGTATCCTCATTATGATGTTGTGTAGGTGGGATCCCTAGTATTCCCAACTTCTGGTTGACTTCAGTTAACCTCCTGTCTTGGCTTTCCGACTTGCTAGTTCCTGCCATCAAAATAATAGAATGTTACTAACATGCTTTTGTAATTGTCATTACATTTTATAATTGCAAATAAAGTAAATATGAAATATGACATACACTATTTAAACAGCATCAAACATCTTCATGTTTAGGCTCCATATCATAGAAATCTCTAATTGTAGGATAGACACAGCATGCCAATCAACATCAACAGGATCTTGTAAGTAATACACTTGCTTTGCTTGACTAGCAAGTATGAAAGGTTCAGCTGTCATTTCAGTTCCTTTAATGACATAGTTGAAGTTAATTTCAGTTATTCCAGAATACTCTACCCTTATCCCAGGAGGTTTTACCCATTCACATTTGAAAAGTACCACACTCCCTTGGTTTACATAGTTCAACTCTACAATTTCAATGACCTTGCCAAAATATTGAACATCTCCGAGTATAGGGTTCTTATCCTTTGCACTTGCATAACTGGAGGTCTCTGATAACACAGCTACTCCATCGCACTGTGTTGATTTTCCTTTAGCATGTGTTTTTGTATGGTAGGTGCATCCATTGATGCAGTAACTGTTGTATTTTCTTACCATCATGTATGGTTTCTGAGCTAACAGGAATACATCATTAGGTACTTCAATCTTTTTAGCAACTTGAGACTGCACATGTTCAATAAACCATGTATGGAAATTTTTGTGGTGAGCTTTTTCCACATCTCTCCTACTCTTTCTTCTTCCTGCATGCAATATCTTTTTGTGCTCTTCTGCATACATTTGAATTTGAGGATAGTTGAACAGCACATGCCTTTGAGCTTGGATCCATGAGGTATGGTCAAGCTCTTCTATATAAAAGCCAGACATAGGCCTACCAATAATTCTTAAGTATCTGTCAGAGGATGTACTGCAAGATGAGATATCATCATGTCTAGAGGCTTTATTGAACTTGGTGGAGCAGTCATGTAAATATCTTGAACAAAATGTCAAGCTCTCATCAAACACATAGCTCTCTGCAATTGATCCTTCAGGATGGCTTCGTGTATGAACCCAGTTCTTTAATTTCCCAATAAATCTCTCAGGAGACCACATGTTCCTGAACTGAACTGGTCCAGCATACAAGACTTCGGTGGCAATATGAACAATGAGGTGCTCCATTATATCAAAGAATGATGGAGGGAATATCATCTCAAGTTCACATAAGATTTCTGGAATTTCATCTTCCAACTTCTCTATCTCACTAGGATTGATTATTTTTGAACAAACTTTCTTGAAGTAGTTGCTTAGCTTAATAAGTGGCAAACTAACACTTGCCGGCATAGTCTTACTTACAGCAAAAGGGAATATATCCTGAAATATTATATGGCAATCATGAGTTTTGAGCCCAACAAATTTTTTCTCATCCAACCTCACTTTGTTGAACAGGTAGGATGCATAACCATCTGGGAATTTGGCATGCTTGGCAACACTGCAGAACAGCCTCTTGTTAGCTGGGTTCATGTAGTGAGGGGCTTCTGGCAACTCTGGATTTGTTTGAGTTTCATCAACATGTAGATGATCCCTAATCTTCAATCTTTTTAGATCTTTTCTTGCATTCACATTATCTTTGGACCTGGTATCTACTTGCAGGATGGTGTTCACAATGTTGTCAAATACATTTTTTTCAATGTGCATCGTATCCAAGTTATGCCGAACTTGCAAATCTTCCCAATATTCTAATTGGAAAAAGACACTTCGTTTCTTGAATGTGGTTTCAACAGTGTGCACTTCCTCCTCTTGTTCAATCTCTTCACCATGTTCTGTTCTTTGCCTCTTCTTCTTCTCACTCTTCTTCGGCTTCTGAAGTTTTCCATACACACAGTGTATGTCCTTTGTCATTTCTGATATCTCATGCCCTGTTGGCTGGACAGGGGGTTCCCTAAAATCAGTAGTTCCATTGAATGACACAGAATCACATCTGTAAGGATGGTTGTTGTTGTTGTTGTTGTTGCTGTTGTTGTTGCTGTTGTTGTTGTTGTGTTGTTGTTGTTGCTATTGTTGTTGTTGCTGTTGTTGTTGCTGTTGTTGTTGTTGCTGTTGTTGTTGTTGCTGTTGTTGTTGTTGCTGCTGTTGCTGTTGTTGTTGTTGCTGTTGTTGTTGCTGTTGTTGTTGTTGTTGTTGTTGTTGTTGCTGTTGCTGTTGTTGTTGCTGTTGCTGTTGTTGTTGTTGTTGTTGCTGTTGTTGTTGTTGCTGCTGTTGTTGTTGCTGCTGTTGTTGTTGCTGTTGTTGTTGTTGCTGCTGTTGTTGTTGCTGCTGTTGTTGTTGCTGTTGTTGTTGTTGTTGTTGTGAAGAGCGGGAAAAAAATTGGAGGTTTAAAGATGCAGGGTCCATCTAAGGAGATGCGTGAGGAAGCATCAAAAGACGTGAGAGATTCACAAATCAATATCTATTGTCCATAAAATTTATATGTATGTTCTTTCTAAAATGGGGGCAAAAGATTTGCCCCAATCTATTTATTAAGAACAAGAGAATCGCCCATTTAATTAACGGAAAAACCGAGCGAGAATCATATATGTATGTTTCTAATCTTCATGGTTCTGATTGGTCTGGGATCAGGGTCCTGGTCCAAGATCAAGGTTGCTAACTACTTTCATTCAAATTATGAGTTAACATGTTGAAGCAGGTACAGACTATTAAGTTCACACAATTCCTTTTCTGCGTGAGTTTGTGTTCTGATTTGTCTCCTTACATACTTGTTCTGTTACCAAATGCAGTGACAAGCTTGGTGGTGGTGGTTGTCCTGGGCGCTCAACTCAAGGAGGAGGTGGGATGAGTGTAGGTGGTGATGGGGGTGATTGTTGTTTCTCTGCCCTCCGACTCAGGGCCCTCCCCTAGGTAAGTCCTCCACGATCAAGTTTCCCTCATGGATTCACCGCGACAAACCCTTCTAACTCTGCCCTCACGATGATCTCGGTAAACAGTTCTTTGTGTCTGTTCAGTTTTTTGCATAATAATAATTTGATTTATACATGGAGTATTTGGTTGTATTTTCTACCGATGTCTGAAAGCATTTTTTCTGCTAGATGTGGTTCACGAGCTTGATTTGGTGACTGGTCTGAAGTTCCACAAGGAAGATCATTCCACACTTGATCTTATACAGACTTGCATCACGGCATGTATTTGAAGTCTTCTTAATGTGCCTATGATATTTAGAATTTCATTCCACTGCCTATGTGTACAATTGATATCATTGTCGGGGGGATGATCCCCCGATATACCAAAGTCCGTGACTCAACGAGACAAGACGACGATCCGGCAGCTGGCTGGCTACTCGACTTCGGCCGGCTGCCGGACTTGGCCGGCTAGGAGCTTGGCCGGCTGAGAGCCTGGCCGACTGGAGGGCTGGTCGGCTGCGTCCAGGCCGGCTGGCCATCTGCCAGCCGGATCACCTGCGAGGAGAAGTCAACCACCGCGTCCCATCGGACACACGCCGACGAGACAGCCGGATACTATGCACTATGCTTGATGGAAGAACACTGTTGATGAATAGTAGACACTCTGCGCTACAGTGCATCGTGTCCTCCGAATAGTATAAGTTAGGCACGCGGGCCACCCCTTGTCCCCTGGGCTCCCCTTTATAAGGAGCACCAGGGCAGCCCTCACTCTTCAGATTCTGACGCCCCGGAGACCCCCCGGGCAGACGGCCAAACGCCGCTCCTCCACTCAGCTGGCCAGCCTGCTCTAGCCGGCTGCTCACTCTCTCTCATATATAGCTCAAGGAGCAACTTTGTAACACCATATACTCCACCATATACACTAGATCATGCAGGAGTAGGGGTTTTACCTCCTCACGAGGGCCCCGAACCTGGGTACATCGTGTGTCAGTTCGCATGCTTGTGCCCAATCCCGCCGGAACGCCGTCACTCACGCCATAGTCCCCACACCTTAAGCCACCCGTTGGCATATGCCGTGAAAGCAACCACGACAATCATACAACTGCTATTCAGAGCAAGTTATTAGAAGTAGAGCAAAATGCACAAAAATAACATAATTGGTGTTGTGGGGATCGATGCCTCAACATCGCGTTCTTTATCCAGGATTTTCTAGACCTATGTATTTTAATCTAGCATTTGTTTCAGATCAATTAGGGGCCAGTAACATAATCTACATACAAGATCACAAAGAAAATCTATTGATTATATCTTGACATGTCTATTTTATTCAATTGGTTCAATACATTTATCGTGCCTCGATATATTTATTGATTCTATAAATTTATTCAGTTGCCACAACTAGCCCAACATAATTGTGAAACATTTCAAATCAATTAGCTTTTCATCGCCAACTTACAAATTCCCTAAAAAGTTACTAACTGTAATATTTATATTATTTTTGTCGCCAAATGTCATTCTCACGTTAAAATAAACAGGCGCGCGGCAACGTGGCTATGATAGGTTGTGAGGCTACAGCCGCGGCGGATGCAACGACTCCATTTTCGCTGCTTCGGCCGGCAACGAGCAAGGAAGGGAGACCCCCGTCTATCAAGTAATCATGTAGTACCCCTTGTTGTATTTGTGGCCATTGATCACATAGTTAACTGGAGGAGCATGACCTTCAACGAGTTTCGCAAACACCGGAGAGCGCTGCAACACGTTGATGTCATTGCGTGATCCTGCCATGCCAAAGAAAACGTGCCAAATCCACGTCTCATGATCGGCCACAGCTTCAAGTACCGCACTACAATATCCTTTGTGGCCACCTTTGTACAGTCTTTACCAACCAAATGGATAATTCTTCCAGCTCCAGTGCATGCAATCGATGCTTCCAAACATCCCAGGAAATCCCCTTGTTGCATTGGTCACGAGTCGCGATTCAGTCTAATCTCTCACCAGTCACCAATCCCTTTCTGATTTGTCCTTTGAATCTCTTCAGCTTTCAAGTTCCAACCACGATGTATTTTTCGATAATTAGTTAATCAATCTTGCTATTGCTAGCGCAGCTCTTAACATTATGTTGTTGCAGATGCCGGGTATAGTTGATATCTGGTTCTCTGTATCCAAAAAAATCTCATCAGATAGTCAATGGCTACTGCGAATCGTTATGTCTGATGTACTGTGACAAGTTGTTCTGTTTGCAGTTTCACGGTTTGTATTCTATGGCGAATAACATTGTTAGTTTGTATTCGATCGAAGTAGATGTATCCATTGCTACTCTGACACCTCGACCCAAGCCATCGAGAGGAGACGACCCGGACAGGGGCACAAGACACAGTGAGAACGTATCCAGTGCACCCACCCAATTTATGCACCCGGTGCACCCATGCCAAAAACGACCCCCTAAAATGTTTCAAAAAATACGAAAAAAAATTTGGAAATACATTATGCTCATATCTACTATGTCACAAAATTTCAACTTCAAATTCGTAACAGAACATGAACAGTGAAAATGACAAATTTGTATCAACAGTGACAATGGGCCAAATTCAAAACCCAATTTGCATTTTGGCACTATTCACTGTCGGATTTGTCTATTTTGTTTCTTCAGTTCTGTTACGAATTTGAAGTTGAAATTTTGTGACATACTAGATATGAGCATAATGTATTTCCAAACTTTTTTTCGTATTTTTTAAAACATTTTAGGGGGTCGTTTTTTGAGGTTGGGTGCACCGGGTGCATAAATTGGGTGGGTGCACTGGATACGTTCTCAAGACACAGTAATTGGGCAAAAGAAGATCGGGAAAAGAAATCTCTGTCGTTGGTGGCTTGGGAAACTGTTTGCAAATCTAAGGATATAGGGGCATAGGAATATGATGCTCTCCTGCTAAAGTTATGAACCAGTTGGTGAACAAAGTTGATATCCATGGGAATTAATACTGCTTGCAATCCAAGACCTGAAAATTCTATTTTAGTATGGAAAGATAAATAGATGAGGGAGGAGTTACTATGAAAAGATTAAACGATCTGTACATACTCTATCTGCTTAATCCAAAAGTCAGAATTCTCTAGATCTTTCAAACACAAACCTTTTCTTTCTTCGGGCATACACGTCTATGAGAGGGTGACGACATTCTCCGCTGCCGTCTTGGCTTGGATCTACTTGGTGAATTTGTCGACGGCGATATAAAGCTGTTTTTTATCTGTTCTGTCGCCTGCCTATGGAGGATGAATAAACGAGGTAGATGATGAGTGGCACCCATGACCTGGTCGCTCTGGTTATTGCGACAATGGCGCGAAGCATCTTTTGCACGTTGTTACCCACTAACCAAGTGCGTGAATGCTTATACCAACTAAAAAGCAGGCCCAAACAATCAAACCTAGCTAAGCACTCCACTTTATATATATATATACCTACAGAGGCAGCTCCACCCAGGCCAAGCTAGCTCCAATACATTCAGTCCAGTCCACCATGGGATCGCGGTACGTGGTTGAAGTGACAGTGGCCTCCGCCCGGAACCTGAAGAACGTCAACTGGCGCAACGGGGATCTCACGCCGTACGCGGTCCTCTGGATCGACTCCGGCGCCAAGGTGTCCACCCGCGTCGACTTCCACAACGGCGACTGCCCGGCCTGGGACCAGAAGCTCCTCGTGCCCCTCCCGCCCTCCACCCGCCTCGACGACGCCGTCCTCTACGTCGACATCGTCCACGCCGAGGCCGCCGAGGACGTCAAGCCGCTCCTCGGCTCCGCGCGCCTCCCGCTCCGCGACGTCCTCAACGACGCCGACGCGTCGGAGCCCAGGAGCCTCAGGCTGAAGCGGCCCTCGGGCCGCCCGCATGGGAGCATCGACGTCCGCGTCGCCGTCAGGGAGCCGTCCAGGTACAACGACTCTGGCGCCGCAGGGTACCCGCCGCCGGCTGGCTACGGCTCCTCCCGCGACGCCTACGACGCACCGGCGGGGTACCCGGCGCCGGCTGGCTACGGCTCCTCCCGCGACGCCTACGGCGCCCCTCCGCCGCACCAGCCAGCCTACGGAGAGCCCTACGGCGCCGCGCCGCCGTACCAGCCAGCCTATGGATCGGCTCAGCCCGGCTACGACTACCGCGGCGACCCGCCCAAGAAGGAGGGGATGGGCATGGGCGCCGGTCTGGCTATAGGTGCGGGGGTCGGGCTGGTGGGCGGCCTGGCGCTCGTAGGTGGCGCGAGCTACCTGGAGGACAAGTTCGACGAGGCAGTCGAGGAGCAGGTCGCGGAGCAGCTCGAGGAGAGCCTTGACGACGACGAGTGACCGGCCGCTACACCATTATTCCTGAATGAATGGGAAGGGGCGACTACCCATTTCCGAGCTACACTTACGGGGTCGTCTCGTCGTGTTTACGTCCATGAATTTTCATTTCCCTTTATTTTTATTTTTTGTTCCTTCGCGTGCATTGTCAAGCTGCTTCTTTCTCTTATCATGTTTTGTATGTTGTATTGGTTGTACTTATTCGTCGACTTTCCGCTTTCAAAGAACTTCGTTTGTATTAATATGCTACAAATGAACTCGCACCACAGGAAGAGCGCAATATTACCGTGTGTGTATGGCTGTTTGGCGAATGTTTTTTAGTTCGGAACTCGGCATCTAGAGTGTTTGCCGAGTCAGCAAAGACACATGTATATATACGGACTATTTTCAACTCATGAGAGGCTTTGTTGAGCCCTCTATCAATTCGTCGTGTTTGCCGAGTTTCTACGTTGTGACACTTAGCAAACATCCATACTTTTCCCTCTCCGTTCTCCCGCGAACAAATAACTTTACTGCCCAATGTTTGTCGAGTGTTTAGCGCCCTTCCTTTTCCCGCAGCTGGTTGACGAAGCCTGCAGGTTCAATATACGATAAAGAACAACGGCATAACTTTGTATTGGCTTGTCTATGGCATATCGGATATCAAATATGCGGTGGTACACTAGACTATGTATTCCTAAAATAATATCGGTGTTAGTTGGTTATTCTTTAATCTCATGCTTTTCTCTAGTAGTTCCAATAAATAATGTCCCATGTTGTCCCTTTGTTTTTCTCTCCCATCGTTGGCTACGACGTGCTTGATGAACGATTTCCAAGTACATGCCTCCCATAGATAAAATGCAAGTCATAAAAGGATTAACAGCCACTTGTATTTGTATTGTTCATTGGCGACTTGCAGCTTGCGTGATTCTTCACATTTTTTTTTCCATACGACTTCCACCGAAGCCGGGTTCCATTTCAAAAGAAACAGAACAAACATCCAGTTCTAAAGTTCAAAGGTAAAGCAAAATAAAACTGGGATTTCTCCCAAAAGCATATGACGATGAGTCTACCCCTCCAGAGAAAAGCTTTGGACCATGCACAAAAGCGTGATTCTTCACATGATACCCAGTAGCAAAAGTGCAAAACAACTGTTGTTTATACTTGTTTATCACATCACAACTACCTATAAGTAAGCTACCTTGAAGATAAATAAATTTTGCGACTCGTTGACGAAGCAAGGTTCAAATAAGGAATAGCCCAGCTCGTTGATGAAGCAAGGTTCAACATAAAGAATAGCGACGTATTGGTCTGTTTACGGCATATCCGATATCGGATATGCGGTGAGCCGGTGACACGCTAGAAAATGTATCCCTAAAATAATGTAGGTGTTTGCTTGTTGGATGTGTGCGGGGAGCAATCAGTAACCAAGTTTAATTACGTGCAACGCGCCGGCTAATCAATGCTCATGAATAATTAAGCTCGCCACTCTAGCTATTTTTAGTTTCATGCTAGCAATTTTCATAGACGATTTGATAGCAGAATCACAACAGGGATCCATCGATAATTTTTGGATAAACAAAGTTCTATTAACACTTTCAGGAACTTTGCGTCCAGAAATGTTACTCACTCCATTCCTAAATATAAGATGTTTTGACTATTTCAATATGATCTATACACGAACTAAAATAAGTGAATCTACGTACAAAAATGTGTCCCACGAAAAAATAACTTTACTGCCCAATGTTTGCCAAGTGTTTCCCGCCCACTAGTGGAGAACAGACCTTTAGTCCCGGGTCGGAACATGCTTTAGTCCCAGATTTTCATCCAGGACGAGCCAATCGGGACTAAAATCCCCCCTCTTTAGTCCCGGCCTATTACGAACCGGGACTAAAGGCCCTCCACGTGGCCGTGCCCAGCACTGCAGGCTGGAGGACCTTTAGTCCCGGGTCGTGTTACGAAGTTATATTCTGAAATTTTTCCAAAGTAAAAAAAAAACTTTAGTCCCGGTTTATATATCTAACAGAGATTAAAGGTCCATCTTTAGTTCCGGTTTGTAATACGAACCGGGACTAAATGTTCTCTTTGTTTTTCTCTCTGCCGTCGTTGCTCCTGAAGCATGTCACACTAGTACAGTAGTACTGGACAGAATTATCATTCTCTTTTAACACATGAGTCCTCTTTTTGGATCTCAAACTCTCAATGCACACAAGTAAAATATGACTTGATACGCAATTATTACCATATATATACAGTATAATCCCGTACTCATGGGATGTTTAGAACAAAATACAGTACAGCCGAAGCCTTGTCGGAAGGAAATTGCTTCACGTACGATCCTTCATGTCCAATATCTGTACGACACTTCTTTTCTATCGTGCTATTTATGGCTTCATGCTAAACATTCCAGCCCAAGCCCAAAGTCCAGCTCAAACCCAAACATGTGGTACTTTGTCCATGACTCAATCACTTTTCCGGCCCTCCATGATTTTTATATGTTATTTTTAAAGAAAATCAAAATATTATCATGAAATAATTTTAGAAGTATTACTTGGTCATCGGGCCGACGGACGGAAACCAGAAATTGTCACTTCACAAGACGATTAGTCCCAATCGTCGGGGCCACGTATCATTAGGGATATTATAACTAGGACAAGAGGGAGCTCTCTCACGTCCTGAGCATTTTTTACAGTCCGATCAAGTCAATTACCCTGTTTCTGGCCGTCAGATTGGAGTCACATCCCGACCTGGGCCAAAAGTCCCTACAAGACGCTTTTCTGCGGATCGAGTAGACAGTATGTGCTTAACTAGGCCCGAAAACCTTACAAAGCCCATTACCTTCCTTACTGGACCGACCCAGGCCCGGTGAGAGTGACGTTGCTAAGTACGCTGGCCATATTATACACTACTACAGCCTCTTAGGCCACCTCCTACTTCCAAGCCACGAACGGAACTATGCGCTGGGGACAGATCCGCCTCTAGCATCCTCGTAGCTCGGCACGATAAGAAGACCACCATCCAGAGCCGCCGCCCTGGCATCCGAACGCCACGTCTAGCTGAAATCCGTCGGGCACCCTCCACGGCTTAGCCGACGAACACCACGCATAGATCGCAATATCTATCGTCGAAACCGGCCGAACTAGGCAGTCGGGCCCAACATATTGCGCGCCGCCAGCTCCCCGTCGTCGCGATGAATGTCGCCGTGAAGCGCCGCACGCGTCGGAGTAGAGGAAGATGAGGCAAACAAGAGCGACGAAGGAGAGGAGGCGGCCATGGGGCGACCCTCACTAGGGTTCCCCCGAGTCGGAGGGGTGCGGTGATGGGTTGCTCGTGTGTGGGTGGTGCATGGGGAATTTATAAGGCTGAAAATCGCGACCACGCATTCGAAATGTGGGTGGTGCATGGGGAATTTATAAGGCTGAAAATCGCGACCACGCATTCGAAAATCGATGATGCCGAGATGGTTCTGTACGGGCCACTTTTGGTAATGCTTTTGGAGCTTTGGTTTTTTTTTTTTTGATTGTTAAAATTGTAGTTTTACTAATTGGGACAAATTACAAGTCTTTTTGGGATGATCTACTCTCTAGAACACTCGGTCCAAGCATGAGCCAAATGAATATGGAAAAAAAAGGAAAAAAAGAAAATGTGTTATCTTAGATGTGGAGCTGCCATTAGGAGAGCCGGTCCGATCCGAAGCCCAGCCCAACCCCACCTCCGATCCTTTCCCCGCATTGAACGAAGCTAGCTGGCACATAATAAGATCGTACATGACGCGCTTGTCGGAAATGAATATGGAAATATACAAGTCTTTTTGGGATGATCTACTCTCTAGAACACTCGGTTCAAGCATGAGCCAAATGAATATGGAAAAAAAAAGGAAAAAAAGAAAATGTGTTATCTTAGCACGCAAATTCGTCGTACATATAGCAGCATTCTTGTCGGAAATCCAAATCACCCTCTCTTCACCTATTCCGCGCATGGAATCGCACGAGGCGACAACTGCAAGCTTGAAGAACGGCACACATCAGTACAGTGCGTAGTACTACGACTCCTGGAGTACATCTATCTATTATATACTAAAAATAAATGAGTTAGCGAATAGAGCCACCACGTTAAGCCACATCCCCTTAATTAATATTGGCTCTCGGATCTAAAACTCAAGGCTGTGATTTAATTGGCCCATTAGTCACCACAAACGTACAACACGTGAACATTAACTGTGTACACGTGAACTTTATCTCAACTTCAACACGTGAAGACCTCGGGGAGTCCGGTCCGTTTGATTTATAAATATAATATACGTAAAGAGTTAGTTGGTAGAGTCCATCTGATTTAGGGATAGAATATACGGCTCAACACACCACGACTTCCTCATAAAGTGAGCGAAAAGAAAAAGAGACCCTCTCATACAAGATGTACAGAATCTTTATATAGGTATCTCCCACGTACGTGATGTCTCCAAGATTTCTCTAACCTCTTGCAACCAGTCCACGCTCTTGCCGCAGCTTTCAATAGGTCTGCATCTTGCGTCAGCTCGGTAAGGCAGATCCCAGCTCCCCGGATATTGGAAATTTGGCAATTACCCACCAGGCCAATCCTGTGCATCCGAAAGACCAGGTAAATATAATTTTCCTTTTGATCCCATTGTACTAAGCTATATTGATCTCAAACAGTAATCAAGTAAGGAAACTCAACTATATAGTTCAACATCGTGGTTCATCAATGTGCAAACTTCCATCAAGTAGACACAGGTTGCAATCAGCAAACAATTTTCTCGATTGACCTACCCATCTCCTTTTAAAAATCTTACACGCTGTGAACAAGTGCATAAATAATTGAATATTGGACATCAATTTTAGATAAATTATCTCTGTCGAAAGTAAATATGATGAAGTTTTTAGCGTATCAATAATAGATACATGATCATTGTATTATGTGTTCTATTAGCCTTTTCACTTATGGTTCAGTTGCCTTTACAGATATGACGCCTACCCTCCTAAGTGAATTGTCGACAAGAGACGAGTCACGGACAGTCAAGGTCAAGGTTTTAAGAATTTGGGATTCATTCAATCTATCAACCAATGAAGTCATTACTGTTGATATGATTTTAGCAGACAAGAAGGTACACCTATTACGTGTGTACAATTTAAATGGTATCACATATTTCTCACTTTTCTAACATATTATTTGTACATAGGGAAATACAATCCATGCTTCTATTGGAACAAAACTTGATCGGCAAGTTTAAGTCAAAGTTTATTAGAGAAGACCAAATCTACATATTGAAGACATTTAAAGTTTGGGAATATGACAAGTATAGGCCTTTGAAGAACAATCTGAAATTGTATTCGTATCTGATACCACAGTAAAGGAAGTTCTACAAGAATCACGGAAGTTTGTAGACTATTACTTTGAGTTTGCTGATAAAGATACCTTATGGAGTAGGGAAAATAATGATGCACAATGCTCAGGTATGTAGATCCAATATTTAAATCAAAGAGAAATTATATATCAGTTAAGTAATATCTCTATGCAGATGTTATTGGCATGCTTAGAGGGATAAAACCAATACAAGAAAAAATAATAGCCAGGGACACTTCAAAGGAGCGAACTTCAAAAATCCGTGAGATTGAAATACTTTGTTGGATTAAGTCCTTTAATTTATATCATTACTTAACTTTCTTTTTCAAATTTAAGTTCTGATGTAATTTTAAATCACTTTTACATGATTATATTTCTGAAGTGGTGAGAAAATCAAAGTCACTTTGTGGGGGGAGAGTTTAGCAAATATGATAAACGAAGATCTCTTGGAAAACAAACGATAGTGATTGTCACTTCAAATCTGGTCAAAGATTTTTACGGTGAGTACTTTAGTGTTTTTTCTTTTCTTTAGCATAATATGATTTTACTGATCCTTTCATCAATAGGTTTATCACTTCGTACAACAAATGCATCTAAAGTCTACCTAGACTTTGAAATTCCAGAGACAAAGAGAAATTATCAACAGGTAGGATGTGTATTACGTATACACTATTTCGCAAGAGTGCTTTTTGATGACGTTGTCAATATAATGCAGGCATTGTACAGTGGATGACTTCCCAACAATGATCGAAGTCGATGCAAGCACACAAGGAACGGTAGAGCAACAAATGTTTTATAACAGAAAAACCTTAAGGGAAATAACGGAACTGCGGTTCAATGATGTGAAAACAAAGGTTATTTCAGACCCTTAATTTGAAGTATATTTTACATATTTTCTTGCACATTGTCTCATATTTTCTCTTTACTTAAATTAGGAATATATGTGCACAACCAAAGCAACAATAGATGAGATCATCTCGATAGAGGTTGGTGGTACATGGCATGTAAAAGTTGCTATTCTGCGACAAGAAAGGAGTCAGGTAACTATGTTTGTAAAGCGTGCAACAAAAAAGCAGAAACTATAGACCAAAGGTGATAACTCTTAATACTCTATTTTTCTAATACTGTACGTAATATGAGTTTCTGTTAACAGTAAAGTATCATATCAGGTACATAATCAATATGAAGATAAGTGACCACACAACAACAACAACATGTGCACTATTTAACGAGGTATCCCAAAAACTTTTGGGGAATAAGTCTGTTGATACCATGCTAGAGCAAGAGGGATACTCGGAGACAATCCCAGAATCAATTCAGAACCTTTGTGGAAGAACACTCATATTCCATTTGAAGTTAAATTCAAGGAATTTAGAAGAGTGCATGGAAAATTATAAAGTTAATTGCACTTTTGAGCCTGATAACGAGCTAGAGATGGACTATTCAAATGAGAAGGCTGAGGAGGTATGCACATATACATTCTTTTTCTTACCAAAGGACATACAAAATCATAATGAAAAATGTTTTGCAGGACATGCTAGACTACCAAGGACATGGAGACTCAACTGCATCAATTATGCATAATTTAGAAAATCAGGTCTGCTAATATATGGTTTCAGTAGCAAAGGTAATGTATTATTCTCTTTTTACTAAAAACATATTCTTTTATAGGGAAAAATCTTCTCCGATACTGTGACAGAAGAATCGGAAGGTGACAAAAGTGATACCAGTGAGAAGGAAATCCGTGCATCTACCAAAAAAAAAATACCGAGGAAAATTAAAAAAGAGAGATCAAGCACAAGACCTAAAAGAAAAATAATGAAGGTTACTTCCAGAGGGAGCCACCATGATGAGGTAATATTGTAAAGAAGACTTTTCATCATTTACAACATGTATGATTTTTAGCATAAATATATTACCAAATTATGCAGAAAGAATCAAACTCTTATCAAGTTAGAAAAGATGAGAACTCACGGAAGAGATCTAGCAGAAAAGTAACAAAGGTTGGCAAAAAAAGCAAAAAATCTGTTATAAGAATGGAAATTTCTCATGATGAGGTATGATAATATTTATCCTTATTTTCTGTTGACATTAAGCTCTATTTCCTATGTCATACAACACCAACGAAAAATGCAGGAACCTGAGTCAGATTCAGAGGAGCTAAGGGAGGATGAGAACGCTGCAATAAAAACATATGGATTTCAAGATAGCGTACGCAATAGCCAAACGTCAAGTGGAAATTTAATTCCAGTAGATGCTTCAGATAATGAGTGTGATAATACATATACACGTGTGAACAAGTCTGCATGCAAGAAATCAAAGGTTGCCAAGGGAAAGAAAATCAAGAATAAGGTAGATCATTTGTTGATTACAAATTAGCAATAACATTGGTAATTATTTTTCATAAAGATCAATAAATTCATGTGTTATGTACGCAGCAGGAAAAAAATGATTTGGAGAGTATTGGGAAAAGGAGAGGCAACACGAAATGTAAGAAAGGAAGGAAAAAGGTTGGTTCCAGAAAAAGCAAAAGAAATGTTATGGAGAATAAACTGCTAGATGATGAGGTACTATAATCTACATGTATGAAAGAAGATTTTGATCACGGAGCATTATTATTAACTAGCAAAGTGGCCCGTGCATACGCGCAAGCATCATTTTTAATACTATTTTTATATCATTAATTATTTATTATCCATAAATGAGATATTTAAGGTGTAGGATTTTTTCATTGTTTTGAAATTAATATGTCCGTCTGATTTCAGAGATATAGAATAAAGATATAGTAAATAATAGGATAAGAAATTGGAATATATGCAAAAAAATATCACTTGAAACCATGGTAATTTGAAGTATTGTATGCATGGAGTAGCTTGCCCTTTTGATTCTTCTCATAATGCATTTTGTTACTTTCTATGATTTAGTAAATTTATAGACCAAAAAGATCAAAGATTATTTGTCCGTGGAGTAGAAGAAATATATATGTATTCTTTATCAGATTTTTTCGGGGCACTTCCTTTTATTATAGAACTGCCTGTGCTAGCTCATTTTACTTTATATACAATGTGAAATGATATTTGTATAAACTGGTAAACAATTTATTATTATCGTTACTACGGTTTTCATTATTGGAACCGAGTAAATATTCTCGTTAGACTAATCCAATAATATCCATGACAACCACTTCCATTCACATGTAAAATACATATGTGCTTATTAGGTTGAAGACAACTTCAATGCTTAGTAAGAAATTTTAAGAATTGGTGAGTATGATAATACAGTAATCTAAATACAACACTCGTTTAAAATTTTATTGTCGTACTTCATGAAGTTGACATAAGTCTATAAATTTTATTTTATAAGTATAGATCCTCCTACATCTTTTTTTAATGGATTAAGTAGTCAAAATTTCGCCAAAAATAAAGGTGTATGCATGGCTGCTACTGTCGGATAGATTAAATACCAGAAATATGTAAAAGGAGAGAGACATTTTGGAAATGATTTTTCCTGACTTTATGTCGTGCTGGTTCAGAAGAAAGGTTGGAAAACTTATTCTTACAATGTACTTTCTTCCCTCAATGCTGGACCAGATTGGATATCCTTTGGGGACAAACATTGAATAGATCGGAAGCAATAAACCTAAGAAAGTTTGGTTTTTAGGGAAACTTTCTTTTTTTTTTGAAATTTTCACTACTAATTATCAGGGAAACAAATTAACTCTCTTGTCTATTATTCTAGTTCCATGTATAGTTTCCAACCCTTGCACATCCTTACCTGATAGATTGTCAAAAGAAAATAACAAATGGAAAACAAAATTATAGACCTTACAGTAAAACTGTTCAATAACAATCGATAATATCATGGACAATTAGCATGATTAGGAGTTTAAGACACATGCATAATATACGGCTACATGCAAATCATTTGTACCAACTTAAGATTATATAGTCTACTATAAATGGCGGTTAGTAGCTTTGATTAAGGGAGACGATGGACCCACGGGCAAGCACATAGAAAGACAATTTTGCTGAAAAAGTCAAGATTTGTGCGGCTACATGCAGTATGCAACCCTTAATTGCTAATATTTTTCGGTGCCATACTGGAGTTTGCGAGAGAAATCCACATATAATCTGTTCCACTGTATTTTGATTGTACCAGCTCTTTCTTGTGAATTTCAGCATCACAATTATTTATTCTTTGCTATGCACATTTGGACGAACTTGTGTTAGAAGTTTTTCCAGAAAAAATAAAAAGTAGTACAATTCACCTTTGTTTGCTACAAAACTGAAACCTCCCAGCAGGACAATTTGCTCTCATAATATTAAAGCTACATGGAACATACGTCTTGCAAATTTCCATATATATTGGGTGTAGCCATGATCGTTACTCACAAATAGTTTTGCACTGCTGCTGCGGACGCTCAGTTAATTGTGTGGAGAATACCTGTGAAAGAAAGTTCAACTCAACAATTAGTTATACAAAAGTCTAGCGAAACTGCATGCTATAATATTCAGAAGTAGATTGAGCGGTCAAAGGAGGCAGACAACAATCACGTGCAAGGGCAGTACCAATCTCTCGGCCGCTGTCTGCATGAGGCGAGCCTTTAATCGTCCATGCTTAGCTGTCTTGACAATGTAAACTTGAAATCCATAGCACTCAGAATATACTACATGTCTAGAGAAGGGGATTAATTTGCCGGCCAAGGCGATCATAGAGCCGACGGGTCTGATGACACTTTGGTGAAGCAGCTAACCTTTTTAGCTTACGCGGGAGATCGTTAGATCGATCTTGAAGGACTACATGCGTGAGGCCCGCAAGCTTAAGAATTCAGATCTTAGGCCGAGTCACCAGTGATGTGCATGCACGGGAAAAGAGATGAACAACCGCATCAATTCGAATACCGTGGCGGCGTGTGTACATGCCCGGTGGCTGCACGCGGGATATTCGATCTGGAGATCGCCGTCTGCTAGGTCTAGGGTCTAGACGATGCAGCAGCCGCGCGAGGAGAAAGTTGTAGGGTTTTGTTTCTGTTTTCACGGGAGGTATTTGTCGAAGGGGTATGCCGACAATTACTAATGGCTTGGTGGGTAATTTTATGTCAATAGGCTATTTGATCCATCGGTTCTGGTCATGTAATTAGGCTAATGGATGGTCAGATGTTTCTGATTTTTGTGTGATTTTCTAAAGTAATTCTCTTTTTTCTGGTGAGCCCATCATGTACTTTTAATATATAATAGATGAGATTACCAAAATTGTATATTGTAACATATTATTGTTAAAAAAAGATGTATCTTATGTTCTAAATTATTTTATTCTAACTTACAGGTAGAAAAGGGAGAGGTTGGAGAGTATGGGTTTGAAGATAGCGTACGCAATCGTCAAACGTCAAGTGGAAATTTAATTATAATAGATGGTTCGGATAAAGAGTGCGATAATACAGAATTACAGATACATGCAAGAACACAAAGGTTGCCAAGGGAAAGATAATCAAGAATGAGGTAGATAACATTGTTAATTATTTTTCAGAAAGATCACTAAATTTATGTGTTACGTACGCAGGAGGCAAAAAATGATTCGGAGAATATTGGGAAAAGGAGAGGCAACACAATATATAAAAAAGAAAGGGGAAAGGTTGGTTTCAGAAAGAGCAAAAGAAATGTTATGGAGAATAAAATCCTGGATGATAAGGTATTATAATCTACATGTATGAACTAAGTTTTGTATCACGGGTCATTACTATTAATGAGATCGGTAAAAAATGTATATTGTAAACATATTGTGACTTGCAGGTTGAAACGGGAGTTGAAGTCAATGATGATGTTAACTGCTTTGAAAATTTAAACCACCTACAAAAGCCTACACATAAGAAATTCAAGAAAGTTGTGAAAGTGAGGATAATCATTATTAGGGGCTTATTTCTTATATTTTTTTAATCCAAATCAAATGTTGTCCTATTCTCTAACTAAGGTATGTTATCTTACAGGTGAAACAGGAACAGAAGGATAAAATCAGTATAAAAAAAAGAACAAAAACTGTAAAGGTAACTCATGATGTACAACTTTGATATTTAACATTACCTATAATTTATTTATTTAAGAGCAGCACTAATTTTACAATTTAACAGAGAGACAACAACAACAATGATGATGATGAGAACAATGATTGCATCAGTTCAGACGAAAGTGCAGAAGAACTGACTGAGGAAATTGCAAGCACAACAAAGAAGAAAAATGTTGATAGCAGAATTAAGAGGAAGGTGTCATCAAAAAAGGAGAATATAGTACCACTGGATCTCAGTCACGATAGACCCAAGAGGATTAGGAAAACACCTGATAGATTCACATACTAGGTTGCTCGACGCTTCAAATAGCATGTAGTAATATTATATGCTTCTTTACTATAAATAAGATCAAGTACTCTATTTATACTTAGTAGTGATTATTATAAGCTCTATGAGAGCATGAAGATTAATTTTCAGATTAGTGTGCATACAGACATACAATGTGAAGTCTGTGAATATTTAGTCGTGCTAATCTTGCGTTTTTGCTATGCAAAACCAAAAAATTGCTTTGAATCATGTCATCTGTTTATGTTAAGTGTACCTATGCCTACCCAGCTAAGTGCAAGGTATTGAGTACAGGCCTACTAACAATCTCAACCAGCATGTGCCAATTATTAACTTTTAGGGTCGTCTTCCCGGACATCTGTGAGAAAAGATGGAATTAGAGAAGAAATTAATGAATACCGGACACAAACCATAAAGAGTGGGATGTCAACCTGATTGTAGTTTAGTCGATGGTATAAAAAATTATAAATTTTTGTGTACACTAACAAATGTATTATACGTATGATTTAGAAAAAATGGACGGAGGGAGTAGTATAAAAGAGAAATCTAATTTGCACAGAGTCCCATACTGAAGTCAAATAAAGACACAAATTGCATGATATTTTGTACAGGGTAAAAGAAAAAAAATTCAAAAGGTCAATTTAGAAAAAAAATGAGTCAGTCTACCAACGAGATTAAACTTCTGACACGGCTTTAGAGATAGAATTGTTTTTAAAAGAAGAGTTTCTATCCAGAGACAAAACATGTCGTATATACCTTGGAAACAACCTATATGTCATATAACCTCACGCCACATCATCTATTAACGTCCAATCCGTTCTCTTCTTCCCAAAGAAAGCAATCTACGAGATTTGGAGAGTACGATCAAGATCCTGAAATATCAGGGCGGAAAATCCTACAACAGAAGAATTGTCTAAGGTAAGAACATGTTTGCCACCATGAAGTTCCCATCCACAATTGCAATGGGACCCTATTTCTTAATGCATGCAATTTACAGCTTTTGTTCCGTTTGGAAGATATATTGGTCTGTACAATCGAACAATCTTGGTTTCCAAATCTATACAAATATCAATCTGATAGTTTAACAAGCAAAAGCTTTGACGTACGACCAAGAACATGAAGCATGAATTCTACAGAACTGTGAGAGTAATTATGTAGGTACATATAGAACATACAACAGAACAGACTATGTTTTATGGGAGTTCTTTGAAATCACATTGGCCTGTAGGTGTCCATGCCAGATGACTCCATCTGCTAGCTTGCACACTCTGAATCAGAACTATGCCAAGCTCTACATCTTCTGAAAACCCTATTAGGGCAGAGCCCACGGCGCAAGTCCTACCGGCAGTAGGAAAAAAAATGTTAGACCGGTAGTAAGCGTCGAGTTGACAGATTCCGGTGCCGCGTGCCCGTTCCTCACCATAATTGCATTACAGCTTGATATTTTATTATATATGAAGAAAAACATATTTATTATTTCAATTGCATACAGGAATACGCAATGAAGAAAAAAGGGGAGACGCACAGAAAGGCATCTCAGAAAACTGCCAATCTGTCAAGGTAATCACTATGTTAGTAGTAAAACATCAATGGGAGGGTTGTGTAAGTTGGATATATGAAAGTATATCTACAGAGATAGCCTACTTGATTTATTGGACAAATAAATATCAAGCCAAAAACAAGAAGTGTTCAGGATTACTCATGTCAATACTTACTCATGTCAATACAGAGAATCCGTCAAAATAGCAAGATTGACAAGGATGCAGAAAATTCAGGACAAGAAGAAGAGAAGGGCTACAATAGAACATGGTGATGTGCACAATGAAGAATCTCTGAACAAGGAGCGGTAAAAGATTATACACAAGTTTCCTTATATTATAATATACTTTTATTCTTATTTTTTCCCTATTCTACGTTCAATATTACACAGGTCAAGTCATTCAGTGGAATTAACAACAGAAGAGATGCCAAGCGGGAAAAGAAAAGTAGAACTTCAGACCAATGTAGACCAAGTGCCAAAAGAAACTACAAAGAGAAAGAGGTAAGCTATTTCAACTTGCACAATTTGCATAGTCAAGAATCAATCTCTAATGTGAAATATGATGCTAAAAATGCATCAGGACACCAAAAAGGACTAAAATGGAAATTTGGAACTTTGGGAAACCGACTTGCAAGTGTGAAAAATGCAAGGCAATTTTTTGGTATGAAGAAAGAACAAAGTGCAGAGGGAGCAACAACCCACAATTTGGACTATGTTGCCAGAATGGAAAGGTTGACTTGCCAGCCTTAAAGGAGCCACCAGCTTACCTTATGAAATTGCTAAGGAAAGAAAGTGGAAAAAGATCGAAAAACTACATGCAAAATATCAGATTGTACAACTCCATGTTCGCTTTCACATCAATGGGAGGAAAGGTTGACAAAGAAATAAACAAAGGCAGTGGACCTTATGTGTTCAAGATGAATGGGCTAAATTACCATCGTATGGGAACTCTGCTACCAAAAGAAGGAGACAAGCCACGATGGTCTCAGCTATACATCTATGATACGGAAAATGAGGTCAAAAATAGGATAGAAGCATCAACCACTTCCACGGATAAGAGGAAGTTGTTAGATCCACACATCGTTGAAGGCCTAAAAAATATGTTGGATAGAGACAATATAATAGCAAAAACATTCAGAATGGCAAGGGATAGATTCAAAGAAGGTGACTATGATGATGTGAAATTGAAAATAATCAATAAACGACACAGAGATGGCAGACAGTATAATATGCCTTCAGCATCTGAAGTGGCAGCCCTCATTGTCAATGATACGACGGAAAATAGACAAGGCCGTGACATCGTCGTGCAGTACAAAAACATGAAGCCCAAATAGATCAACCGAGCAATTACAAAAAAAAACTCACAGCAACTACTAAGAATTGTTGACCATGTACTCAAACCGAATCCAACTAACAACAGCCACCAGCGACTTAATTAGTCTCCTCCAAGTAGAGGCCTCATAGTTCGCCGGGTGCACGGATGCACGGATGCTTCCAGCCATCCGAAGAATCGCATGGTCCTACTACAGAAGCACCTCAAGTTCAATCTCTGGGTGAAAAAGAAAATCGAGAATGGCGGCGATTTGGTTTTGGGGGCGGCGGCGCAAGAAGATTTAGTGCAGAGCCGGAGAAGTGTGCTTCAGACTACAAGAGTGGGGATTGGGGATGGATAACGATCAACTATACAGAGGAGTGAGAGAGAAAGTAACGCTCCTAGGGAAGTGAGTGAGAAAGTGTAACGCTCTTTGTTTAATGCTTGAAGCAAGTATGCTTAGTCACGGCTATACTCACTCGCCAGGATAGATTGTTTGAGTACATACTTATTACTAACGGGCACCAATGAAACCTTTATTAAAATCAAAAATGAAAATTTCAAGTTTCAACAAATTATGAAAAAAAAAACATTCTATCAATGATGTTATCCACACACGTCAATAATCTTGAATTAAATGAATTTGGCGTAAAATGATTTAACAAAATGAAATAATACTATAATTAATCATAATCATCCTAATACATAATACATAAAGACACATATAATTCATAATAGAAAGACACATAATTCATAATAGAAAGACATAAAAGAGAAATTTATAACCAACATATACTAGATGCCCGCGCATTTGCGCGGACCACCATGCTAGTTTTGTTAAAAATAATTTCAACAACACTGCTTATAGGAATAACTATGGTAATAATAATTATAAACCTTATCCTCCAAATAATGGTAATCCTTATGGCAATTTTTATGGTAGCTTTTCTGGTAATGCAAATACACTTAGTGATGAAAGGATTTTGGAAATTGAAAAGGCCACTAAATTTTTTATGCAAACCCAATATAAGCAAAATAAAGTTTTTTCGAAACAAATTGATGACCATTCTTTCATGTTGAAAAATATAAGTCAACAACTTGGGGATTAAATAGAGAGATTTCTAATTTGCAAACTAGGCTTTCCAATACCGAAACTTGCATTTCGAATAGGTCTGAAGCACAATCCTCATTGATAAATAAAATGACAGAAAAACCTGAGTCTACTGAAATTGCTGAAAATAGTAAGGTTGCTAATGTTTGCACTATTTATACTAATGCGGATATTAAAATTTTAATTTCTCAAGAGTCATCTACAGGACCTAAGTATACCAATGGTAAAAGAATTGGAGTTGGAAAATTTTCTACTATACCTAAAAAGAGTCCAAAACTTTCAGTCAATGCAGAAACTATTGTTGATAAAAATGCTGAAATTAATTTTGATAATAAGGATTCTTTAGGTGACAATGCTCCTGTTATTTTTGATGACAATGATCTTGATTTTGATAATTGTAACCTTACTGAAGTCATAAAGTTTTTACAAAAGCTTGCTAAAACACCTAATGCTATTAAAATGAACTTGGCTTTTACTAAGCATATTACTAATGCTCTTAGTGAAGTAAGAGAAGAAAGGATTAAATGTGAATTCTCTATTCATAGGAAATTAGATGATGCTTGGAAACCTACCATTAAGATGAAAGTTAATGATTTTGAGTGTAGTGCTTTGTGTGATCTTGGTTCTAGTATCTCCATTATGCCAAAAAAGTTATATGATGCCCTTGATTTTGGACCACTAGAAGACTGTGATTTGAATGTGAATTTTCTTGATGCCACTTCGCATACACCTTTGGGTAAAATAGATGATGTTCTCATCATGGTTAATGGTAATTATGTTCCAGTTGATTTTATTGTTATGGATCTTCATTTTAAACTTCCTTGTCCTATTGTTTTGGGAAGACTGTTTCTTAGAACCGTTGGTGCTATTATTGATATGAGAGTGGGCAATATTAAATTTCAATTCCCACTGAAAAAAGGGATGGAACATTTCCCTAGGAAGAGGATAAAGCAACCTTTTGATTCCATTGTTAAGCCAAATAATGATCTTGAAGTTGGTACTATTGACAAAACTTGAATTTGACCATGTGCCTAGCTAAAAGGCGTTAAAGAAAACGCTTATGGGAGGCAACCCATTTTATTTTTACCTACTGTTTCTTTTTGGTTTGGTTGTGTTTTGGGTGATGTTACCTCTACAACAACTCCCTTGTATCTTTTTGTTTTGGTTTTTTGTGCCAAGAATAGCCTCTAAAGAGAAGGAGACTAATTTGTGAGTTTGCTGTCCAGAAACAGATTTCTGTTCTTCACTGTTCGAAATTCTAAAAAATCACAGAGCATCATCTGTGGCTGCAAATGTTTGATAGCAAGCATCAGGATTTCGTTTACCTTTCTCTGGTTTTACGTTTTCTGATTTGAGGTCCATAATTACCCCCAAAAATTCATCTTTACAGTCTGTTCTGTTTTTTTGACAGATTCTGTCTTAGTTTTGCATTGCTTCTTTTATGGGCAAAGTAAGGTTCTTTTGAGAGCGAGAGCATTATTTAGATCTTGGTGAAAATAGCTAATGTTTAAAGAATAAGTTCATGATATGTGCTTTGGAACTGAAGGAAGATTTTATTTTTGGGTACTAACCCCTCTAATGAAGTTGCGATAAATTTTGCGTGAAGGAAGTTTTCAAGTATTCAAGAGCGAGGTGATGAATGAACATAAAGAAGGGATAAAATCTCAAGCTTGGGGGGGCTCCCCATGGACCCTCCTCTGCAATATTCAAGAGGTCATAAGCATCTAAGCTTGGGGATGCCCAAGACATCCCCTTCTTCATCAACAATCATCAGTTTTACTCGTGGTACTATATTTTTATTCCTTTACACATTATGTGTTATTCTTGGAGCGTCAGTTTGTTTTTATTTTCAGTGTGTTTATGTTTTGTTATCTAGTCTTTGCAATAAATTGGATCCTTGCATGCTTGTTTGGGAGAGAGACACGCTCCGTTTTTCAATAAAACACTCATGTTCTTCACTTATATGTGTTGAGTGTTTAGCTTTTATTATTCTTGCTTCTAGCTCTTGTTTTTCATGTATCTCTTGTTCAGAGCTATTAGATTTTGTAGTTAGGAAGTACTCTCTTGTTTTTTCACTCATATTTGTGTAGAGAGTTGTTTCAAATAAGTTGATTGATGTTTGGTTGAAAGGAAATTATCATGTAGGAAGTGGTGAAAAGAAGTGCTAGCATAATCTTGTAGATCGTTGTCTTAAATATTTTGATACTTGTCAATTGTTTTGGGATATGAAGTAGATTGATGCTTAAACTTGTGGATAATTTACTTAAGAACGGATTAGTGAAGAACTACTGTAAAGCTTAAAATTATGGCGCTTGTCCTGCTTGGTAGCTCACAAAGTCTAGATGTTCTTTTCGCAAAGGGATGGTTTGGCTAACAAGGGAGACAGTGTGGATTCTAATGGTTATGCTTAATGTATATCATGTAGTCATTCATGAACTAGGTTGATGTTATGTGTTTGCTTGATATCTTGCTAAGCCTAAAAATTCCGTACTGAGAGGGAATACTTCTCGTGCATCCAAATCCTTGGGCCAAATATCTTCGCCAGCTGTGTCCACCATACCTACCTACATGTGGTATTTTCTTGCCACCCCAAGTAAATTTGTCATGTGCTACCTTTAAACCTTCAAAATACTCCAATTTGTGTCTTTGTTTTTAGCTCATGAGGAAGTAGTAAGGAAGTTTGTTATATCCTGTGTCAAGCAAGGTCATTTCCCCCTTTCACCTGGTGAGCATGGATTACGTGCTCACTTAAATTTGCAAGAGAGCTGGCAAGAGACCTCGTTTCTCAAATCAAACTATAAATATAGCCCACTACATCTCCTTCACACACATGCTCAAGAAATCGATAACATATGGTTAGTGGAACAAATGGAGAACGGGGAGTGACATCATTCCTCTAATTATTTAGCCGCTCTCAAAAGTCTAAAAGCCTTGCTTGGTATAGGGGACTAGCATATTTCTTTGCTGTGAATTCGTTGACGAAAGCATGCATATCTCAAAATTATTTATTTCTATTTCATAAAAAACTAAAAAGCTCTAGCACATGACTAATCTATGCTTCCCTCTGCGAAGGGACTTTCTTTTACTTTTATGTTGAGTCAGTTTTCCTTTCCAATCTTTATCTCTCAAGCAAGCACATAGTATCAATTGTGGTGCAAGTCTTACTACATGTTATCTTTATGTCTAACCATGAAAACTTTGTATTGACCTTATCTTGAGATAAATATGTTGCAAGTTGAAGCTTTTGCTGAAAACTTAAATCTTCTTGGTGTTGGTTAAACACCTTTGACGAAAGAATGTTGATTTGTGAGATATCAATCATGTCAAGTATTATATTTTTAAGTCTCCAAAGTACTATTCGTGAAAAATTCTTGCTTAGATGTTACACTCGGTTGATTATTGTTTACTTTATTCAATAGATCTTTGTCTTGGATCACTTCATTCAGTTCATGTGCTTTACATTAGTACTTGATCAAGGTTGTGTTGGTAGCATGTCACTTCAAAAATTATTTTGGTATCATTTACCTACTCGAGGACGAGCAGGAATTAAGCTTGGGGATGCTGATACGTCTCAAACGTATCTATAATTTTTTATGTTCCATGCTTGTTTATATATCATTGCCACATGTTTTTATTATGTTTCACATCATTTTGGCATAATTTATGGAACTAACCTATTGACAAGATGCCCAGTGCTAGTTCTTGTTTTCTGCTGTCTTTTTGTTTCAGAAAATCTGTTCGGAGAAGTTTCTCGGAATCAGCTGAAAATTTACGGGAATTATTTTTACATGGAAACAAAGACTGCGCCTGAAGGAGGCCTGTAGGGGGGCCCAGAGGGGCCAGACGCCCCCCCAGGCGCGGTCCAAGGTGGGCCGCGGCTAGGCCCCACCTGGCCGCCTCCGGAAGCTTCTCGAGTTACCCTTTCGCCTATAAATTCTATTCATCCTGAAAACCCTCGGGGCGTCGACCATATTTCCAGAAAACATCCAAGGCCGTCGCCGTCGCCAACCCTAGTTCGGGAGGGATCTGAAGCTCTTCCTGGCACCCTGCCGGAGGGGAGATCGTCACCGGAGGCATCTACACCACCATGCCTGCCTCCGGAGTGATGCGTGAGTAGTCCACCAGGGGACTACAGGTCCATGGCAGTAGCTAGATGATTGTCTCTTCTCCTTGTACTCCATTGTTTAGATCTTGTGTGCTGCCTAACATGATCAAGGTAATACTATCTGTAATTGCTACATGATGTGTTTGTTTAGATCCGATGAATTGTGGAAATCATTACTCTTGTTCATCTCTATGTGTTAAGTTCTATTTATGATCTTGCATGCTCTCCGATGCCAGTGGATGTTTTGGCCAAGTAATTGTTAGTATTATAAGAGAGAGTATTTATGCTAGATAGTGGGTTCATGCCTTCTTGCGCAGAGTGCGACTGACAGAAACGCTCATGCCAACATTGTGCTGTTGCTACTAGGGAGAAAACAACGGTGTTTATTTCCTTGTGTTATTACATTGCTTACATTATGCACCATGCTTATTGCGATTATCCGTTGCTTGCAACTTAATACTTTTGGGAGATATGCTGGATAGCGATCCCGGGGGTGGATTATTAGTCATAGACGCAGTTGGATAACAATCTATGTATTTTGACGTAATGCCTATATAAAATGAAACGGTGAACTATATTATTTTATGATAGCATTGTTATGCGTCCTCAATTTGTCAATTGCCTTGCTGTAATTTGTTTACCCATCATGCATATCTTCTGGAGATACACCACTAGTTATGTGTGGACCCCGGTCCTATTTTCCTACATTGTTTACAACCATTTGAATAGATTTCCACACTCATTTGCTCGCTGGTCATATTTTACACTTGCACAATTAATTCTTTGTGTTCAGCAAGCCGGAGAGATTGACAACCTCTCTGTTCCGTTGGGGGCAAACTGGTTTGTTTGTGATAGTGTGCAGGTCCACGTCAATTTTCGTAAACGGCGCCGTTGACATCTTGCTAAGATTTCTCCAAATCCTACCGGATTCGATAACCTTGGTTTTGTAATCAAGGGAAAACTGCTGCTACGCTACATCATACCTTCCTCTTGGGGTTCCCCAACGAACATGTGATCCATGCCATCAATGCCTCCTTCATCCCTGGGCACGAGTTGACACAAACGACAAAGGGTAAGGATGTGCTGTTGCTACTAGGGGTAAAACATCGGTGTTTGTTTCTTTGTGTCATAAATATTGCTTACAACATGTACAATACTGGAGTATTGTTGTTTTTCAACTTAATTCTTAGAGATGTATGCTGGTTAACGGTCTCGAAGTGGATTATTAGTTATAGATGCGCTACCGGGGTGCAGTCTATATATGTTTAACATGATGCCTACATGAATATGTGCCATGAAAAGTCTTCTCATAATTGTCTAATCATAGTTCTATCAATTGTCTAATTTGTTCACCCAACAAAGTTCTTATCTTTTTTTTGATGGTAAAGGTTCTTATCTTTTGGAGAGATACCACTAGTGAAACCATAGCCCCCGGTCCATTCTTTCATATTATTTACAAACTTGTTCTCCGTTGTCCCGCTTTTACCTTTTATTGTATTCTTGTTGCTTTCCACTCTATACATTTAATCTCTTTATTTTCAACTAGATGGGAAGATTGACACCTTCCTGGAACGTACATACTCCTACTGGTTCGATAAATCTTGATTCTTTCTGAGTGAAATTTGTTGTTGTGCTACATCATCACCTTCCTCTTGGGATGACAAATCCAACGTTCGACATACGCAAATTTCTGGCGCGACCTTAGCCATCACTTCCTCCTTCTCCGTCGTTGTCACGGCCTCTGCGGCCACCGCAGTAGTTGTCGCATCTAGCCCAAGGACCTGGCCACGAAGCAGAGACCGGGCTATGGCTACCCGGAGCTGCGTCTGGAACACCGCCTCCTCGGCGAGATGCATCTGGTGTTCAGTGGTAGAGATGCAGACCATCCGCTACATCGCCCCTCCTCCTGGATGGCAGCGTTGGCTTGCTCGTGCTCTAAGGCGGGGCGAGAAAGGAGGAGCCCGACCTCTAGACCAACAATCCCTTGTTCCGAGGATGATGGGGACGAAGATGAGACCGGAGCGGCCGATAGCAGGGACATCACGTGGACCTCGTATGGTGCCGGATAAAATCAACGGAACGACAGGATGATGGGTCGTAGTATCGGTGGCGGGGCCCGCAGTATGCTCCGCGGTGGGTGGCGGCGATGATGGTTGATGGAGGAGGATGCGATATCTTGGCTTCCGTCAGCGACAAAGAGGTTAGGCATCATAGACCACATGAGAGTGAATATGGAGTGTGCGCCACCTAGGGTTGGGAGAGACTGAAATCTAGTGAGGGTGATGGGAGTGGGTATATTTTATAGGCGCACCTCCCATACTTGGGAACGGACATATATAAATTTCAGTTTGCGATGAGCCCATATTGGCAACAATGATTTATAAAGAAACGTTGTCAACTTAGTGGAAACAGAGATATAAAGCACCCCTTGCTAATGCCGTTGGCCCGTCAACGACCCAGTACTATCACCCCCTATGCCCACGGAAAAAATTCGTTCTACCGTGGGATTTCTCACAACCATTTTGTAGAGGGTGTCCTTACTACCGTTATGTACTAGTGTAGGAAATAGAGTTGTTATGAGTCCGTGCAACCTCTAGATCTTGTCTACCACTGCCTTTAACTCTATCTTGGCCTTGATACCTCTAATTTCGACTTCAATAAACACCTAATAAAATATTAATGTCATAAACATTTAAATATAATATTATTGAGAACAAGCTTAATTTTATAAACAAAATTAATACCCTACCTAACAAGATAGCAATGTTCAATGTCTAGTCTTCCAAATAACCCATTAGTTGTGATCATGTAACTTATCCTTTTGGAAGGTAAATGCAATAATGCATTAGTTGTGATGCATTATGTCGCCGAAAAACGGGAAGAAACTGTTCATACGTGCTCACGCCACTAATCACTGGCACTATTGGCGACAAATAACCGTCGCGCTTATCACGCCAACATATCATATGATCTTTAATACCGCCCCCTCCCCCCTCCCCCGGCCACATTCTATATAAGAGAGTTGAGCCTCATATGCCACAACATTGATCTTCCAATGGTAGAAAATTTGATTCCACTAGTCCTGATATTATGTTTTTACAACAAGCAGCTCCAAGTTCTACGTGGTGTTGTTGCCACCGGTGATATTTGTCGATCCAATCATTGACCGAAAGCGTATGCTCACCTAAGGTTCATTTTCTTCTTATAATACATGTTTTGATTTTGCTTATTGTGATTTATCTCGTGTCTACAAGGTAGTGTAATGTTTTATTGTGATATGCATATTGAACAACCTTTGGGATTATCTCAAACTTAATGTTGGATCATACATAACATATATAACGTGAAAACCAATAATCGAGTTGGCGGGATCTGATGTGAATTATCTTTATTTCTGAGCGGGGATTAAATTTTTTATGTTGTAAAAACTTTTTCATACACTCATTGAAATTGTAGTTTCAAACACATAGCATTTCAGGTCTAGACCGGCCATGCATATGCAGCAATATTCGGGTTAGGCGCTACTCTCTATGTTTAAAAATGCATGGCTTTCTAGATATATTAGACATGGTCCATGGTGCGTATAACCCCGACCCTTATACGGAGTATTTTGTGTATGTCAGCAGAAAATCATGTGGGTGCATTTATAAATTATTTTTAACAAAATACATTTTCTATGTAATAATTCTAAAATATATTTATAATGTGTACTCCTATTGTTAACTTAAATTAGGCGTCGAGCTTGAAGTCTGCAAAATTGTGTTGTTATACACAATGTGAAGTTTTGGAGAACTAGGGGTAAATATCCATGTCTACAAAAACATAGTTATCCTGTCCATCCTTTTGGTAGTTAATTACCAGGTGAACTTTGATAAACATTGTGACAATTGGTGGAAGTTATGATTTCATCTGTGTGATCTTTTTGAAAAATTATGCTTGAAAATATAGAAATCAAGTAAGCAGGGAAACAATGTGTGCATTTCAGTTGTTTGCTGAAAACGAAGAGATAGAGCACGAGTACTAGTCAACATAGGACATCCACATCCCCCCCTCCCCCCAACTGCATTGTTACAACATTCCACATGGGAGATCAACATTTTTCTTGGAATCAAGTGTGCAATGTGCATACCTTTTTAAGCGAGATGCCGTATACGAATTTATGGAAGTTTTTTCGCAAAAAGGTCAGTTTCTGTTTGTCAACAGTTACAACTTCCAAACTTTGGCAACAATTAATTAGGTTCCAAAGTAGCTTTGTAATAAAGGCAAAGTGCACCACATGCAGGTTCAAACTACACTTATTATCTTTCTAATAAATTAGATAATTAACTTTGACAAGGATTAATTGAGTAGATCCAACTTTGGCAACAATTAATTAAGGTCAGAAATAGTTTTTTAATCATGAAAATAGATTAAACAATTAATTGGATATATTCGTACGAAGTATGTTAAAGAACCATGTGGATTATACATTGTTTCTCATCATTTCTATAATCAGTGACATTGTTGGCAGCCGACGAAGACACTATTGGACAAGAGCTAAGGGATATGGTAGGAAAATAATTCTACAGAAATGTGACAAAATAAATACATAACAGAAAATGCACATGACATTGCTTTTAGAAATAAATGTGACAAAATGATACTTGCATTGTAAGAACATGTTGTAATTTGCCGCCAAGCTCTTTCCTGTTCCAAAGGGCAACCTGACAACTTAATAAGCCTGATCTTTTGCAAAGACAAGACAGCCGTTACCTGAAGAAATTATGGAAAATAAAGGAAGACGAAAGGTGTCTGTATCTCAAGAAAAAAAAGTTTATTTTCTTAAATTCAGCACAAAGAAAGCAACATGTTAAAGAGCAATCATGCAGGTGTAAGATTCAGGCCAAAAAGCCCATCTGAACCTCCTTGTAATGAGGAACTGTTAGTGGCTTTGGGGCTTTACCTACAAAAAATCCATGTAACTGCCTCCCCTAATTCAGTGGAAACTTCCACATTTTTTAGTGGCATACCGTGAAGTGCTTACCAGTAACCTCTCACATGTTCTCAGAAGCAACGTTCGTGGCATCTTCGTTTTAAATTTTAATTCATCTCCCTTTTGTAATAAAGAGGTAAAAACTTAAGACTTATCTGGTGCTGAAGCCCTCCTATAAATAACCCTGGTATGTCTTAAGGTTCTTGCACACACAGAACTACAAGTCCTTATCTAACACTTGATCAGTGATCATACTGTAGTTGGTATGGCTCGAGGGGATAAGGACGATAACTCACAAAGGAGGCACACAGAGGAATTCAGTGCATGGGTAAATGGCATCATTATGTTTGTCTTTTGTTTAATCACGGGGAGAGTCTCAATTTATTCTAGTAACCAGGAGGCTCAAATATATTTGTAATGTTTAGTACAATTGGATCATATGTACTACTTGCTCAACATTTGTTTAATCGATGACATCGTTGGCAGCTGGCAAGCCTAGAGCCCATGGATGTAGAAGAGCTAAGGGAGTATGCTAGACAGAACAAAGATGTGCTCACTGCTCCAACGAAAGCAGCAATAAAAAAGGTACGTACACGTTAATATGCACCACGTTGCAGCTTAATTTGTTCATTTGATTAAATTTCACGGTTGTGGTTAATTTCGTCGAAACTAATTCGTCCATATTTGCAGCTGATCCAAAAGAAACAGCCGAAGAAGAGAAAGAAGAGGACTGCGGTGCATCCAATTTTGGGTGCAGTGCTCAAGTTCCACAAGGACGACGATGATGATACCAACCCTCCGGGGCCGGGAGGTGCTAATGCATGCTGAAGATGGCTCTCTGTTATCGGTCTTGGTTTAATAAGTCAGTGCAAAAGAGTGTTTGATTTGTGTGGTTATTTCTGTATCGTCCTAGAGTCCGTTCCTTGCCGTCTTCCCGACAAGGTTCCTATCAATCAAGTGTGGTTATTTCTGTGTCGTCCTGGATTTCATTCCATGTAAGAGTGTGGTCATGATAATAAAGTAAGTGTTCTAGTGAGAAGTTTATGCCCGGAAAAGGTCCCTATCGACTTGTAAAAGACACTCTAAAAAAAAAACCTTGTTGGACTTGTAAAAGACACTCTGAAACCGAAATAAACTTGTTGGACTTGGGTGCATCTAATTCGATAGTAGCATTTATTCTCGAATTCGGAGAATTTCGCATCGGAGCTAAATCTGGGTTTTCGAGTTGGCGTACCAAAATAAGTTTGGTTATATTCGAGGTTGCCCTGAATTCATGTGCAGAAGACACTCTGAAACCGAAACTGTGGACCCTCATACATGTCAAGTAACAGAGAATGGAGTCAGAGAGCGAGAGGCTTTCATGTCCAGAATTACTGAAATGGCTGTCACCACGAAGACCACACTTGTCTTTTTTTTCTTTCAAACTTGGGTGTGTATTACTTATAACTCATAGTTCAGGTTACATCCGCCATTACAACTTTCAAGGGCGACTCCAGCTACGCAGGGAGGAACCGTCTCATGTAACACACCCTCACTCCACACTCTAATTAAGACCGAAAGCAGCAAGCTCATGTGCTAAATTATTTGCATTTCTATTAACTTTTTGTATCTTGAAGTCCATCAGAGATGCAAACTGAACTTTCACCTCCGAAAGAACAAGAGAAGTAGAAGATTTGCTCTTCTCTTTAATTGACATTTCACTTACCACCGCAGCATTGTCACGCTCCACCAGAATAGGTTTAACAGCAACTGTTAAACTGGCTTTTAATCCTTCCAATACACCAATTGCTTCAACTATTTCAGCGTTTGGGCAATGAGCTATTGTGCCCCATGCTGATAAAATAATCATCCCGTCACATTCTCGAAGAACAGCTCCCCAGGCTCCTCTGTTTTCATCCTTTAAGAAGCTAGCGTCCACATTCAATTTTTGCCAACCATCATCAGGCTTTTGCCAAACCTCCGTCACACCTTCAAGCTGCTTGGTACGTTGAGCATTTAAATCAATAATCGCTCTTTTTCCTTTCATATCCCCTTCTAGGTCTGTAAATTTAATCTGCAGGAAAGAGGTCATAAGATTGAATAAACTGTGCAGAGTGCACAACACTACATTTGCCATCGCCAAAGATTGCATTATTGCGCATGTGCCAGGTTCTCCACCAAATAAAGATCAGTTTTGATCTCATCTCTTCATTGCACTGGCTAAGAAGTAAAAGTACCCAGTCTTGACCAGTGTATAAGTATTCTTCAGAGGGCAGAGACCAATCTTTTCTCAAGCATTGCCGGAGAGCTATAGCTTTTGTGCAATTAACCATAACATGGTGAGCCGTCTCCTGTTCCATGCCGCAGACCGAGCATGTAGGTATTAAGTCCATGTTTCGCCTACAGCGATGTGCTTGCACACCTAGAGAATTGGTGGCAAGTTTCCAGCAAAAAACTTTTAGCTTTCGAGGTACTTTAGAGTTCCAAATTAATTTCCAAAGTCCTCTATCACCTTCTGGGTTAGAGCTGCAGGATACACTGTTTTCTTTCTATTGCAACTCCATTCCAAGTTTGTACGCACTTCTAACAGAAAATAAACCATTTTTCTCATGTGCCCAGGCGATGAAATCTTCATCTTGTACAGCAGGAATTCTTATGCGCAAAACCTCATCAGCATCAGCTGGGTGAAATAAGGATCTTACTGTATCTTCTCTCCATGTCTTCGTGGCTGGGTCAATAAGATCTTAGATCTGATAACCATTTTAGTCTTGAATTGTTTGGTTTTCCTATTACTTTGGGGTTACCACACTCGTCTTGGATGGCCAGCACACGCACCTCGTCCCTGCACCGCTCCTTGCAAGCCGATGAATGATGCCCTCCATATCAAGAGCACCGGCCACTACCAGTACCAACATGCACGCAGAAAGTTGTTGACGTACGTTGTGTGGCGCAACGTTTGGGCGGAGGTTGATGGTTGGCCAGCGATCACCCGTCCCAACTTAGCCCTAGGCGCTCATGTTAGCAATCCATAGGGAATTTCCAACCGGGTCCCCTATCCACACCATATGTCCGGGCGAACAACTCGGACACTACCTGGCCAGAAAACACCAACCAAACCGGATCACTCAAACCCCGCCCATTTGTCCGGACCCCCGTCCGACATCCCTCATATACAATCCATATGTGGGGCGGATATAGAACAGTTCGGACACGCCTGGACGTTTCCGCCACGTCGGATCGGCTCAGGAGGGCCTAGTCCGTCCCCACACAAACCTATCCCTGTCCCCACTACCGGACCAAAACCTAGCTCAATCACTTCCACGGTCCACTCCGCTCTGATCTAGCAAAAATGTCCGGCGATGACAACATTGACTGGGATGAGATCGAGGCGGAGGCTTCAGATGCGGCGATGCCGGAAGGATCGATCTCCTCCATCCTCTAGGGCGATGAACTCGCCCTTCGCGTCGCCCTCTAGCGATTACTGGGCGACATGGACGGTTCTTGCTCGACGCTGGCGGCTAGCCAGGGCCAATCAGACGTTGGTTCGCGCCAACTGGATGTTCGTGCCGCTGCGCTCCACGCCACCACACATGCGTACGTATGCGCCCTCCTCGAGGGAACTCCGCAGGACCATGCCCTTGTCGGACCGCTCTCCAGCCTCGACCCCGCCAGTGCAAGCTCCACCGTGGTGGAGGCTAGTGCCGGATGGGCCCAGATGGCAGATGCTGTCTTTGGAGCCCGCCTAAACAAACGGCAGAGTGCGATGGACGGGTATATCGGCGTGCCATGCATATGGACCGTGCTGGGCGGCGGGGGCATTTACAATGGTGGACGAACGAACACCCCGGAGGTCGTTGAAGTCCATGACCTTCGCGGAGGCAGACGCCCGACGCCACCGCCACAAGATCACCAAGGCATTGGCGGTGGCACTCGCCCTGTCTAAGCGGGAGGCGGCGAAGAATGATGCGGCCTGCCTCGCCAATGAGCATGCCCATGCCGTCAGGATGCTCTTAGCTCGACGCCCCTCCGACAACGATGGTAGCTACGATGATGACGGTGGTGTCTCGTCCTCCAATCTGTATGCTATCTTTTTTTCCGAAATGGGGATAAACCAGGGGGAAGGCACACAAACCATTCCGGTTCAAGGGCCAACCCTGGGCCAAGGTGAGCGCATCCGTATGGGCCTATTGCTCTTGACCTCTTCAGTTGTGCACGACCCCAGCATCTACATCAAAATGATGCATATGGTTTTCTTATTGCTTTATTTTATTATTCATTCATCGTTCAAAGAACGTTACAAATCGTGGGTCAGATAGTGCCGATACAAGAATCAACCATCTGAACAAACAACGAGATGCAGCCGTATTACACATTTAGCAATCTAAGCGCTTATGTAGTCGCCAGCCGCACTGGTTGTATAGATCCTTGGCTACCATCTCCAAAATGTTGCACCCAGAATCCATTGCCTTGCGCTTGTCAACTGGTTGGAGAAAGCACCACGTACAGATCCAATGAGTAACCAAAGGGATAAACTGCAAAACAAGATATGGATTTCTGCTTGTTAAACACAAGATCATTGCGTATATTCCAAATAGTCCAAAGCACAAACACACCCCAACTGTGATATTTTTAAGAACCAATTTAGAAATACCCTTGAGCCAATTTTCAAAGAGGTTTGTGACATTTTTGGATGGAGCTAAACTAAAGGACATGTGTATTAATCTCCAGATACTTCTTGCAAATTGACAATCGAAGAAAAGATGTTGTATTGATTCATCTTGTTCACAAAAACAATACTTTTGATTCCCATGCCAATTTCGTTTCACTAAGTTATCCTTTGTTAAAATGACCTTCCTACGAAGAAACCACATAAATATCTTAATTTTCAGAGGCACCTTCATTTTTGAAATAAATTTATGCATGTAGTTTGGATGGTCATTGAGAAGGTCTAAATACATAGATTTGACAGTGAAAATTCCGGATGGTGTTAACCCCCAAACCAAAACTTCTTGTGTGTTTGAAAGAGAGATACGCATCAACCGGTTAACTAAGTGAAGCCACTTATCCCATCTATTACCCGTTAGAGATCGACGAAATGTGATATTCAACATCGTATTTGAAAGAATATTGGCCACTGAAACTTGTTTTCGTTGGACAATATTATATAACATTGGGTATTGTTGTACCAAAGACATAGCCCCCAGCCAAGAATCTTCCCAGAACCTTGTGTTCATTCCATTGCCAATTTTAAAAGAACCTCTACTAAAGAAATCCTCTTTAATTCTCATAAGTCCTTTCCAAAAAGGTGAGTCAAAATATTTGTTATGGATTAATTCCTGCCACACTTCCTCCTCATTCAAAAGTTTAAACAACCACTTACTAAGCAGGCATTTATTTTTCAAATCTAACACTTCAATGCCTAGCCCCACTTGATCTTCGGTCTACAAATAATTTCCCACTTCGTTAACCTATACTTTCTGTTGTGACCATCACGCTGCTCAAAAAACGCGATCGGAACATATCTAATCTCTTGCGAACCGCTTTTGAAATCTCAAGAAACGAGAGCATGAACATAGGAAGACTAGTGAGCACTGAGTTTATCAGAATGATACGGTCCCCATAAGATAGAAGCTTCCTTACCCAACTACTTAATTTCTTTTCAAAGCGATCCTCCACTACCTTCCAATTACTATTCTTAAGCTTGCGGGAATGAATAAGAATGCCTAGGTAAGTAAATGGTAAGGAGCCCGGTTCACACCCAAACATCTGCATATAATCACTTTCCACCTCCTTAGCACTCCCAAAATAGTATAGTTCACTCTTTTGAAATTAATTATCAGCCCGATAACTGCTAAAAAATACACAGGATAAGTTTCATGTTCAGCACTTTGTCTAGATCATGCTCCATAAATATGATAGTATCATCCACATATTGGAGGATGGACACTCCACCGTCTACTAAATGAGGAATTAGACCAACTACTTGACCATCTTCCTTTGCCTGATTAATTAAGATTGCCAACATATCGGCCACAATATTGAACAAAATAGGAGACAGGGGATCTCCTTCTCGTAAACCTTTACGTGTTTGAAAGTAGTGACCTATGTCATCATTAACCTTTACACCCACGTACCCCGACTAACAAATTGATTAATCCAGTGACATCAAATTGGGTCAAAACCTTTCATGCGCATCACTTGTTGAAGAAAGCCCCTATTCACTTTGTCATAAGCCTTTTCAAAGGAAATTTTTAAAAGGTCCCCATCTAGATTTTTGGTATGTAACTCGTGTATCATTTCATGCAGTACTGCGACACGTTCCAGAATGTGTCTACCCGGAATAAAGGCTCTTTGTATTGGGCGAATCATAGTTTGAGCAACCTCGGTAATCCGGTTGGTGCCAACTTTTGCAAAAATCTTGGAACTCACATTAAGAAGGCATATTGGTCTGTACTGTTGAATCTGAGTTGCATTTTCTTTTTTGGGCAATAAAATGATCATACCAAAATTCAAGTGAAACAATGGCAGCTCCCCTTTTTGGAAATCCTGAAACATCCCCATCAAATAATTTTTATAAAGTTCCAACAATGTTGGTAAAAATCAGCAGGGAAGCCTTCTGGTCCCGGTGCTTTATTTTTTTTCCATATGCATAATTGCATTATAAATCTCTTCCTTTGAAAAAGTAGCCGTGAGAATCTGATTTTCTTGCGCCGACAAATGAGGCATATCTTGGTTTTCAGTTTCTACCAAAGAAAAGTTATTAACATCCGGTGCCTTGAATAGTTTCTTATAGAATTCCAAGATGTAAACTTTTAGATTCTCATGACCAACTATTGTTTCTTCCTCTTGTTCCAATTGGATCTATGTTTCCCATTAGCTATTAGGTGAAAATATTTAGTGTTATTTGCTCCTTCTTGTACATATTTAATCTTTGCCCGTTAAGCCCATTTTGACTCCTCATCTCTCTGTAACTTCGCCAAACAAGCATTTGCCTCCCTCAAACTATCTCTTTCAGATTTGATTAAAGGTGAAAATTCGGCCTGTTTGTCAAGAAAATCAATATGACTAAGAAGCCATTCCTTTTCTTTCTTGTATACACTACTCAAAATTTTAGCCCATCCTCTCAAGAAGCTTCTCAAATGCATTATTTTATTTTGCCAATGCTCCAAGCTAGATACCCCGTGAGAAATGGACAACCACTCCTTTTTAACCATTTCTACAAAGCCATCTTGACGTAACCAAGATAATTCAAAAGAGAACCTAGATTTATTCCCTAGGTGAGCTTGTTCACCCAAATCGAGAATAAGAGGAGTGTGATCCGAACCTGCCTGGGTGAGAGTAACAACAGACACAAGAAGAAATTTTTGCTCCCATTCAAAACTAGCCAAAACTCCATCTAATTTTTCATACGTTGGTTTGTCTCTGCGACTAGCCCACGTATATTGCCTACCAGAGAGAGCAATCTCACGCAGGTCTAATCTTTCAATGATTGCATTAAACATAAAGGGCCAATGAGGATCAAAATTATCATTATTTTCTCCTCTTTTCTGCGAATTATATTAAAATCAGCCCCGACTAGCATGGGCAGTGTATCATTATCACAAATCTGGGCTAACTCTACAAGAAATTCATGTTTTTGGTCATCTTGTCCAACCCCATAGACCGAGACTAGAGACCACTCAAAACCATCAAATTGTGAACACAATTTAACCTTAACACATCTATCTCCATATGAGACATTGTTAACATGTAAAGTTGTGGAATTAATCCCGACTATAGCATACCCCCTGACCTCCCTTGTGGTGGTAGGCAGTACCAATGAAAATTGAAAACTCTTGACAGTTTCCATAAAAAAGGAGAAGAAGATTTTGATCTACCTGTCTCTGAAATAGAAAATATAACCAATTTATATTATCTTATAGTTTCTATAACCAATAGCAAGTTAGGGTTCGTCACTAGCAGATGAAAGAGGGGACCGACCCAAGCTGGGGGCTGCGGGAGAAGGCTGCGGGAGAACTTCGAGGGAAGGAGCTCCGGTCGGCAGCAGCGGCGACCCCTCGTCCCTCGCTCCCCTGCTTTTGGCGCCCGAACCCTTCCCTGAATAGCTGAGACCGATTTGTTCTTTGTGTTTTTTCGGCAAGCTGAGACGGATTTCTGTTTCGAACAATCTCTGGATCCACAGACTTCAATAGTTTTGGACCGGAATGTCTCGGCCCAAACCAAACCGATCCAGTCCAGACCAAACTCGCTCTCTCTCTCTCTGACCCTCTTTGATGGTTGTTGCGTCAGTTCGTGGCTTGATGCTCATGCGCGGGGACATATTGGGCCAACCTAGTAAGCGTCATTTCCCCCTTTTTTGTTTTTTGGTTTTTTTGCCTTCTTTGTTTTTCTTACTACCTCCGATCCGATAAAAGTGTCATGGAAAGAATACTAACCTAGTTAAAATTCCTACACGGCTTATGACAAAATTTCGAATCGAAGGGAGTATTTCTTTCTTGGATAGGACTCCGGCCCGGCCCAAATAGGGGAAGGAGGGGCGGCCGCTCGGGCCCTCGAAACCTAGGGGGACCCAGCTAGGTAGGCACATGCAATAGGGAAGGTGCTTCGAGCTCATGTGGCGGACTGGCGGTACCATTAGAGGCACATTTGAAGCTTTTCTGCCGTGCATTTCAAGAAGATGAAGCGAAATGTTGCATCTTCCAAGTGGGCTAGAACATGGGTCTTTCTTGGTTACCTGGCCTTTTCTCCTTTTTTTAGATGCCCTTTTTCTTTAGTTAGCGAAGTGTGATTAAGTGGGTGAGCAAGTGGGATAGACCATGGCCCCAATGCCGATCCAGGAATGGTAGCACACCATTGAGAGTTCTAAAAAAACATAGAAGACAATTAAGATATTTCTTAGTTCAAAAAAATCTCGTTGTAGAATTAAAAAAATATCCCATTCTATCCCCAACCACCAGACCTATTCATTTTGGAATTTGAGTGGCTTTCAAAAGGCGAAACAACCAACTATAATATGGTACATGTAATTAGGATGCACTGTGTCGGATATGAGAAAACTATAACAAGAAGAGGAAGACAATGCTTAGTAAAATTTGGAAACTAAGTGCTATGTCTAGGGTTTACCTTTGGTGAGGCGAGGAAGCTTACCGCCGCTTGCCAAGGCCCCGGTGCCGGAGCTAGTGTCAGAGGACCTAGAGTCCTCATCTGTTTCGTGATACGTTCCTAATGTATCTATAATTCTTGATTGTTTGTTGCTACTTTCATATCATTATTACATGACTATATCATGATTTCATATTATTTTTCAACTTTCTGGAACTAACCAATTAACGCAGTGCCCAAGTGACAGTTGTTGTTTTTTTTGTTGTTTTTGAGTTTCAGAAAATCATTTAAGGAAAAGTCGTTAAAAAATCCTGAAAAAATCAAGGAGGCCTAACTTATCCGGAGGACCTAAGAGCCAGAAGGAGGTGACCAGGGGGGCCATCAGGTGACCACGTGGGTGAGGCCCAGGGGTCAGGCCTGAGGCGCGGCCTAGGCCGCAACCCCACCTGGTGAACCACCTCTTGGCCATCCTCAAGCCATAAACGTCCTCGTTACGAAAGAATTCGGGATGGTCCCCTTTTCCCAAATTTAGCCACCGAGCCTCCACTATCACGGAAACCAATATGGACCCCTGTTCTGACACCCTGCCGGAGGGGGGAATCGACACTAGAGGCATCTACACCAACCTTGTCACCTCCATGATGATGCGTGAGTAGTCCCATCTTGGACTACGGGTCCATGGCAGTAGCTAGATGGTTATCTCTCCTCCTTGTTCATGAATACAATGGTCTCGTGAGTTGTCTATCATGATCGGGATCCATCCGATGTAATCGCTATGTTGTTGTGTTTGCTAGGAAAATGGTGAATTATGATGTTATGATCAGTTTGTGCATGTTATATCTATGATGATATTGTTTTATTTATGTTCTTGCATGCTCTCCGATCTAAATGGTTACTCTGGCCAAGTGGTCGCGTTAGATCTTCAAGAGGGAGTATATGCTAGATAGTGGGTTCACGTGTCCTTCATCCCTGGGCATGAGTTGACATAAACGACAATGGGTAAGGATATGCTGTTGCTACTAAGGGTGAAACATCGGTGCATCGGTGTTTATTTCTTTGTGTCATAAATATTGCTTACAACATGTACGATAGTGAAGGTGATACTCTATTGTTTTCCAACTTAATTCTTAGAGATGCATGCTGGATAACGGTCTCGAAGTGGATTATTAGTTATAGATGTGCTACTGAGGTGAGGTCTATATATGTTTGACATGATGCCTACATGAATATGTGCCATGAACAATCTTCTCATAATTGTCTAATCGTAGTTCTATCAATTGTCTAATTTGTTCACCCAACAATGTTCTTATCTTTTGGAGAGATACCACTAGTGTAACCATGGCCCCGAGTCCATTCTTAAATATTATTTGTAAACTTGTTCTCCATTGTACCGTTTTTATTTTTTATTGTATTCTTGTTGCTTTCCACACAATATATTTAATCTCTTTATTTTCAACGAGATGGGAAGATTGACACCTTCCTGGAACGTACAGACTCCTACTGGTTCGATAAATCTTGATTCTTTCTGAGGGAAATTTGCTACTGTGCTACATCATCACCTTCCTCTTGGGGTTACAAATCCAACGTTCAACATAGGTGAATTTCTGGCACAACCGTAGACATCACTTCCTCCATCTCTGTCGTTGTCACAGCCTCTGCGGCCACCGCAGTCGTTGTCGCATCTGGCCCGAGGACCTGGCCAAGGAGTAGAGACCGGCAACAGTGATTTATAAAGAAACTTTGTCAACATTAGTGGAAACAGAGATATAAAGTACCCCTTGCTAATGTCGTTAGCCCGTCGACGATCCAGCAATATCACTCCCCTATGCCCACGGGGACAATTCGTTCTACCATGGCATTTCTCACAGCCATTTCCATAGAAGGTTTCCTTAGTATTGTTATGTACTAATGTAGGAAATAGAGTTGTTATGAGTATGTGCAACCACTAGTTGTTGTCTTCCACTGCCTTTACCTCTATATTGGCCTTCATACCTCTAATTGTCGACTTCAATAACCACCTAATAAACTATTAATATCACAAATATTCAAATCTAATATTATTGAGAACAAGCTTAATTTTATAAACAAAATTAATACCCTACCTAAGAAGATAGCAATGCTCAATGTCTACTCTTCCAAATAACCCATTAGTTGTGATCATATAACTTATCCTTTTGGAAGGTAAATGCAATAATGTATTAGTTGTGTTGCATTATGTCACTGAAAAACGGGAAGAAACTGTTCATACGTGCTCATGCCACTGACCACTGGCGCTATTGGCGACAAATAACCGCCGCGCTTATCACGCCAACGTTTGTATTATCTTTAATACCGCCCCCTCCCCCCTCGCCCCTCCCCCGGCCGCGGTCTATATAAGAGAGCCGAGCCTCATATGCTACATCACTGATTTTCTAATGGTACAAAATATGATTCCGCTAGTGCTGATATTACGTTTTTACAACAAACAGTTCCAAGTTATACATGGTGTTGTTCCGGCCGGTGATATTTGACGATCCAATCATTGACCGAAAGCCTATGCACACCTAAGGTTCATTTTCTTCTTCTGATACGTGCTTCGATTTTGCTTGTTGTGATTTATCTCGTGTCTACAAGGTAGTGTAATGTTTTGTTGTGATATGCATGTCGAACAACCTATGGGATAATCTAAAACTTATTGTTGGATCATACATAACATATATAGCGTGAAAACCAATAATCGAGTTGACGGGATATTATGTGAATTATCTTTATTTCAGAGCCTGGCTTAATTTTTTATGTTGTAAAGACTTTTTCACACACTCGTTGAAATTGTAGTTTTAAACACATAGCATTGTAGGTCTAGACCGGCCATGCATATGCAGCAATATTCGGGTTAGGCACAACTCTCTCTGTTTAGAAATGCATGGCGTTCTAGATATATTAGACATGGTCCATGGTGCGTATAACCCCGACCCTTATATTTTTTGTATGTCAGCAGAAAATCACGTGGGTGCATTTATAATTTTTTTTAACAAATTACATTTTCCATGTAATAGTTCTAAAATATATTTATAATATGTACTCCTATTGTTAACTTAAATTAGCTGTCGAGCTTGAAGTCTGCAAAATTGTGTTGATATACAAAATGTGAAGTTTTGGAGAACTAGGGGTAAATATCCAAGTCTACAAAAACATAGTTATTCCGTCCATCCTTTTGGTAGTTAATTGCCAGGTGAACTTTGATAAACATTGTGTTCCAGTTTATTGTATGGAGTTGATTTTTTTATGTCACCAGAAATTATATATTCTTGAAATATGTACGAAAAATCAAGAGTATTGTGGATGAAGTATAACATGGAAACAATTGGTGGAAATGCATTTCATTTGTTTGCTGAAAAATGAAGAAGAATAAGAAGAAGCAGCGAGTGTCTAGTTCAACCATAGCACATAAATGGACATTTTACCCCAACAGCAGGTTACTACATTCCACAATGGAGATCTACAATTTTCTTGGAATCAAGTGTGCAATGTGCATACCTTTTTAAGCGAGATGCCGTATACAAATTTATGGCAGTTTTTCGCAAAAAAAGGTCAGTTTCTGTTTGTCAACAGTTACAACTTCCAAACTTTGGCAACAATTAATTAGGTTCCAAAGTAGCTTTCTAATAAAGGCAAAGTGCATATCCACATGAAGGGTCAAACTACACTTATTCTCTTTCTAATAAATTAGATAATTAACTTTGACAAGGATTAATTGAGTAGACCCAACTTTGGCAACAATTAATTAACGTCAGAAATAGTTTTTAAATCATGAAAAGAGATTAAACAATTAACTGGGTATATTAGTAGGAAGTATTTTAAATAACCATGTGGATTATACATAGTTTCTCATAATTTCTATAATTAGTGACATTGTTGGCAGCCGACGAAGACATTCTTGGAGAAGAGCTAAGGGATATGGTAGGAAAATAATTCTACATTACTTGTTTCTGATTCTTTGCTACCTCTCTTTTCCAAATTACAAGGAATAAATACACAACATATTTACCCTTCTTACTCATGAGTTCAATGATTTCCAACCTTATTTGTATCTCCATACAATGTACAGTAATAGAATAATTATGATCATCGTACCATTTTGTAGTAGTATAATGGGATTGGGTTAATATTACTAAATTTGAGTAAAATTTTCCGCTGTGATGGCGGCATTATAATTTGGGAGATATTATAAGTACATAACAGAAAATGCACATGACATTGGTTTTACAAATAAATGTCACAAAATGATTCTTGCATTAAAGAACATTTCATAATTTGCTGCCAAGCTCTTTCCTGTTCCAAAGGGCAACCTGGCAACTTAAAAAGCCCGATCTTTTGCAAAGACAAGATAGCCGTTACCTGAAGAAATTATGGAAAATAAAAGGAAGATGAAAGGTGTCCGTATCCCAAGAAAAAAGTTTATCTTCTTAAATTCATCACAAAGAAAGCAACATGTTAAAGAGCAATCATGCAGGTGTAAGATTCAGGCCAGAAAGCCCATCTGAACCTCCTTGTAATGAGGAACTGTTAGTGGCTTTGGGGGTTTACCTCCAAAAAATGCATGTAACTGCCTCCCCTATTTCAGTGGAAACTTCCACATTTTTTAGTGGCATACCGTGAAGTGCTTACCAGTAACCTCTCACATGTTCTCAGAAGCAACGTTCGTGGCATCTTCGTTTTAATTCATCTCCCTTTTGTAATAAAGAGATAAAAACAAGACTTATCTGGTGCTGAAGCCCTCCTATAAATAACCCTGGTATGTCTTAAGGTTCTTGCACTCACAGAACTACAAGTCCTTAGCTAACACTTGATCAGTGATCATACTGTAGTTGGTATGGCTCGAGGGGATAAGGACGATAACTCACAAAGGAGGCACACAGAGGAATTCAGTGTATGGGTAAATGGCATCATTATGTTTGTCTTTTGTTTAATCACGGGGAGAGTCTCAATTTATTCTAGGAACCAGGAGGCTCAAATATATTTGTAATGTTTAGTACAATTGGATCATATGCACTACTAGCTCATCATTTGTTTAATCGGCGGCATCGTTGGCAGCTGGCAAGCCTGGAGCCCATGGATGTAGAAGAGCTAAGGGAGTATGCTAGGCAGAACAAAGATGTGCTCACTGCTCCAATGAAAGCAGCAATTAAAAAGGTACGTACACGTTAATATGCACCACGTTGCAACCTAATTTGTTTTCTTTGATAAAATTTCACGGTTGCGATGTGATTAATTTCATCGTCGTCCGTCTTTGCAGCTGATCCAAAAGAAACAGCCGAAGAAGAGAAAGAAGAGGACCGCGGTGCATCCAATTTTGGGTGCAGTGCTCAAGTTCCACAAGGACGACGATGATGATACCAACCCTCCGGGTCCGGGAGGTGCTAATGCATGCTGAAGAGGTCTCTCTGTTATCGGTCCTGGTTTAATAAGTCAGTGCAAAAGAGTGTTTGATTTTCATGTGTGGTTATTTCTGTATCGTCCTAGAGTCCGTTCCTTGCCGTCTTCCCGACAAGGTTCCTATCAATCAAGTGTGGTTATTTGTGTGTCGTCCTGGATTTCATTCCATGTAAAAGTGTGGTCATGATAATAAAATATGTGTTCTAGTGAGAAGTTTATGCCCGGACAAGGTCCCTATCGACTTGTAAAAGACACTCTGAAACCCAAAAAAAAAAAAAATTGTTGTACTTGTAAAAGATGCTCTGAAACCGAAATAAACTTGTTGGACTTGGGTGCATCTAATTCGATAGTAGCATTTATTCTCGAATTCGGAGAAAATTTCCCAACGGAGCGAAATCTGGGTTTTCGATTTGGCGTACCAAAATAAGTTGGGTCATATTCGAGATTGCCCTGAATTCATGTGCAAAAGACACTCTGAAACCGAAATTGTGGACCCTCATAACTGTCAAGTAACAGAAAATGGAGTCAGAGAGCGAGAGGCTTTCATGTCCAGGCGTCCAGCATTTCTGAAATGGCTGTCACCGCGAAGACCACACTCGTCTTGGATGGCTAGCACACGCACCTCGTCCCTGCGCCGCTCCTTGCAAGCGATGAATGATGCTCTCTATGTCAAGAGCACCGGCCACCACCAACATGCACGCAGAAAGTTGTCGACGCCTCAGCTATTGATATTGTGTGGATTAGGTATCCATGATCTTCAGGTAAAAAACACGACCCTCCTAGGAAAATGGCTTTTTAATCTACTCTCTCTCTCGGAAGACGGGGTGTAGCAGATGCTTCTCAAGCGAAAATTATCAGAAAAAAGCATTGTCACAAGTTTATTAAAAACGAGGTGACTCTCACTTTTGGGCCGGTCTCATAACGATGAAGAAACACTTCTTTCGCTATGGAAAATTTTCTATTCGAGATGGATCAGAAATTTGGTTCTGGGAGGACAAATGGTTAGAAATTTTCTATTCTCCGTCATAAGAGCAATATGGTAATGCAGTCATCGCCGCCAAAATATGACGTCCAGGCGAGATTTGGTTGGACCCGGGCTAGAGACATGGAACACCTTAATAGGGCGTTTGGCCATGATACATCTGTCACCTAGGTCTGATAAATTTCGACGGACTCTACACGAGAATGGTAAATTTTCTGTGGACTCCATATATAGAGCTCTGGTTCAATCTGGGAGGCCAGTTGATAATCATAATAAAATATGGAAGATGATGATACCACTAAAAGTTAAATCTTTTGCTTGGTATGTTCGTCAGGGTGTTATTCTCACCAAAGATAAACTTGTTAAGCGCAATTGGCGCGGAAGTACAAAGTGTGTTTTCTGTCCACATGATGAGACGATAAAACATATGTTCTTCGAGTGCAAGTTTGCCCGTTCTATTTGTTCATCTATCCGTTAGCTTCGAATCCACCACGTTCAGTTGTGAATATTTTTGGGAATTGGTTACATGGTATTGATCACAAGTTTAGAACTATCATTAAGGTGAGAGCGATAGCCGTAGTTTGATCGCTTTGGCTATATAGAAATCACAAAGTTTTTAATGATAAAAATGCTTCCCTTATGCAGGTAATATACCAGTGCACAAGTTTGCTCCGTTCGTGGTCCACTGTCCACATGACAACCCGTGGAATTTTGAGACATTTTTATGGAGGTGTCTGCGTGACTGGAGAACATGGCGAGGGACATTTTTATCCCACATGGATGGCCGCATAGGAGGCATGCATGACTCGTAGCTCGCATGTGTTTTACTTTTTTTTGTGTGGTGTTGTGGTGTCGGCTGTGTGCATCTTGTTATGCAGAGGCCGGGTATAATGTTTAAACCATTTAAGTAATAAATGCCCTTTATGAAAAAAATATTGACATTGTGTGGGGCAACGTTTGGGCAAGGTTGATGGCTGGCCGGCGATCACCCGTCCCAACCTAGACCTAGGAGCTCATGTTAGCAATCCATAGAGCATCTCCAACCGTGTTCCTATCCACTCCATATATGATCAGGGCGGACGGTTCGGACACTATCCGTCCAGAAAGCAACAACCTAACTGGATCAATTAAACCCAGCCTATTTGTTCAGGCCGTCCGATACTCCTCATACCCAACCCAGACGTGGGACGGATATGGGATGGTCCACACACGATCGGACACATTCATCACGTCGGACCGGCTTAGGAGAGTCTAGTCCGTCCCCACATAAATCTATCCCCGTCCCCACTACCGTACCAAAACCAAGCTCAATTACTCTCACAGTCCACTCGGTTCCCCTCCCCATCCCCTCCGCTCTTGTTCAGACAAAATTTCTGGCGACGACAACATTGAATGGGATGAGATTGAGGCGGAGGCTTTGGATGCGGTGGCACCAGAAGGGTCGACCTCCTCCATCCCGTACAATGATGAACTCTCCCTTCACATCGCCCTCTATTGACATGGGCAGTTCTTGCTCGGTGTCGGCGGCTAGCCAAGGCCAATGAAGCCGATGGTCTGCGCCGACACCATGCAGATGTACGATGGTGTCCTCTAACGGGATGTTCACGCCGTTGTGCTGTGCGCCGCCACATATATGTTGGTACAGTACATGCCCTCACCGAGGGCCAATCTACCAGCCTGCAGGACCACGCCCTCATCGCACCACTCACCGGCACCAGCCCCGCCGGTACAAGCGCCACTGGAGGCTGGTACCGGATGGGCCCGACTTACGTTACTGCCCTGGAGCCCTCCTAAACAGACACCAGAGTCCGATGGGCGGATATCGGCGTGCCAGGCATATGGACCGTGTTGGGGCGGTGCGGGCATTTATGGTGGCAGACCAACGAATCCCCCTGGAGGTTCTCGACAAGTTCATGACCCTCACGGAGACGGACACCCTACATTGTCGCCAGTGCATCACCTTGTCAGGGTGGGAGGCGGCGAAGAATTAAGCTGCAGCCCGCCTTGCCAACAAGCATTCCCACACGGTCAAAGATGCTCGCAGCTCGGCGCCCCTCCGAGGATGACGGTAGCTCCGGCGATAACCGTGGCATCTCCTCCTTCGATCTGTATGATATATGTTGAGTGTGGAAACGCGAACACTGGATATACCTGGTACCTCCCTTTATTTGTTCGGCAGAGGGGTGCGGGGAGCCTCATTGGCGGCCTGCTCGGGAACAAGCCAAGTGACACAAAAACACAACATAGTTTTTTACATAGGTTCAGGCCATCCGGAGATGTAAAACGCTATGTCCTGCTTGTTTGATCTGGATTGCTGGTGGAGTACAAGAGTTGGTCTCGATGGCTCTGGGAAGGAGTCCTCGTGGCCCTCTTGTCCTCTCCTCACTCCTGGCTCCTTTTCTATTCTCACTACTTCACCTTGACGGGTCGGGTCCTCCTTTTTATACATCAAGGGGATAACACAAGGGCCGCTTCGCATGCACGCCAAGTGTGCGGGACGCGTGTCGATGCTATAGTGAGGTGGCGCTGATGGGACGGGATGTCTGGTCTTGTTGACCTGTTGCGCCTGTCAGGCGCTTGTTTCGCCCGTGGGACTTGGCATATTGTGTGCTCCCGGGGGCGGTAGGTATCCGACGGCCCAGGAAGGAAGCCCTGGCTACAACCTTCCCGCACCGGTATCGTGCCCTGCATACAAAACCACGACCAAAGGCCCGACGTCCTTGTCGGGCGTACGCACCTTTGCCTTCAAGACTTCCTGACCGGCAAGCCCCCGGGCCTCCCGCGCCGAGGCTCGGTGCCTTGATGGGAATGCCCCTGCCCAACACCCCCAAGGTGTTGACCTCGTGGGATTCTTTTCTCTTCTGGTTCTCTCCCTCGGGAAGACACATGGGACCACGCTAGACGATGACCCACGCGTCCAGTTGATATGGCACCCCCGGTAGACTGGGTGTCTACACTATCTTCTACCACTCCGTCGGAGATGCCAATGGGAAGATCAAGGCTCCATAGTGGGTGCTCCGATATGTCCTTGTCTGTTTCGTGTCTTTTGCTGAACCTGTTTGTGTCTAAATTATGCTGAACATGTCTGTGATGTTTAATATGTGTACTGTCCGTACACCTATCTGTGATGAACTTGTACCCGATGTTTGAATGATCGATGTTTTTGTGGATGATCCAGGTTGCATGTGTTTGCATGGTTTTGAGGGGGCAACTATATAGTGCCGGACAAATAAGGGTTGGCCGGCCCCTGTCTACGGACACGTCCGCACATGTTCGCAGACATATAGGGGGTCAAATTTCGCAATTGCGGTTCGAGATGCTCTTGGCATACGGTTTTAGATTCCTGTGCAGCTTGCGACTTCATCAAGTGTTGTTGGAGTGACCAACCGAGCGAGGCACCTCCTTGGTTCGGCCAAAGCAGAAGTATATTGACCAATGCCACCCCTTGTCAAGTAGAAATCGTATGCCACGAATAAATTTCACGTCGCATCCCTCACCAATTCGATGGGTGGGCCCATATTTTCATTCCGTGATAAACTTGCTAGAAGAGTGTTGTGTCAACATATTTTCTCAATGGGGTACATTATGTGAACAAGTTTGCTAAACGGGTTGATGTGCTCTTTTTGCATGCATGTTTTCCCCTTTTCTCTACTTTTCACATGACTTGCAAATCAGGAGAATTTTTAGCATTGAAAGGATGTTGACTGCAACACATAACCTTATGGTGACACGAAGGGTATCAACATTATCGGGGCACGGGTTACGAGTATGGCTACCTCTTATTCTAGCAAAACTATGATAATTATGGATAATTTCCCTCGTGGTAAAGGGGATGAGGAGGAACTTCCATGGTGGCAGCTCTCGGAGTATGAGCACTTGGATTGAGTGAAAGATGAGGAGGAGGAGGAGGCTGGGGGAAGGCACGGGCCACTGAGTCTGCCAAGATCACGACATGGAGAGTTGTAGATATGGAGCAGCTACGGATGATGATGCATGCTTCCAAGACCGATGAGGTGGGAGTGCCGACAATGTGGTCCCACTGACGGTGGCATAGCAATTTCTACGCCCACAACACAGTCATATGGCCTTGATGTGAATGACAATGACGATCCTACGTAGGAAGCCTTCTGGAAGAACCCAATGATAGAGTAGAGTATGCCTGAATTCAGTGTGTTAAATACGTATTTTTCAAGGAAGATCTAGGAACTTTCTGTTACGTGTATCTTTGGGGGTGCACTATCTAGGGTTATTAGGTTGTTACGTCCGTACAATTACTTATATGATTGTTTTTCATCAAACTACAAGGTTTTCGTGTCTATATATGTATTTTGTGTATAGGTATGCCTGATCCTCCACCATGGATGTGCCTTCTTCCCTATGCATCACTTGACTTTCTATCCCCCATAAGACTTCAACTCACTGCGAACACCGATAACAAAAAAATTCCGCTCAACCAAAATTGTTCTGAACCTAGAACACATCTGTATCATTGAACGATCTGCCTCACATGTGCAACCAAAAAATCTTTTATATTATTGAAAGAACATCTAGTACCCTCGATGTGGGTTTTGGATGATTGATGCCAATCACGGTTAACAGGAATACATATTCGCTAGTATACACATGAATAATCCTTAGGGATAGGTTTAACCACCTGAAAAGTTGACCCGTCTCCAAGAGATGAAAGGAGCGAAATCCCGAAGATGAGGATTCATAGAAGATGAACCCTCAAGATAAGTGTGAAGACACAATGTTGAGGCGAGAATCCTCAAGCAAAGAAGAAGCGTGAAGTCGTTGAGTTGAGGCTAGAAGCCTTGACAAATTTATATAACACAGAGACTGTCGTGGGGGTTGACATGGCATATGTCGTCTTCAGATGATTGGAGAGAGGTGTGGAGATATGCGACTTAGGTGTTATCTGGGACGAGATTGGTTCACATGATGTAACCAGAAGATTGGGCCCCCTCATGGTGGATCTAAAGACCTACTCTAGCTAGATTGATATTGATCTCGATACTCTTGATTACAAGTCGATAGGATCGCTCTTTTAGGCTATGACATAGAACTTGAGAATTTAGGCTTGGGAGATCTGGGGACAACCTTATATACATGGTGACTCCAAGGTTACAAGGTAGCTCCTGGGTTTGTCCAGGAGCCGATGTCCTACTTGAAGTCTACAAGGTCTTCCTTATTGACAAGTTGTCCACCACCTTGTATTTGGAGTCCATCTTTGAGTCATCATGGTCTTGAGCCAGACCATCATGGTGCATATAAGCCCAAAGAGTTGTGTGACCATGAGTCAACCATGTGTCTCCCCTGGTCCTATGGGCCGCCGCACTTCATGGGCATACCAATTAGGCATCCCCTAATAAAGACATTGCAGTTCTGGCGATAAGCATCAAGCGAAGAAGAAGCAGAAACACACTTAGTGTGAAGACGCGAAGTTGCAGATTCATTGAAGATGAAACCTCAATACCCCTCTAGGTTTGGAGTGAAGATAGTGCAGAGCACATGAGTGAGGATTCATGCGTGGAAAAGAAGCGTCAACATGAGATGAAGAGTCAAGAAGCAGAGCGAGTGACTGCGGGTCTAGGAATGTGAAAAACTAGAGTAGGTGCTACAACTTTATGCATTTTAGTCATTGGATTTTTCACTATTAAGAGGGCACTAGTGGAGACTGGACCTATTGTCCCGGGCCGTGAGGGCCATTTGTCGCGGTTGGCCAACCGCGACAGCGGAGGCGGGACTAATGATCCAACCACTAGTCGCGGACCTGTCACCAGCCGGGACAAATGGTCCTCATCCTGGGTGTGCTAGGGGGCAGAACCTTTAGTCGCGGTTCGTATAACGGGCCGCGACTAATGGTTATCTGCCGCGGCAGAAATTTGGGCAATTTCTGTGCCGCGGCAGAGAGTTCATTTTTTTTAGGGTTTAGTGTTTACTAAATCTCTGCCGCGGCAGAAATTTGGGCACTTTCTGTGCCGCGGCAGAGAATTCATTTTGTTTTATTTTATTCATTTATTTTCTTCATTTCAAAATAGTTTTCGTATATTTCTACGCTACCACATACCGTACACGATCGAGCATACAAATATATACAACTTTGATAGTTACATGGAGATCACAATTACCGGGACTAAACCCGTCTATTCGATTACACGGCACGGCATCATCGGTTGCGCCTATTGTTCACACTAAATTCTCCGGCGTCGTCTACCATCTCTTTCAGCAAAAATCCCGCCAGGTCCTCTGCAATTGCTATTACGCGTTGCTCCGGTAGGACCTTTTCCCGCATTCTCTCAAACTGTATAAGAAAGGTAGATCAATATGAATATCAATCATGATAACAAAAAGTGAGGTAATAAAATAATGTTATGAACGTATTTCTTACGTCGACTCTATAATCTTTGTGCTCAGTGGTAAACATGCGAATAAACTCGCAAACGTAGTATCCACATAGATGCGTCCCCGATGGCTGCCTCGCGCACTTTACGAGAATAGAATTCAATCAAAATAATAATCTAGCATCAAAATAATAACTGTATTGAAACTAGAAGTAAAGAGATGCGCGGTCATATCTCGTACTACTTACCGAGACCAGAGTAAACGTCAGCTTCTCACTAAAGGAACCCTTCACCACTCTCTTGAATCGGTTCCAAACCCTGCCCGACAAAGAAAATGAATTAATGAATGAGTTAATTCATTACCTGATATCTCATGAAATCAACGAAAGAGACCGATATAGCGCGAATATTACCTCTGGAGCATGTCCTGCATGTTGCGGAACTCTTCCAGGTTTCTTTTTAATGGGTCCATGACATCAACTATTCCCTTATCAACTCGTATGTCTAGCAGAATCCAATGAAAGCTGCACCCGTTTATATATACGTCAGTAACTCATCAATTACACTTAACATCGAGTAAGTAAAAATTAGTGTGTACAAGACAGTAACACTCTTACTCGAAGTTGTAAGGAAACAATATGTGGTCACAGTAATTTTGCTCCGTTAGAAACCTTAGAAGGTTTCCCGCCGCCTCGTCGGGTTTCGTCGTTAGCGTTTCTATATGTACTTTATCTGGGTCAATGAACCCAACACTATAGACCTTTGTTTTACAAGACTGCATCTTCATTCTGCATAATATAGAGTACAAAAGGATATATATAATGAGAATAATTACAAATGCAATGAACTGAACAAGTTATATGTAGACAATGAATTCAACAACTTACAGACAATAGCAACTCATGAGAGATTTGTCGAGGGCGTCCAAATTGAATAACTGGAAGAGTTCTGAAAAGTCAACATGGACCTCTTCGGGTCGGAAGAAGTACTCTGCTGGGACTTTCGCCACGATCATTATTCTGTCCCCCTTTACCTCTCTCAAGTACCATTGATGCAAATTTCGCATTTGCGTTGGCAGTTGTTTCAACTTCTGTTCGCTGACCAAAGGCTTCCCTGGGACATATGTAGGGGCTACATCAGCCATGGGTAACTTGTCGTCTTCGGAACCTAACAGTTCAGCAACAGTCACACCCATAGCGGCCGCCAACTTTGCAGCTTCTACCAAATCCTGTTGTTGTGCCTGAGGAACGTCTTTGGATAACACCTTGAGGGGTGGGATCGATTGTTTGGCCTGTTCTCCGAGCTGGGGAACGTCCCTTCGTTTCCCGCTTGCACTTTTAATTGCTTTGCTCCCGCTTGCACTTTCACTTGCTTTGCTCCCGCTTGCACTTTTACTTGATTTGTTCTTCTCTGCTTTTTGCTTCTCAGTGTATACCGGGGTGGGCTCTGTTTTCTTCTTTGCAAAATGCGCATCTTTATCAGCCTTTGCGATCGCTGCTATTTCCTCGTCAGTACGATCATAAGTTCTGATGGGAAGATTCTTATGAGGTACACTTGGATAGGGCGACCTTTTTCGTTTTGGGTTGCTGCTTCGTTTAGTACTCAACGACGAAACACGCTTCCGCTTATTGTCCTTAGCTGGCAAAGGCGGCGGCGAAGACGGCCGGCCCAAGTCCGGCGGTGGAGATCGAGATGGACTCGCGCTGTGTTGATCATAGTCTTGGGGTGGGCTTCTTGTAGGTGATGGTGACCTGCGACGACTCGGAGGCGATGTTGGACTTGGCGCCGAGCCTGGAAGCTTGATGTTGTTCTTGTCCCATAGAATGATACCACCCAGTACGTCTCCGAGTGTCTTCTCACCTTCAGGTCCATGGATGTCAAGCTCCATTGAGTCAAACCCCTTTACGATTTCATCCACCCCGACTTTAGCATAGCCAGCTGGAATCTCACGGCCCTGCCAACGTGCCTCAGGTGGACAAGGTAAAGCAGTTCCGACCGCCACCTTCAGGGATATGTTCTTCACCTTCTGATGGAGCTCACAAGATATCTGCTCCTTGATTCCATCCACGGGGTAGCCGGGACCGCCATCTATCATCAGTGCACCATCAGACGGGACCTCCGATTCAGCCACGCTGCTTCTCCGCAGAGATGGGCCGGCGGTAATATTGAGTGCAGGATCTTGCAGGCGCTCTCCTCTAAGTTCGTCAATCTGCTGCTGCTGCTTGTCAATTCTTGCTAGCAACTGGTTGAATTTGTCTTCCTCCTCCTCCTCCCGTCGCTTCTTTGCTCTCGATCGGCTTCTATAAGTATCTTTGTCTTTGGGAAACCCAATCTCCCAGGGATAACTAGGGCCAAAGCCTCGTGTTCGTCCTCCGTGTTCTGGATTCCCGAGGACCTTTGTCAGCAAGTCTTTCTCTCTATCAGCACGGAACTTTAATTTCCCCTCTTTAATTTCTTTCACCACTTTCAGCCATGTCTCCCTGGGTACCCTAATCCCCTCACTGCAAATAAGATCCCCTGTCTCCATGTCATACTCACTCCCATGCGCAAGGAAAAAATTTCGTGCCCTCTGTTCCCATTCGTCGCGAATTGGTTCTGGAACGATCCCTTTAGCAAGCAGCGCTTCCTCTATTTTATCCCACTTTGGCATGGCAGTCGCGTAGCCCCCTGTCCCGAGCTTATGGTGATATTTCTTTTTCGCAGCATTTGTCTTGGCTCGTGTTGACTTTTCCGTAGCATCATCTGACTTCTTGTACTTCACAAATGCATCCCAGTAAGCCTTCTGCTTCACTAGATAGCCCTCGAATTTTGGAGCACTATTGGTCTTCTGATACTCTTGCCATAATGTTTTCTTCCACTGCCGGAATAGTTCGGCCATCTTCTTAAGAGTGAACACCTTGACTTTGTCCCTCAATGCAGCTGTGTCGTCCTCTTCCTCACATTCTGGGAGGGTGAAATGTGCCATGAGGTCATTCCAAAGACCATCTTTGTACCTTTCGGCGACATACTCATTATCTTCCACCCCTTTGGGCTTATTCCACTCTCGAACGGTGATGGGGATGCGATCCCTAACCATAACTCCGCATTGTTTTACAAATTTCTTTGCAACCTTTATGGGTTCCAACGGTTCGCCCACTGGTGATATCTTCGTAATTGTATAATGCGCAGATGCGGCCAACTTTTTGGCCGGCCCTCGTTTGGAACATTTGCTCGAAGTGGAGGCCTAAGAGAAGAAACATTCGTCAATTCATATATGTATAACTCAATTAATGCATCTACTGACCATCGGACTTCATATATATACCTTGCCGGACTTTGTTAAGGGTCCATCATCGGAGCCGTCGCCTTCTCCATCATCAGAGGCGTCGGCTTCCCCCTCATTTTGGTCGACCTCTTCACCCTCACCGGATGGGTTCAGATACATCGAGGGAGATTCGGGTGGATCAGCACCGGTGGCGTTGTGGATTATGTCCTCGAGAATTTCTTCTTGTCTTAGGTCTCTGCGGATCGGACTAGGTGGATCCATAGTTTCTGCAAAATGCACACAATACTTAGCAAAATTTCTAAAGTACCATACTTAGAAAAATGCACACAATTGTCTTAGGTCTCTGCGGATCGGACTAGGTGGATCCAACAGGGACATCGTCGCCGAGAACAATAAACTAAAAACACCTAAGTCAAAATTTCTATTTGTACACTTAAAAAGTAATACCAATACTTAGCAAAATTTCTAAAGTACCAATTTAACTTAGCAAAATTTCTATTTCTACACTAATTAAAAAAGTAATACCAATTTAACTTAGCAAAATTTCTAAAGTACCAATTTAACTTAGCAAAATTTCTAAAATACCAATTTAACTTAGTTAAAATTTCTATTTATACACTTAAAAAGTAATACCAATACTTAGCAAAATTTGTAAAATACCAATTTAACTTAGCAAAATTTCTAAAATACCAATTTAACTTAGTCAAAATTTCTATTTGTACACTTAAAAAGTAATACCAATACTTAGCAAAATTTTTAAAGTACCAATTTAACTTAGCAAAATTTCTATTTCTACACTAATTAAAAAAGTAATACCAATTTAACTTAGCAAAATTTCTAAAGTACCAATTTAACTTAGCAAAATTTGTAAAATACCAATTTAACTTATAAAAATTTCTAAAATACCAATTTAACTTAGCAAAATTTCTAAAATACCAATTTAACTTAGTAAAATTTGCAAAAATTCTAAATACCAATCTAACTAATCTAAAATTTAACCTAAAATTAAACTACCCTAAAAATCTACCTAATTAACTGATCTAAATTTAAACTAACCTAAAAATGTACCTAATTAACTGATAAAAAGAACTAACCTAAACAGAGCGGCGCCGGCGCGGAGGACGTATGGCGGCGGGCTCGGAACCGGAGGAAAGCTTGAGCGGCGGGCGCGGAGGACGGCGGGCTCGGGCGGCGGCGGCGCGCGGGGACGGAGGCCGGTGTCGGGGACGGCGGGCGACGGGCGCGCGGGCTCGGGCGGCGGAGGAGGCGACGGGCGCGCGGGCTCGGGCGGCGGAGGAGGCGACGGGCGCGCGGGGACAGAGGGCGCACGGGGACGGAGGGCGCGGAGGACGGCGGGCGACGGGCGCGCGGGGACGGAGGCGTCAGACAAGAAGCCAGACGGGACCTTGATACTGAAAAGGACTTCAAAAAAGATTTCCTTCTCTTATTTGGTAAGAGCGTAGCTAGCAGGCCCTTGAAACTGCCCTGCATGCATGCCGTCTCGTCCTTTATGACGTTGCTGCTCCTCCCGTGCTTCCGGTGTATCTTTTGACTTCCCATACAAGCCCAGGAAGCCTAGAATATTCACGCAAAGATTCTTCGTTAGGTGCATCACGTCGATTGCAGAGCGGACCTCATGGACTTTCCAATATTCTAGCTCCCAAAATATAGATTTCTTCTTCCACATGGGTGCGTGTCCGTCAGCGTCATTCGGAACAGGTTCTCTGCCAGGACCCTTTCCAAAGATTACATTTAAATCCTTGACCATACCAAATACATCAGCACCACTACGGGGGACAGGCTTCGTCCGGGTTTCTTTCTTGCCATTGAAATGCTTTCGTTTTTTCCTTAAGTGATGCCTGAGCGGAAGAAAAGGACGATTGTACGGGTACACATTATTTTTACATTTATCCAGATATATACTTTCAGTCTCATCTAAACAGTGCGTGCATGCACTGTATCCTTTGTTCGTCTGTCCTGAAATATTACTAAGTGCAGGCCAATCATTGATGGTTACGAACAGCAACGCTCGTAGGTCAAATTCCTCCTGTTTGTGCTCATCCCACACACGTACACCTGGTTCAGCCCACAACTGTAAAAGTTCATCAACTAATGGCCTTAGATACACATCAATGTCGTTGCCGGGTTGCTTCGGGCCTTGGATCAGCACTGGCATCATAATGAACTTCCGCTTCATGCACAACCAAGGAGGAAGGTTGTAAATACACAGAGTCACGGGCCAGGTGCTGTGACTGCAGCTCTGCTCCCCAAAAGGATTCATGCCATCTGTACTTAGACCAAACCATAGGTTCCTTGCGTCACCTGTAAAGTCCGGGAACTCTCTCTCGATTTTTCTCTACTGCCGACCATCAGCCGGGTGCCTCAACATCCCATCTTTCTTACGGTCTTCCATGTGCCATCGCAACAACTTGGCATGCTCTTTGTTTCTGAACAAACGTTTCAACCGTGGTATTATAGGAGCATACCACATCACCTTGGCAGGAACCCTCTTCCTGGGTGGCTCGCCCTCAACATCACCAGGGTCATCTTTTTTTATCTTATACCGCAATGCAGTGCATACCGGACATTTATCCATATTCTCGTACTTCTCACCACGGTAGAGGATGCAGTCATTAGGGCATGCATGTATCTTCTGCACGTCTAATCCTAGAGGGCAGACAAGCTTCTTTGCTTCGTACGTACTGGCGGGCAAGTTATTTCTTGGAAGCATCTTCTTCATTAGTACCAGCAACTTTTCAAATCCCGAGTCAGTCACACCGGTCTCTGCCTTCCACTTCAGCAATTCTAGTGTGCTACCCAGCTTCTTCTGGCCATCTTCACAAGTTGGGTACAACAATTTGTTGTGGTCCTGTAACATCTGCTCGAACTGCAACCTCTCCTTTTCTGTGTTGCAGTCTCGCTTTGCATCAGAAATGACCCGACCAAGATCATCAGCAGGCTCATATGCTGCCCGTTCTTCACCTCCTTCTTCTTCATTGTCTTCCATTGCGGTATCAGCGTATTCAGGGAACATAGATCGGTAGTTGTCATCATCGTTCTCTTCTTCATCGCCGTCTTCCATCATAACCCCTCTTTCTCCGTGATAGGTCCAAACATTATAGCCGGACATGAAACCGGACCGAAGCAGGTGGCTCTGAATGACTCTTGAGGAAGTGTAATCCTTCTCATTCCGACATTCGACACACGGACAACACATAAAACCATCCCGCCGTTTGTTCGCCTCGGCCACAACGATAAAAGAACGCACGCCTTCTCTATAAGCGCTAGAGCGTCGGTCACCGTACATCCATGGGTGGCCCATCTGCATCATGCAACTATATATCAAACGCAATCACGATGCTAAAATTAGTACCGCGTGGTCTAAACGAGAAAGTAGTTGCTAACCTTTTAGGAAACTTGGAAACAAAGAGGAGGAAGCTTAAGTGTGGCTCGGGCACCTCATATCATGTTTGTTTTGTGTGAACTCAAGTGGCATCGCTCTAACAGGCATTTCACCGAACACCTCTAGTGCATATGTAGAAAAAAAAACTAGCACAAACCTACACCACTTCCCACCAGGAAAAAAACAAGAGAGGGGGAAGAGGGGGCTGCACATATATATAGGGCCAGACTTTTTGTCCCGGTTTGAGATACAAACCGGCACCAAAGACCACAAAACATGGCCTGGCGCTGGGTCAGTAGCTTTTGTCGCGGCTCGTATACCAGGCCGCGACTATTGTGCCGAATTCTAGTCCCGGTTAGAGACATGACCCGCGACAAAAGGGGGGCACCTACCGCAGCAGGGCCGCAGACCTTTTTTGTCCCGGTTTGTATCTCAAGCCGGGACAAAAGGGTCCTAACGAACCGCGACAATTGTTCCGCCGATTTCGGGGCGACGTGGCCTGAACGTTAGTCGCGGGTTGAGACACGGCCGCGACTAAAGCCCAGGGCGAAAGGCTTGTTTTCTACTAGTGGGGGTTAGATCTCTTAGGAAGAAAGTAAAGCATGATTGTGTTCTTAGTTAGACGCATCATATAAGCAAACAAAGTTGTTGGAAATCTCTTACGCAGCAATGTGGGAAGATGAAGAACTAGTTTGAACATGAAGCATAACTATGTGTAATAGTAGAGCTTATATATGTTAGGTCAAACTTGAACATGAAGCAGAACTCGCTGCAGTAGTACATATTATGTTGAGAGAACATGAAGCGTCACTGTCCTAGTAGTAGAGTTTGTGTTAAGCTAACTTGAACATGAAGCAGAACTGGGGACCACAATAGAGCTTATGTTGAATCTTGTCCTTCAGTCTAAAGAAACATGATGCCTCTTGGAGCTGATGATTCATGGAAGAATCATCAGTGTTTGGCGCCTCTTGCGTGTTGCACTTGAGGGAAGAGGAAATATGAATGTTGTGATGGAGATCGTACAAGGTATATTTGTCTGACTGCTAGTTTATGGACTAGGTCTGTATAAACCACCCGAGCTCCAATGGGTAGGTTAGAAGACTTGGTAATATTGAGCTACACTGCTAGATAAGCAAGTTGTTCCTCTATTTGTTCTTGAGCGATAGTTTGAGAGAAGGAAAGAGAGACAAGAAAAGAGAAGGGTGAGTATAGTTGAACATGAGTCAATAGCGTTTTTAAGCCGTCGAGATCTGCTTCTTACTCTTGAAGATTGATACGCATATGAGTCTTTTGTTCGAGCATCCTATGTGTGGATTTGCCACGGCAAGTCTATGAAAATTTTCGGTTGATTTCCAACAAAATCAACCGAAAAGATTGGACCAAGACTTGCGAGCTTGGCTAAAGAACAAGAAAACTAAGTCAAGAGGACTTGGGTGTATGCATGCATAGCCTCTCCAAACAATGACGTAGATCCGTACAAAACAATTGAATTTCGGGAATCAAATCAAGGCTTCAATCCCCTCATTTACATTATGTATTTACAATCTGTTCATACTGATCTTTGAACAATTCCAATTGTATCTTCATCAGTTATTTACTCAATCTTTTCTTTATCATGAACTAAATATGTTTAGAGCTACATATACTTACCTTAACTTCTTGAAGATTGATACTCATGTTGTTCTATGACTTACTTCTATCTACATGACCTGAAGATTGATCTTTGTACATTCATTCTAAAGCTTCTGATTAATTTACTTTCGCCCGCACTCTCATAAGAATCTATGCTTTCTCTCTTTTCGTTTGAAGAACCCTGTTAGGCTTAAGCTTTATGCACTCCCTTGTTTCATAAGTTATGTCTTCCATTTTGTGAAGCTCTCCGTACATACCATCACATGAACTTTTAGTTGAACAAAACCTACATAAACTCCAACTCACCCCTATGTAGTAGTATATCTTGTTCGTCATTTATTATTGTACCTATTTTCTCCACCTAAGATTCAAAATGTATAGTTATAATTAAATTAGGGTAGACGAAGTACACCAAAAAAGGACGGCCAAAGACTTGACCGCCGGGTGGTCTTTATTCACTCTAGGTTTTCTTTTGTAGGTATTTTCCTTCTTTTCCTAAGATATCCTGCACAAAGAAAGAAAAAATATAATATGCGTGAATATAACAACTAAATAGTGCATTAGTTTTCAAAGATAACGAATTTACAGAAAAAATACACCATTAAACTAAAGTAACTACTTAACAAAGTATTAAGAGAGCATCGAGGAAAAGAGGGCCCTCACGCGGGAAGCCCAGCGGGAGCACGTACGGCCGCGGCGCGCGTGTACGCCACATGTCGCGGTAGGAGCTAGCCGGCCGCGAGCGCGCGCGAACCACTCCGTCCTCGTACGTGAGCTAGCTAGCTCAATCGATCCAGCTACCTGCTTGTCTGCTTAGCTTAGTGCGTAGAAAAGAAAAAGAGAAAAATATTTATAAAAATCTTGAAGGCGGTGCAAAGGTCGTTATCCCTAATATATTGTCGATACATCTGTCGTTGCGTGTGCTGCGGGCTGCGCCTAATTTAGGCAGTACAATGCTCCGTCGAAGGCAGCGCACTACCCAACCGAAGTGTGACACCCCCCTCTGATCCGTGTTGCCAGAGAGGCGGTCGCCCCGTGCACCAGCCCAGGATATCCGGATGCACGTTACGACAATGCAACATAGCAGAAATATCATTACACAATCAGGGTCAGAGGCCTACAAATGGTTTACATGGCCGTCAAGGCATGAGAAAATATCGTGGCCAAGTATGGCACGGGACAGAGTTTAACTGGCAGCGGAAGTCATAGTTTCGGCAACAGCTTGGAGGGACTCCATTCCACAGGCATCTGGCTGGGCTACTGATCCTAGCACGCTCTTGCTCCATCTCTTTGCGATAGTAGAAGATGAATCCTCTCAATGTCTGGCCACATGAAAAGCCAGTTTGAGTACGGTGACGTACTCACAAGAAAACAACCACAAGACATGAACAATCAAGAAGTCAGGCAACAAGCAGCTAGCAACAGAAAATAATCTAAACATGGCAAGTGTCTACTTACGGCAGCCCAAGGGGGTAGCAACAAGGCAGCACAACAAATCCTGGCATAAGCAAATAATAGGGGTATCACCAGTACAGAGTCCAAGCCAGGTGGGGTTGGATCGTATACCGGTGATCACACAAGAGAACTTACCTGTGACGAATAACGGGGGTACCCATGGGTACCAAATATTAAACATCACCTGTCATCACCACTAGGCCCAACGGCCTTATCACATCTGTCAAACTGCTAGGCCCACTGGCCTCATATCTCTGCTCGGGGCATCCACGGCTGACGTTGGCTCGGACCTAACTCTAGGCTCCCAACGATCACACCGTCACCCCAAACACGGGTAACCATCCAGGACTCAAGTAACGTTCCCTGCAACAGCCTATTCTAAATCAGGTTGTTCATCTTTCTTTCAAACCGAACTTAAGTTTAACCTCCGGACTCGACAAAGGACAATAGTGTGACCGACACTGAACTGTTCCATAACCTAGGAACAAGGCTAGCTGCTAGTTGACACACTCTCGAGAGGTTGCAGTTACCACCCATCTAAATGCACCTTGCTTCATGACGGCAAGATACACTTACATAACCGTTCACGCTACCAAGACACTCCCTGTATAGCTACCGACATAACTCTATGTCTTATGACGAAGTGAATCCGGCACGTCCCCAACTCATGAGCAACGCCTAGCTCCGGAACCTTCGCAATACTAGCCCCGACCACAACTATGCAGTATCCGACTAGATTTGCCAAGTGGGTAGCATCAAAGGAGGCGTGATAGGTTACATAGGCTATGGCTCTCCCATTTGAGCGACAGTGGTAGTGCGTTCAATGCTCAGATTGGTGGCACTATGGACTGACCCTATCGAAGTTTGGAGGGTTGGTTAAATTAATCCAGTTTCTTTCCACAACAATTCCAAAAAAACAGAGGATTAGTCCAACACAATAAAGGATTAGTCCAGTGCAAAACAATAATACCATATCAACATGAAACAGAAACAAACTGCACATAATAACTCAAGCAGTATGTGGTTAGTTCAATCAATGGTTAGTTCCAACCGGGCGATGGCGGAGATACCTCCGACCAGTGAAAGCCACAGGTTGAGTAAAAGAAAATAAAATAGCACAGTCAACCGGGCGATGGCGGAGATAACTCCGACCAGTGACAGCCACAGGTTGAGTAAAAGAAAGTAAAACATCATAGTTGGTTAGCGTCAACCGGGCGATGGCAGAGATGCCTCCGGCCAGTAGCAGCCACAGATCGACTACAAAAGTTAGTGGAGGCGTCCACGCGATCCCGTTCCACCATTCCATTGACTGCGGCGTTTCCCCCAGTCCATCGTCGCCGGAATGGGGAGTGGTGCATGGTACCGTCCAACGCACGCCACAACTCTACAGAAAAGTAGCCGCTTCAATCCATTTGGGCAGGACCCAACGTGTATTTAGACGGGGTACCGGAACTCAACCCACGGGACATGGGTTTATCGTATTACAGGTATGAAACAAAGTCACAATATCTCGTGACGCACAGTTGACAGGATGTAAACAATGCTACGATATCTCGTGACACACGGTTGACAGAATGTAAGCAAAGCCACGATATCTCGTGACGCACAGTTGACAGATGATAATAAGCAATAAAATGCACCGATATGACAGGGTAATATGCAACAAACAAACACCGCTTGAGTGTTCATAGCAAGTGGTTAACTTGCCTTCGAAGATCGACACCATTTGGCTTAGGGGGTCACGGACACATCACGGGTTAGGGTCTCAATTGCCGGTACCACGGAATACCTCAAATGGAGCTACAGTTCAAAAGTTATGACTCGGCGAAGGATAGCTATTTGCTGCTCACTTCTGAAAAAAAAACAGAGTGGGCTGTAACCGAACTGGGCCGGGCTGGTTGCGCGTTTGCAGGAAATACGTCTTCTCTTCAGGAAAGCGAAGACGCGCGGAAGGGCGCCCCCACTTAACTGACGTGGTGGCTGGGCCAGGCAGGGCCCGCCTGTCGGCGACACAAGGGTGCCACGCTGGCGGCCCAGCTGGCCGTCCTCACCCCCGCGTCGACCACGCGCGGGACGAGGCCCAACGCGGGCGCGCCTGGGCAGGGCTGGCCGCCGGCCGCCGGTGTACGCCGCTGACCGCCGGAGGAGTGGCGAGGACCGCGCCGCCGCGCTGCCTCCGAAGAGGCCGGTCACGAGCACGGGGTGCTCCGATGCGCTGCCACGGGAGCGTGTCCCGCAAGCTCGCCGGCGGCGGGCGGAGACGATGCCGAGGCTTCGGGCGACCAAACACCGAATCGATTTGTCCAGGAGGGAGAGGGGACCAAGGGGAACTCTCCCGCAACTTTAATTGAAGAATGGCTCGGTCTGGAGCCCGTCGTGGTCAGCGGACCGACAGCGACGTCCATGGCCGAAACGGAGCGGGGCTCCGCCATTCCGCGATTAAAGGAGCAGAGGGGCTCCAGGAGGGGGAGAAGAAGGGTGCTCCTCGCGCGAGTGGGCTCGGGAGCGGCTTTTATAGGGGTTCGGGGGGAGACAGCGGCCATGATGCTCGGCGGGGAAGGCGGTGAGGTGTCCTGGCGCTGCAGCAGCGAGACGACGACCAACGCGTCGTCGGTGTAGCGGGGCATGTGCTGGACGACGGAAAACGCGGCCGTGGATAAGATCGAGCGTCGTCCCAGCACTAGTGCGGGACCCCACGGAGGTGTTGTGTCCGGCGTGTCGTCTAGCGGCGGCAGCACGCGGAAGGAGGTGTGGGGGCGGCGTGTGCGGCCGGGGAAAGAGGGCCTAGGGACCGAGAGGGTAGCAAGGGACCACGGGGAAGGCCGGGGGAAGCTGGACGGCGACGACCAGGAAGGGGCGGCTCCACCTGGCCATGGACATGCCCTTGGTGACCATGCCAGCCACCATGCCGACGTCGGCATCAAGATGAATCTCTTAGTACAGGGCTCCAAAAATAAAACGGTTCGCGTCAACTCGTGTCAAAACAAGAACTCTACCATTTTCTAGTTATAGGGTTTTGCTGGTTTGCAACTTGTCTTAAGCGAAAATTCAGAAAAACTAGGGGACACCAGGTGCTCGATGAAATGTTCAAGGCTTTGCACATCTCAAAAAAATCCCATAAATTCACAGTAGGTTTTACTGGGTGTAAATGGTATGTCTGTGGAGTTTGAGCTCAATTGGATACATGGAAGGTGGTCAAATAAATTGGTGTTCAAAAGTACCCTAATGGCATGGTCATGACAATTGCACTTCCTCAAATGGTCTTGATCTGATATTGTGTATATGGTGTTGTATAAGGGAGGTTGCCCTTTTTGCAAAGTGGCAATGCTAAAAGATCTTGGGAGCCAGGGGTTGCTTTAGAAATTGCAATTAGGCATAAAAATGGCATTACAAAGGAAGTACCCAAAATATTGCTCAAATGAGGTTGGTACAATGGAGTGAAATGTTCAGGAGGTGAAATTAGGCCTATGCCCAAAATTGTATAATTTTTGGATGAGTGGTGTCTGAATAATGATTGGATTGGAAATGGCATAATAGGAAATGTGAATAAACTTGAAAATATTGTGGAATTATGGAATATTTTTGCATGGGGGGTGATCTATATGTATGAGGGAACTATATGGTAGCTTGGTAGAATTTATCTCAATATACAATTGTGGTGGGGCTTTCGGTGGGATAGATGGGAGGGGGTTTGGAATCAATGTTCGACCGGCAAAACAAGGGTATGAAATTATGGTGGAGGCCGCCAAAGATCAGGGATTATTGGGAAATTTATAAGAGAGCGAAACCAAGGTCAAATCAAAGACCATCTGGTTCAAAGAAAATAATTTGAAAACAGAAAAAAGTTTTTCAGGTGTGAGAAAACATCACTAAAATTAGGGACGGATTTTCGGGATGTTACACGAAGGCAGTGCACCGCGCAACCGAAGGCAGTGCAGGCAATGCATTGCGCAACGGAAGGCAGTGCACTGCCCCACCGAAAACACTGTGCGCAACCGAAGGCAGTGCACTGCCCTACTGAAGGCAGTGCAGGCAGTGCACTGCGAAACCGAAGGCAGTGCAGGCAATGCACTGCCCAACCGAAGGTAGTGCACCGCCCCATCCGAGGCAGTGCACTACAAAAGGAGAAAAAAAGAAGGCAGTACACTATCCCATCCGAGGCTGCAGTGCACTGCAAAAAGAGAAGGCTTTCCACTATATTCTAAAAAACAGACAAGGCAGTGCAAACTATACACTCCGGGCAGTGCAAAAAAAAAGTTTGTCAAAACATATCAACATGGGATCTAATTTTGAAGATCTCGACGCGATTAGTACAGCCCGCGAAAACGGATCATGATTTGGACTTTCTGTTCGCAAGATATTTTGTTTTTCGTGTTCGGATCTACGAAAAAAATGAAAAGCAAGCAGTGCACACTCTTGGATTGACGCGTGGCGAGCAGAGAAGGATGCGCGAGAGAGGCAGGTCGCTCCTGCTTGCGCCACGTGCTGCACGCGGAGACGACGCCGCGCGCCCTCCTAGAAAGGGCGCCCTTTTTCTAGTAATTCTGAAGTATTAATATGGTTAATATTAAAATTTATATTAGCACGAGTACTTGCTTAATTTTCCAAAAAATAACACCGGCACGGTAATATAACTTTGTTTAGTGTGTACTCTTCCAAATGACCCATTATTTTTGTATCATTTAATTTATCTCATGACAAAAGCTCAGCTGTGATGTTTTATGTTGCCGAAAACCGGGAAGGAACCGTTCCTACTTGTTCACGCGACTAACCATTGGCACTATTGGCGACAAATAACCGTCGCACCTATCACGCCACACGTTTCTTATGGGCTTTGATATCAACAACATCGTGGTCTATATAAGATAGCCGGCCCTCATATGCTACATCATTGATCTTCTATTGTGCGAAAAAATTAGAGCACTAATGTTGATATTACATTGTTACAACATACAAATACACCTTCAAGATGATTTTGTTGCCTCTGAGTGATATTTGTCCATCCAATCATGACCGAAAGCCTATGGACATCTAAGGTTCGTCCTCCCCCTTGTCCCCCCCTCCTCCTTCTTCTTCTTCTTCTTCTTCTTCTTCTTCTTCTTCTTCTTCTTCTTCTTCTTCTCTTCTTCTCTTCTTCTTCTTCTTCTTCTTCTTCTTCTTCTTCTTCTTCTTCTTCTTTATATTAGTTATGATACCCTTGTAAATATTAAGAATGTTAATTAAAAACATACTTGAAGAGTTACTCCAAAAATATACTCTCTTCGATTCCAAATTAATTGATGCTGATTTGGTACAAAGTTTGGAGCGGAGGAACTAATTATAATATATCTTATAGCAAAAGTAAATATGTTTATAATTAGCAAAACAATATTTCTCTGTCGTGGAAAATTTTATGTTTCCACTAGTTATGTATAACTTCAAATATATATGGAAAATCAAGACTACCATGTGATGAAGTATAGATGGAAACATTTGGTGGAAATGTATCCATTTGTTTGTTAGAAAAGAAGAAGAAGCGAGTCTCTATTTTATTAGAGCACAAACATGGACATGTTTTCACCACAAACTATAGGTTACTACATCCCACAAATTAGGTAACTACATCCCACCTTTTATGTGAGATGCCTTGTAAGAACTCATGGCAGTTTTCCAAAAAAAAAAATGTCTGTTTATATTTGTCAACGGTTACAACTTCTATACTTTGGCAACAATTAATTAAATTCTAAAGTAGCTTTGTAATAAGACAAAGTGCCTACCCCACATTGGGCTTCAGAATACATCCATTTGCTTTGTAATAAATTAATTAACTAAAGTCGGCAACAATTAATTCATAATCTTCAAACTCCTTGGCAAAAATTAATTAAGTTCCAAAGTAGCTTTCTAATATCAAAATGATCTTAACATTTAACTATGCATATTTGTAGGGAATTTTGGAAGAACTTTGTGGATGTAATAGTTTCTCATCTTTTCTATACTCGATAACATTGTTAGCACCCACGAGGATATTATTGCGGAAGAGGTAAGGGAGTATGTTAGGCAAATTTTTGTATATTAAATTCCTTAATCACACCATAATATGATTCGTTGCAACCTATCTTTTCAAGTTACAAGAAAATAAATCTGCAACTGATTTATCGTTCTCAGTCATGAGTGGCAACTATATTTGCCTCTCCATACAATGTATAGTAATGGAGTAATTGTGATTGTTCTACCATTTTGTAGACTATATTAGAATCAAGTTAATGTAACTAAACTGGAGTAAAACAATTCTAGAGTGCATAATAAAAGGGATATACTAAAATATACAGAACATATGTACGTTGCTACTACAAATAAATGTCACAAAATACTATTACCCTCTAAGAACATTTATAATTTTCCGTCAAGGTCTTTCCTCTTCCAAAGGGCCACATGAAACATTCAAATTTTAGCTGGATTCTAGGAGGGAGCTCACATGGCCTCTCGGCCTAACTCCTAAATTAAGCAACTAAATGTTCTTTTGTACATGTTAAATTCAGGGAATTCTTATGGGTTCTTAATTAGATCCACATTTAATATGCAAGTTGTAGCTTTAACATTGTTGCATGAGGAAATTTTAAAATTGGGCATCTCACGTTCTATTAAACTCATCAGAGTATCAAGAACGTTACCATCATGTCTTTTGACGGTTATAAGCAATGTGAAGTTTTATAGCCGCTAAATTATGAACAAATAAGATCAGCACTGTTGCACGAGCAAATTTTAAAATTAGACATCTCACGTTTTATTACAATCATCTGATCGCGGACATTACCATAATGTCTTTTGAAGGTTGTAAACAATGTGAAGATTAATAACCACTACATGTTGAAACGAATGAGCTCAACATAGTCCTGAAAAATATTTCCTACAAGTAGATCCAAACAATTCTTGAATCTCTTATCAAAATTAATCAAATATGTTTAATCATTAGCAAACAAAATTATGAAATTTTTCTGTTGGAAATGCTTTGTAAAAAGCGAAGGAAAATAAGAATTTTGCGAATATCAATAACAAAAGGAGGAACAGTCGGGGGAAGAAGGGAGTTAAGGTGCCATTTGTTTTCAGCTCCCATGTCTCATTTTCTTATTTGTACAAATAACTGTATTTGCTTCAATGTGTTGTGTTGATACTCATACTTTGCCTCTTGCTAATGTAAAACAAAAACAACATATGCAACATCATTGTAGACTTCTCCATTACATATCTCATGCAGCAAGTAAAGCATTTAAGGATCATAGTTAGAATCAAGGTAAACTAAAACAAAGTATGATTCAATGTATAATTTCACGTCATATGTTGTACTAGAGATTTTGGTTATAATTTTTTTAATTAAAAAGGAATATGGAGAAGCAAACAAACAGCAGCATCCATCTTAGCGCATGACACGGCTTCTGATCTTATCTAAAGATAGGACAACAGTTACTTGTAGAAATTATGAGAAGTAAAGAGAAGAAGAAATATGTCCTTATCCCCCAAAAAATGCCTATCTTCCTGAATTCAGCACTACGAAAGCAAAAATGTTAAAGAGGAATCATGCAGGTGTAATGATTCAGGTGAAAAAGGCCATCCGAACCTCCTTGTAATGAGGAACTGTTATTGTCTTTGTGGTTTATGCTAAAAACTCCATGGAACTGCCTCCCGAAATTCAGTGAAAACGTCCACATTTTAGTGGCACACCTGGAGTGCTTACTGGCAACCTCTCACATGCTTACAAGCAAGGGTCACCGTGCCTTTTTTCCCTTTAATTAAGCTCCCTTTTGTACTTAAAAGATAAAAATGCGACTAATCTTGTGGTGAAGCTCTCCTATAAATAGAGCTGGTCTTTCTCAATGTTCTTGCACTCCAGAACTACAAGTCTTCAGCTAATCAGTTAACCTGTGATCATCGTGTGCGTAGTTGGTATGGCTCGAGGCGATGAAAATCCTATCAGAAGGCACTCAGAGGAATTCAATGCATGGGTAAACTGGCATCCCGATGTCTATGTTAATATGTGTTTTGCTTTATCGTGGGGAGGGTCTCAATGGGTCTGTAGACTGTACTCCCCACGTTTGATAATACTGTTCGATGAAGGCATCATTTTCTCTAGGAACCAGGAGACTCAGTACATATTTCTAATGTTTCCTGCCATCTCCGATCATCATATACTTGTTCATCATTTGTATAATCCACGCCGTTTCGTTGTTGGCAGCTGGCGAGGATGGAGGCCATGGATACCGACCAACTAAGGGAGTACTACAGGCAGCACAAAGATGTGCTCTCTAGTCAAATGAAAACAGCAATAAAAAAGGTACGCACACACACGTTCAGTATGCACCACTTTTGATTAACTCGTCGTGACTTAATTTGTTCCTTAGGTAAATTTTCACGGCTGTATATATGTGTAGGATGTAATTGATTTATGTGGGACTAATTCGTCCGTCTTTGCAGCTGATGCAGAAGAAGCAGCCGAAGAGGAGAAAGAGGAGGACCGCCCCGCATCCAATTTTGGGTGCAGTGCTCAAGTTCCACAAGAACGACGACGATGATACACCCCCTCCAGGTCCGGGAGGTGCTAATGCATGCTGAAGAAGGCTCTCTGTCGTCGGTCTTGGTTTAATAAGTCAGCAGTACCGCCAGAAGGTGTTATATTTTCATGTGTGTCTATCTCTGTATCGTCCTACCGTCCGTTCCTTGCCGTGTTCCCGACAAATTAAGTTCGGACTGATCATGTGTGGTTATTTCTGTATCGCCCTGCATTTCAATCCATTTAAAAGTGTGCTGCTGATAATGAAATAAGTGTTCTAGTGTCGAGTCTACCTCGAGGACAAGGTTCCTATTGAGATTTACTGGTGATTAACCGCGTCTAATTTGACAGCCGACAAAAATAAGTTGGGTTCCGTTTGCGGTTGGCTTGAGTAGGCTGAATTCATGTGCAAGAGACTTCCTCGAAACCGAGATAACGCTGAAATTTTCACCGAAATTCTGGAGCTCTGGATCCTTGTTAATTGCCGACTTGAGAGACAACGGAGTCGCATGGCAGAGCAGAGAGGCTTTCAGGTCCAGCATGTCTGAAACGGCTGGCGCCTCACAGTGCAAAGCATTCGCTCGATTACCTCCTCTCGTCTCTGCACGGCTCCTCGCAAGCCGATGACGCCCTCCATGGCGATCATGCCCTGAGGGTGGCGGCGACATAGCCGGCAAGTCCCACGTACGGCCATTACCAACAAGAGTTGGCCCTTGGGCCAGTGTGGTCGTGTGCCTTTTATATGTGTACCATCTAAAAAAAATCTGACTATAAACGAGATCATGAACGATCATTCGAACTAAACCAAAATCTTCTCCTATGAACTCTTCTTCCTTCCTCAACCACTCCCGTTATCTCCAGGTCTCACTGATTTCCCCAAACCCCCTTCGATCTATGTGAGGTAGACCTGGGCATAACTTGGGCCGGGCCAGGACTAAAAAAGCCCGACGCTAACACCTAAGGCCTACCCCAGCCTGGCCCGACTGTCCGACCATATAAATCAGGCCCAAGCTTAGCCCAAACACAATCTTGGTTCGGCCTGACCCCAACCTAATAACCTTTTTGGCAAGCCTAGCCCAACGGGCGAGCTAAAAATTTAGGCCCGAGACCAGTTCGGGTCGGGTCGTCTGGACCGGGCTTCCATGCCAAGGTCTAAGGTGAGGTCATAACACTTCATATCAGAGCCACACCATTGCCTCTCCTCTAACCGATGATTGTAAAGCCAACGAGAGGCAAGTGGTGGATTCGCTTAAGTTCTGATCAGTTGTTTCGAGCAACTCTGGCTCCCAGGAAAACCATCGCCCAATTCGAGTCGCGCATGGCGACGACGCTGGAAGCACGAGAGGCAAGTTTTTGACACACAAGACGGGCTACCAAACAACAGAAAACCGTATAGGGAGAGAATATCTGAGGTGGGGCGGTCTACCAAACACGCCCTTAGCGTAAGAACACCACCGTAGCTGAGTATATTATACTGAGAATTTTTGTGAATTACGCCACAAATGTTACTTTAGGGCCTTGACCCTAGTGAAATGTTCTTCGTGTCTCGTTTCATGGATGGGTTGGCTAGTGACATTCGTTCTGCAGTAGTGTTACAACAACCTGAGACATCGATAATGTGTATGCTCTTGCAATGTTGCAGCAAGAGGAAAATGAGCTGCATCGTCAACGCCCATTACACCACAACAGGAATCGGGAATTTTCTCGCAGTAATGTTTCTCTTTGGGGAGTGAGACTAGCTGCTTGGGGAAGTGGATGTACAAATTCAACACCCAAGTTCAAGTCCCCACGGACGCAAATTTAGGTTCATATTTATACTTGAGGACCATGACTTTGTGATACCCATGCAATTTATCCTGGGGACCAGGCTTGGTTATTAACCAAGATAAAATCATGGTACTCATTCTTAAAGGTTGTGTGCATCCCTAATTGGTGCAGAGGCCGGGGAAGTGAAATTCTCTCCCAATAAAAGAAACGCTTGCGTCGTTCCCAGTAAGGGCGACTCGGGTGGATCCCTATCCTTTGCCGCCTCCTTCCCCTCCGCCCCCCTATCCCCCTGCCACCGCTGAAGGTTGCTGCTTGTGAAAGGCCGTGTAACTGGCGGTGGTGCTGGGCTCTCATTCCCTAGCACGGATGGTGGCGGTGGGGGGCCTATCCTCCTCGTGTGGTGGGATCTCCGGCCGTAGCCTTGCGACGGCTCTGGATGGTGTGGGTCGTCCAACAAAGACTAACGTCGGGGCGGCGGCCTCGGTTTTCTTCCGCGACCTTGGTGGCTGCTGTGACCGTGAGGGTGGCTGGTTCGTGGGACTCAGCATGGCTAAGCCCCTCATCTTCGCATGGTGAATGTGGTGGTGGCGGTGCCTGGTGAGATCTCCGTTGTTGGAAGCGGCGGGCGGCGGTGTGGTGATCCTATGTTTCTTCTTGCGTCAAGACGGTGTTCTGCTTGATTCCGGCCTTCGTTGATCTGGCCGTTGATGTGTTCCTTAAGGCTCCGCCATGCCTTCGTTGATCGGATGGCATTCGGTCGTGTGCGCCAATTTTAGCCTGTTTAAAAATTCAGGACAGCGTGACCCAAAGCTTCGTTGTTGGTTGACATTGTGGGACATGTCTGTAGATTGTTGGATCGGATGACATTTAGTCGGGTGCACCAATTTCAGCCTGTTTAAAAATTCAGGACGGCGTGACCCGAAGCTTCGTTGTTGGTTGACATTGTGGGACATGTCGGTATTTCGATTTCCGTGGTGAAGATAGTGGCGGAGAATGTCATGGTGGCTGAGGTCTGAGGCCTAGTAATGGTGGATCGAGCCGATGAGGAATTTACTTGGTGATTCGCGACTCGCAGCAGCGGCATCGACAAGTGGGGGCGGCAGCACAAGAGGAGTACACAATCCTATCTGTCAGGGTGAAAATCCAAGGCCTGGCCTTAATTGGTTATGCGTGGCAATGGCCTTATGGAAGACATTATTTTGAGAGTACAAACTTTCTTCAGGATGAAACCCTAAGATCTTTGATCAGGCAACGATGGCGCTTGTGCACTGTTCTCTTCTTGGAGGTGTCGCTTTTGGAGAATTTGGACTTCGGGTGTTGTCTTGGTGGTGGATGTGCTGCAACTACAAGGCATAGATCATTAGAGCGGGATCTTTCTTTCCTTTTTATTTTATTCTTACTTTTTGGGTTGTGTGCATCCGTAATGTCTTTAGAATATTGCCTTGTTGCAGAGGCTAAACGTAATTGATATCTCCGTGAGAATTTGTTTCTCCACAACGGAGAAAACCAAGTTTTTTTTGAAGGAAGTAAAAACAGAAAAACATAAAACACTACACTATAATTCCTCTTCACATTATTATTGGTCTTCACACTATAATATGTATTACTGTAGAAGAAATTACAATAAGAAAAATCAAAGCATGTATTAGAAGAAGAAGAAGAAGAAGTTACAACAAGATATTAGAAGAAGAAAACAAGAAGTCGAAGAAGATCCGACGGCTTAAAATAATCCAAGTTAAGACCACTATGTATAAGATCTGACGGCCTAAATTAATCCTATTTTCTCGATAGTGATTGGTTTCCCCTCACTTCATCGCGGGCACTTGTCTGTCTCCCCTGCATTTGCCATTCCTGATCTCGCCCTCCTCCTCGCGTGGTCGCCTCCACCACTTCCTCCTCTATGCCTCGCATGATCCCACGGGAGCGCTCCTGGTGATGCCGCCGGCGGTGGCCGTGGCGTCGGCGTCGATGCGCGGCGGCGAAGGCGCCAAGGCCGCGGCGCGGCGCCCGGGCCGCACACTGGCAGGGCGCCGGCGGCGGGCCGCCGTGCTGCTCCTCGCGCTGTCGTACGCGGCAGCTATGCTTATGCTATTCCTATGCGCTGGCGGCTCGGGCCTGAGCAGCGGCGTGGCGGTGGGTTCGCTGCGCCGCCGGCCGGCGGCGCCAGCGCCACCCGGGTCAGTGTACCGCAGCCACGTCGTGTTCGACCGGCTCCTGCCGGACATGCGCGCCTCCGCATCACGTCCTAATCCTGTGAGTAGTGTTTCTTGGCTTGTTCTGCGGGACTCGAATGACCCGATCTATTCTGTTTGTTCTGCGGGACTCGAATGACCCGATCTATTCTGTTTATGTGCGTTGGAAATTTTTTGTTTTGCTTTTTTCTACTCAGTTTATTTGTTAACAACTTCTCATAGTTTGATCCTAGATCGTTGCTAAATTGTGTGTAACTCATTCTGGAAAAATGTGTGTGTAACTTAATTTGCCACACTGCATGCTGGTTTTGTGTAGGACTGTATGTGACACACATGCTGCTACATATCCTACTGCTAATCTCTATCTAATGATATTGATCACCATGGACAACAATTGTTTTATTTTCCTTTAATCTGCATGAATAGAAGATCATCGCATCCAACATGATTTTGCCTTGTCATCATGCAGTTAATTGCGTCCCATTACAAAAAATCTGGAAAGCGATGGGTACCTTGCATTGGGAGGAGGTTGCCACAATCAGGTGCAAGATTTAAAATACTCGTTATGAGTTTTGTACCAAATATAAACAATTCTGGCAGTAGAAATCAAGAAAGTAAGAATAGACGACATAGCACAGAAGTTTGTATTGATGGTCCACATTACACTTTTCAGCGTTACCACCTTCAAATGGTTTTCTGGTAGTTGAGGCAAATGGTGGTCTGAATCAGCAACGAATTTCTGTAAGTTGCATGATCAAGTCCTTAGTAAACATAAAATGTACAAACAGATATATTTGCTTACAGTAATCTCCAGTTTCATGCAATACTAGTATTAAAGAATACCTGCCATTAGTACCAAAAGAATGTCTGTCACGAAAAACGTATGATCCAAGGTTCCATGTTTGCTGTCTGAACTCTGAATTCCTGATAGTTCCAAGACACCGAGTATGTGTTTTGAACTTAATTTCTTGCAGATACTTAATATTTTGTTGCATTCTACTCCCTCCGTATCAAAATATAAGATGTTTTAGACTTTTGCTTTCCATCCGTATCTAGACATGTTTTAGGTGCAAAATTCATTTGAACCTACCATTAAACATGTCTAGATACGATGGAAAGCAAAAGTCCTAAAACATCTTATATTTTGATACGGAGGGAGTACTATTTATCTACCACAGAATTCTCAGAACGTTCCAAAGTTGTTATGCTATTGCACTACTCTTCATCTGCAGACTTCTTTGAATTTTTCTAGCATCTCAAGTGACAACTTAGATTTCCACTTAACAGTATGTTTGGTCGTTGATGTTTATCCAAGTCTAACAGAAATGTCTTACTACAGATTTGTGATGCTGTTGCTGTGGCCAGCATACTTAATGCAACTCTTGTCACCCCAGCTTTTCATTTGAATAGTGTTTGGCGTGATTCTAGGTAACAATTTTGTTTACTTTAAGAATACCAATATATATGTTTGGATAAAACAAAATACAGAATATGCTTCCCTCAGTCACTTTCTTGAGAACTACTCCCTCCAACCTTAAGAATGATGCCATTATGGACATTCACAGGGCGTCCAACGGAACTTTCACCATTAAGTTTGTGCTACAGTATTAACGTAAAACCTAACAAATTTGTACTCAATGCATGTTTCGGAACAATCTATACATGTGATTTTCACACGTCCAATCAAAATATTTCAAATAATATAGGTGGTCAAAGTTATCGGTTGACTAATTGTTAAGTTAAATATTTACAGTTACCGTATAGCTGACAATTACTTTGGTCAATTATTTATCGGCTTTACATAAGTGAAATGGATCAAAAGAAAAATCTAATGTGGAAAATAAAAACTTAACTATTTCCTTCAATCATCTGTTGGTGTTTTCTGTGTATTCCCTTATGTTGCATTGTTTTCGTAGGTTAGTTATTTATTTGTTGTCACTTTTTAAGAAGGACAATATTATTTGCTTCTGCATAATTGCTTTCAGCAAATTTGGTGATATCTTTGATGAAGAACATTTTATTAAGACACTCCGAAAACATGTAAGGGTTGTTACAGAACTTCCTGAAGATGTTTCTGCGCAGTTTGACCATAATATCAGCAATATACCGAATATGAGAACTAAAGCCTTCTCATCTCACAGTTACTACCTAGAGAAGGTGCTTCCAAATTTGTTGGAGCTAGGGTATGTGCTCCCTTTGCTCCTTCCTCAGTTCTATTGTCAGTTCTGTAACTAAAGACGTTCTGTATTGTCGTTTATTTGCTCATTTTCTTTTCTATGACACAGAGCTGTGCGTATTGCTCCTTTCTCAAATAGATTGGCTAATTCAGTTCCATCGAATATCCATGCATTGAGATGTTTGGCAAACTATGAGGCATTGAGATTTTCTGTACCCATAAGAATCCTTGCAGATAATATGGTTGACCGAATGATCAAGAAGAGTTCTTTGACTGGTGGGAAGTACATGTCAGTGCATCTTCGCTTTGAAGAGGTTCTAACACAAAATCTCCTACGATTTAATGACTGTGGTTATATCTTTTTCATTATACTGAGTTTTATGATGATTGTGTGCTCTGTGTTTCAGGATATGGTAGCTTTCTCGTGCTGTATATATGACGGTGACTGGAAGGAGAATATTGCAATGGAGAATGCTCGTGAAAGAAGCTGGAGAGGGAAGTTTCACCGGCCTGGTCGAGTGATAAATCCTGAGGCTAACCGGAGGAATGGGAGATGTCCTTTAACTCCTCTAGAGGTTGAGATGTTAGTGGCCTGCAAATGTTTTGTGTGTGTTCTTGTTGCAAGACTTTCTAGGGCCAGATAGGGGGATATTTAATAATTTAAGTAAGGTTCGGTTTTTAATATGCTCTTAATAACTGTTACATCCAAGACTAAGATTAAGTAAGTGCTTTTAAAATGCCACCACGGTACCACAGAGTTTTAGTCTCCCTTTTCTTCTTCATGCCATGTTCCTCAGGCTATCCACCATTCAGGAATACAGTTGGACAGTCGAAATAAAATCTACGGTGCTTGTGGAATTTCTTGTCATACTTATTTAGTTTTTAATGGAGCGATTACTTAAACTTGTTCTTAATGCTTCGATATGTATCCTCCCACCACAATTTTTTGAAGCATTTGGATAAGGTGCTTTGCTAGAACTAGAAGCCGCCAAAAATGGAGATTTTGTTTACGTGATATCATCATATGAATTTATTTTGCTCACTACTTCAGTCTATGCAGGTTGGAATGATGCTGCGAGGCATGGGATTTGACAATACTACCTCCCTCTATGTTGCCTCCGGTAAAATATACAATGCTGAAAAGTATATGACACCTCTTCGCCACTTATTTCCACTTCTACAAACTAAGGAAACACTTACTTCACCTGACGAGCTTGCACAGTTTAAGGTACTTTCCCCTCCCTTGGTTACTTCATCAATTTTAGAAAGGATGCATTATTTTATTTTCTCACAGCAAGCATCCAGAACCCTTGTTTAGTTTGAGGGTAGCAATTGGATAAGATTATTCCTTCGACTCACTTTCCTACACTATTCAGGGGCATTCATCTAGACTGGCAGCATTGGACTACACTGTCTGTCTACAGAGCGAAGCCTTTGTAACAACTCAAGGAAGCAATTTCCCTCATTTCCTGATGGGGCACAGGCGTTATCTGTACGGAGGTCATGCAAAGACAATAAAGCCGGATAAACGGAAAATGGTTCTACTATTTGACAATCCGGATATCAGGTCAGATTTGAGTTAGCCCTTGTCCACTTTGTTTAAGTGCATGATGGAGCATGATCAGAACTGAATTTGCTACTCCCTCGAATCCGAAAAAAGTGTCGCCAGCTTATACTACCGACTGTACCACCGAAGTTCTTTTCCAGCGATAAATAAAACGGATCGGAGGGAGTACATAATTTATCTTGTTTCCATTCCGACGGTCCATGTTGCTGATAACTATTACAGAAAATACTAGTGAATTTCAACTAGTGTTTATACTATTTTATACTTACATACTGAAAAACATTTATATCCCATATAACTATGTAAGCCTGTAATCAAACCAGCAAGTCTCTCTGATCTTTTCTCTTTATAGTCATCAGTGAGAATTATATCCAACTTGTTTGCTTTGACTGTAGATGGGATCGGTTCATGCACCAAATGCAGGACATTCGTCGCCACAGTGAATCGAAAGGTTTTGGGTTCAGGAAACAGGATGGATCCATATACAACCTCCCGATGCCCGAATGCATGTGTCAGCAAGCTGCATCATGATCTAGAGTAGCAATTTATGTACTTGTGAGTAGCAGTTATGCATAGATATTTGTTACATTTTTTGTCTGTAGGTAGAGAGTAGTAGACTAGAGGGACGCAAATCGTGTGGTTGTTGATTGGAAAATCCACCCCGAGATGCAGTATGCTGTCTGAAACCAAAGAGAGTCTGGCTCAAAATATTTCATAGCGTATATCGACTATAATGTCTATACTGATATTTGAGTTGCCAATTGTTTGCCTGGTGCCAATGGAGATAAAAACAATATCCAGGAGTCTACAGCCTGAATTATGAGTAAATATCAGATCACAAGCAGAGGCGTTGTGTAATATTGACAAACAATATCCTAGAACGGAAGAAGCAGAGGTGTACAGAGTAGACGATCGTGTGATTCCTAGAAACTAGTATGACTGCCGTGTCAAATTAGTTTTCATTTTTCAGCATTTCATATTCTCAAGTCGCTCCAATGGTGTATGTTGTAGCAAACACATCAAATCAAAACGCACCTAAGCATGAACTGGTCATGTCTACAACTTAGAGCCAAACTGCCACGAAGGGAGGCTAAAGATTACCATTGTTTATTCCGTACAACCGTATTGGACCACATGTGACCTTTGTGAAAATCAGAAATGAATTTATGGGGAAAAGGCTCTAACTTATACTAATGTGTATGGAAAAAAATTTCTTCTTGTTTTCACTCAGGTCACAAACAGTTATATATATTACTCATATGAAAATTGTGAGGTAAGTTTCTATCGTGCACAAATTTTCTCATATTTTTTCATAACTTTAAAATATGGTTTCAGGCTATATGCTAAGTGTCAGAAACCAAGAACGTGGAGTTCAAGGAGTGAGGATCGATGCCTAAAATGTCGGGTCCGGGGTTCATATCCCCGACATAAAATACATTCCAATTCACACATGTTCCTTCAGAAAATCCAAAAATGAACCCTGCTATCTCTTGTTATTCCTCTATGTGAGCCCCTGAATTGCTAATGGACACCTAGGAAAATAGCCCGGAATACCCTGAAAATTTGGGTGCCGGAAATACACCGGATGCTCAAGGCCTTGTCGGACATGCTAGTGTGCTTCGATGACATCCCAAAATAATGCCTTGGAGCACCCAGTGGTCTGGATTTTTTCGGAGGCTCCGATGCATAGAGCATGTCGTGGGAAGGGAATACTGGTTGTATTATGAGGGATCTTATACACTCCCTTGTCCCGCAATGAACCCTAACTTCTAGATTTGAGCTTCTCCACTACTTTTGACATTTGAGTGTTTGAATAATCCTCCCTCTCAAAGCCCCAATCATACATCCAAGTGGGGAAAAAGAAAGATGAGACCTCAATCTAAGATTCCACCGCAAATCATGATGCCTCTCCAATTTCGTCTCCAAGCATGTTACTCTTGCAGTTATGGTGACTCGTAGATGGTTGGAGTGGCTCGGTTTGAATCCATGTTCAGGGATTTTCCCTGGAAAGTTCATAGAAGCTGAAGCGCCTTAAGATCTACCCTTAGTGGCCGAGCTTAGATATAGTTTGTCAAAGCTATAGAAGAACAAGGATAGGTCTTTGTAACTGTTTGAACATGGAATGGCATTTCTCTTCCCAAGTGGTTTTGATGGTAATGGTAACATGATTAGCATCCTAACCATGTGTTTGAGCTATATTGCAACGACTCATGGTGAAAAGATAAAGACTACTTTCCACAATTTCTTTATCTGCTTCTTCTCCTTTTGCTTTGCATCTTTTTCAGCTCTGCTCCCGAAAAGAGAAAGGAGACTTATCTTGACGTCGGCGGAGCTCTACCCTGTCCGCATTTATTTGGAAGGGGGCCAAAGAAATGCTTCTTTCTCTCAGGTCAATAAATGACATCTCAGTGATCTTCATTTGTCTGAGTCGCTAGGAAATCCGTATTATCAAGAGGGGTCCACTTCGGAAGGTATGGATGGAATAAAATCAAGTACACATTCTTACTTTTGCACATATTAGCTTTCCTAAGAATGAGAGATGCTATCCTTAATCTTATATGTGAAAGCTGGTTTTCTTTGTCCGAAACTTCCGGGGTTCGACCCGAAACCTCAACTTATTAACATATGTTAGAGGCTATCTAGTGTAGTGTGCACATCGCCTTGGATAGCCCACAGGTTGGCCGGAAAGTTGGACTGAAATCTCCAGGGTGTGGATATTCCATCCCTCCATGGAACCTCCAAACTGTCTATATATGTGCGTCTAAATTTGATGGACATTGCACTAGTACGTCCGAGAGTTGGCCTAGAGTTAGTTTGGGTATTCCTGGCCACCCTTGAACTTCAAGACTACACAGGAAAACAGTTGTATCGGTCAGATTTGAGGGAGCTCATATATACAAGGACCTTTCTTCCCCACGAAGAAGGGGACGCCTTTTTCCTCTCTCCTCCATTGTTGCAGGATCTCAAACCTTTGAGATCTCCCTTCCTAGTGTTTAGATCTTGTTGGTCTTTCAGGGAAGGATAGATGAGACCTACACTTTCATCAATGGAATTTGATTCCCCTTACCATTCTCTATGGATCTTGTCAGTGTTAGGTGTTTGATCACCCTAGAATGAAGAAGTTGTTTTGGAGCCTAGTCTTTGTGGCGCAGGGTTTCGGGGAAATCTTATGTGCCTCTAATTAAGTTGTGGAGAAGCCCCACATAAGTTTGTAAAGGTTTCATGTGCCGCCTTCAAGGGCACCACTTAGTGGATCTTCTCATTGTGGGAAGACTCGAGAAGACTATGGTGAGCCATTGTGGCTGCTCGTGGGTATTATGTCACCACACCGCTCCAACGGATATTTGTTGCGAATATGCCCTAGAGGCAATAATAAAATGGTTTATTAGCATATTCATGTTTATGATAATAGTTTATTATCCATGCTATAATTGTATTAACCGGAAACATAATACATGTGTGGAATATAAACAACCAGTTGTCCCTAGTAAGCCTCTACTGGACTAGTTTGTTAGTCAAGAGATGGTTAGAGTTTCCTAACCATGGACTTGTTATAGTCACTTGATAATGGAGTCATATCATTAGGAGTAATGATGTGATGGACAAGACCCGATAATAAAAGAGTTGCAATTGATCGTGTCACAACAGTTTTATTGCCAACACTTTTAGTATGCCAAGTATAGTTTCCTTAGACCATGAGATTATGTCACTCCCGTTTACCGGAGGAATGCTTTGTGGACATCAAACGTCACTTCGTAACTGGGTTATTATAAAGGTGGCTTTCAGGTATCTCCGATGGTATTTGTTGGGTGACATGAATCAAGAGTGGGATTTGTCCTTCCTTGTGACGGAAAAGATATCTCTGGGCCCTCTCGGTAATATAGCATCAGAAAAGGTTGCAACCATGTGATTAAGTATTAATCACGGAGATCCTATATTATGGACGAGTAAAGAGAATTTGCCAGGTAACGAGATAGAACTAGATATGGAGATATCGACGATCAAATCTCGGGCAAATTAAATATCGTGAGACAAAGGGAATCGTATATGAGATTAAGAATCTCCGGCATCGTGGTTCAATCGATAAGGAACTTCGTTGAATATGTAGGAGTCAATATGGGCATCCCGGTCCCGCTGTTGATTATTGATATGATCATGTCTGCATGTTCTCGAACCCGTAGGGTCACACACTTAACGCTCCGATGTAGCTAGGGTTAGCGATGAGATAATTGATGATATGAACGAATGGTGATTCGGAGTCTTGGATGGGATCCCAGACATCACGAGGAGTTCCGTAGTGGTCCGGAGAATAAGATTCATATAAGGAAAGTGGTTTCCGGAGGTATCGAAAAGGTTCGGGAATTTTTCGGTAGAGTACCGGAATATTCTAGAAGGTTCTAGAGGAGTCTAGAAGTGGGGCCCAAAAGTGTTTGGGGCCCACATGGGATAAAGGGGTGGTGGACTGGCCTAAAGGGCCAGCCGCACCACCTGCCCCAAAGGGGCCCATGCGGGCTGAAGGCCCAAGTGGGGGGCGGCCAAAACCCTAGGGGGCTGGCTTGGGGGCCAAGCCTCCCCAGCCGCCGGCCCTAAGGGGGCAAGGGGCGCAGCCCCCCTGGCCACCTATATAAGGAGGGGCTGGGGGAGGGCTGCCGCACCCCTGGAGCTCCCTCCTGCCCTAGCCGCCGCACCCCTCCCCTGCCGCACCACCTCTCCTTTGGCGCCACCTCTCCCGTAGGGCTGCCGCCATCTCCTCCACCAAAGTTGCTGCACCACCCCTAGCCGTAGGGCTGCTGCACCATGCCCCCCTCTCCCTCTCCTCTTGCTTGGCTTGGCGAAGCCATGCTCGTGGAGATCATCATCATCAACGCCACCACAACCGTCGTGGTGCCGAGATCCATCTAGCCACGTCCTCCTCGCTTGCGGGATCAAGGAGTGGACGTCTACATCGAGCCGTACGTGTGGATACCGCGGAGGTGCTACCCCTTGTGGCACTTCATCGGATTGGATCTTCGAGGAAATACATCTCCTCGCGACTAGATGAGTCTAGTTGCGGGGATCGACTAGCCAACCCCTGTACCGACAAAACGCGTTTGTTGATCTTCAAGGGTAAGAGATTGGATCTCATCTTCGCTACCTCCATCTAGTAGATCTAGATCCTTGGGGTTTATTCCGCTTGCTGCGTAGGAAATTTTTTTGTTTTCTATGCTGCGACCCCTTCAATATTAGCACCTCCAAAGGTGTGAATTTCGGGATACATCACCGACTCCATTATGTGGTTATCTATTAACCTTTACTTATTACTACTAGCTTATTATCTCATTTATCTTTTGAAGCTAGTTGTATCCTTTCATATAAGTTGCTCTTACCTAGTTGCATATCTAGAGAAACTACTTCATTGTTGAACATTGAACTGCTAAGAAAAATACTAAAATTTGTAGTCGCCTATTTGCCCTCCTCTAGTCGACCTCTTTTACATTTCAAATCCTTGTGTTCAAGCCTCTCAAGAGATTTGGATGCCCCCAAGGATTTGAACTTTGGGAAAAAGTCATCGTCTCCAAGTGCCCCATTTTGGTTATTTCTACCCTATATGTTATTTATATTTAATGTTAGATCCATTTTTAATCTTTTTTGCTAGAGTTGGCATATAGGTTATATCACTTATGACATGTTTGGTTCAGAAATGTTAATGCAATGTGAATGCATTTAGATTACACTCTTACTGTGAAGGAAATGTGTAGAAGCGGAAATATGTTTGGTTAAGAAAATGTAACAGTACTCATTGCAGATTCCATGGTTTTATAATTATCATGAAATAATGCAGCGAAAAGTAGCCTCAAATCACACACGAAAAATCTGAACACATAAGAACTGAAATCACTGAGTCACACATTGGTCCGATCTGGACAAATTCAAAACCAATCAATTGTACATAAGAAGTTAAGAACTCACCAATAAATTTGAAAATGAGAACCAATTATCAACTATGAGCAAGACAACCAAGAGCAAATCAAAGTCTAGAGAACCTATCAAATATGAGAAAGACACCCCATTGAAGATCTAGAGGAGGCAGAGGTGGATGACGACATGATAATTCTAAGTAGGCCCTACGCAATCTTCTCACTAAGCGGCCGATGATTGCTCCTCGCTTGGACGGTTTGTTCGCAACGAGGACTCCGAGCGGCAGATCAGAGAAAATTATGCTCACTCGTGCTGCTCCTCACCGGAGGAGAGTCGGAGGAAAAGATTGGAGGTGAGCTGGATCTGGGAGGGGGTGCTTGAAGAGGTATTGGGGTAGAAGATGCCGCTTCTCCTCGCATGGGAGGGTCGATGAAGAAAATTGGGGCATGCGGGATGGCGGAAAGAGAGATTGAGGATTTGGGACTAGGCATGAACTGTAAGGTGTGTTAGAAGTGGTTGTGACTAGGCAGCGATAACAGTGACATTTGAAATGTGTGTTTTCGCAAGAGTGGACGGAGATGGGGGGAGGGGGTGGGATGGATTACTCGAGAATTGTAGAGTGATAATCCTAACTAGCTGGGTGGCGTGAACAAGGAAGACACAAGACAAGGATAGATTTTTTTTCGAGTTGATGACAACCATGCTCGAAGCTCGAATTTCAGTTTGCTAGTAGGCGAGGCCTTTTCAGTTCGACGTGTTGAAGTATATATTATACTCATTTTTTCATCAATTTGAGTTTTTTGGGTGAACTAGTCCGGTGACTCTAATTTTAGCTAAAACAATAAAAATTAAAAATTATTACATCCTTTACAGTTCGTGTTAACACACCTTGTGTTACGAAGACGTTGAAGTACATAATAATGAACACATGGCCATGTACATCGATCGATTCACCCTCCCTTTTCGAAAAAGTAATGAACACAAAAGGTGGCTGTGATGAACTGGACGAGAGTTCCGATCAACATGACAATCCAATAGCTGCGTGAGCACACCTAATGACGAGATGCTTCCAGCACCTTGTGTTACTATTTTTGCGAGCAGCACGAATTAAGCCACCTCTTAACTTCTACCAGAGCCGGAAAGAAAATTCGAGCAAAAATAAGGAACAGTTCCCAGCAAGAAAGTATGGGTGTTTTGCCTTACGCTGCCCATGGATTTCTTGCAAGCACAGCCGCCATGGCGTCCCCGGCCTCGGCCTCCACGAGCTCCATCTGTTCCTCGAGGTACTTGTGCAGCAGCGCCACCCGGTGGCCGTCCGGCTCACACTCTAGAGGAGCCGATCCATCACCACCGCCAAACCAGCAGCCACCCCTCGTCGTGGCCGTCATCATCCTCCTCCGCCGGCGGCGGAACCTGACGACGGCGACGGCGAAGGAGAGCAGCGGCAGCCAGAGGAGCACAAGCGGCACGACGACCGGGAGTAGGCAGATCGCCACGGCCGCGACGAACGCCGACCGCCACGCCTGCGCGGCGCGGGAGCACCCCATGCATCTAGCATCTAGAGGGAGGGCGAAGCTGCCATGGATGCGTGGTCGAGAAATTGCTCTGTTTCTTCCGGGACAGGGAGACTGTCGCATTCTTGGCTGACTCTGCAGCCTCTTTAAAAACGAAATCCCTTTCACTCTTCGCTGAAAACATTTTCATTTTATCTTTTGCTGCAGTGTGAAGTTCCTCCGGCCACTTATTTTGCTGATCACACCACTCCATAATTTCTTGGCTCTTTTTTTTTTACCTTTTTAAATGAAAATTACATGTTTATGTGAAAATAAAAACCACAATATTCTGTACAAAAATGTCGTTTGTGCTATAATTTGTCTTCTTGGTTATTTTTGGTTCAAATAATGCATGCCCCCTCTTGCTTAATAATACTATAGCTAGGCAAGGAGTCAAAGACTGACGGTAATGGATTACAATTACATACGAGTATATAGAACATGGAGTAGGAGGTGGTAATTGAATGGACATTCCCTCGTCGATTTTTCATAAAACTATTACCGTAGACCGTAGTACTGTGGTTGTTAGCCGTCGTCTCAGGAAAAGCAAAGACAAGATCGTCAGGCCGGTGGCGCCAAAGGGCACATGGATGGATGAGGCGCCGCGGCCGCGTCAGCTCCACGCAAGGGCCTACGCGCCTACTAGCGATTGAAATTTATGCATTTGATCGATTTGGAGAAACTCTAGTTCATCCACTTTCTCAAATTTCATTGGATATTTGCACTTGTATTGATATGTTAGATTGGTGTGTTAGATTTGTACGTACTTGCTAGTATATTTGCACTTGTATTTGGAAAACGGTACTAGTATTGGTAGGTATTGACATTTGCACGGAGGGCATGTATATACCACGCTATTTGGCCACTTATATATCTTCGCAATCACTAGTAGGAAACACCCATTTAGCCCCGGTTCGGTTGAGCCATTAGGACCGGTTCACGAACCGGGACTAGCAAATCGGGACTAATGCTAGTCCCAGTTCGGCCATGAACCAGGTCTAATGGGCTACCACGTGGCCTGTTCTGTAGCGAGGAGGGGGAGGAGTTTTAGTCCCGGTTCGTAATACGAACTGGGACTGATGTCGGTACTACCGGTAAATGAACCGGTAGTACCGATTAACACAACTATCAGATATTTCACAATTTACAGAAATTCCAGAAAATGTTTTAAATTTGTAAAATCAATAATTTTTATTCTATAATTCAGAAAATATGAATAAAATATTAAAATGTTCAGAAAAATAAGAACTATTTGATTATATCAAATGCATGCATGTTTAATAAACTTAAATTAAATATTGTTTCGAACAACAAAAATGCCACTACTAGTTAAATATGGTGAACCACTATTACACATCATCGTTACGAATAACACATCTCATTCGTCGTGCTTGGTCAAACATATTACAAACGAGTTTAATGCATATATACATCTCTTTTGCACTGTCCCTTTCACTTAAACCTTCCAATAGTATTCTCCCGTCGGATCTAGGACCTCTGCATCTAAAAATCCCGCAATTTCCTCTTGAATTGATCGTACGCGATCCTGTGGTAGAAAACCGTCCCGCAACCATTCGATCTAATTTAAAGAATGGGTCAATATATATGAATGAAACTAAATACAATTGATGGCAATAAACTAAAATTGTGAATATTGTTTACGCACTTCAAGTTATTCTAAGATTCTGCCTCTCTCACAGGTTGTTTGGCGAATGAACTCGCAAACGTAGTATCCACATAAATGATTCCCACTTTCCTGCCTCAAACACTTTACGAGAACAGAGTTCAATCAAAATAATAATCAAGCATGGTAATGGTATTGAAACTAGAATCAAAGAGATGCGCAGATCTAGCTAGTAGTACTTACATTTATTGGTTCAAATGTAAGCTCCGGCGCCCAAATACCCCTAGCCTTGGCGGTGAATCATTTCCAAGCCCTGCCCGGCAAAGAAAATGAATAAAGGAGTTATATATTAATTACTTGCTATCAGTAAATGAACGGAAAGTTGCTGATATAGTGCCATAATGATTGAAATTGTCTCTGTAGGCATTCCTGCATGTCCGCCCACTTCTTAAGGGGTTTACGTAACGAGTCCATGACTTGTACTACTCCCTTGTCAACTTTAATGATTAGCAGAATAAAATGGAAGTTGCGCACACATAAATCATCAATTATACACTTAACATCGAGAAAGCAAAATAGAAAATGTAGAAGACAGTAACACTCACTTGAAGTTATATGGAAATAGTATTTCTCTTTTGATTTCGGAAAACCTTAACGCCCTTACCAAGTTATTCTCTGTATCGATGCAAAAATCGTTGAGACTTTTTCATGAATGAAATTTGGGTCAATGAAGCCAATGTCATAGATTTGTCCTCTTTTGCATTGGAGAATCTTCATTCTGCAAAATTAATATAGTGATGAGTAAGATTATACATGCAATGAACGAGGTGAGCTAGCTAGTGACTTAACTATAGAAATAATACTTACAGACAATAGGCGCTGATGATAGATTTGTCAAGGACCTCTTGTTGATATAACTGAAATAATTCACAAAATTCAATCATTACCACACGATCTCCATGCCCGTAATGCTCGTTTGTATATCCCACGTGGATCCAGTTTGCCCCTTCCTTTGAGTCTCGCATGTACCACTTATGCAATCTTCGCATTTTTGTTAGTAGATCGTTGACTAACTCAGGTTTGACGAGAGGATGCCCGTGCCGGTATTTGTATGCTGCAACTACTTCTTCGTGGAATTGTAATTGGTCTAAGTACTGAGGAATAGACATGCCCTGAGCAGAGGCTGCTTCTCCGTACATTGCAACAAACTCAGGATCGATGTCGACCGCACGTCTGCTCGACCCCACCTCGGTATTGGAAAACACTTTGAGCGGGGGGCACGATTGTTTTTTCTGTTCTCCGAGCTGGGGAACAGATTTCCGGCTTGCACTACTACTCTTCGACCGCTGCTTATTTGCCTCAACCGACTTGCGAATAGAGCGCTCATAGTCTGATGTCAGCTTTGGCGGGGGTTGTTGAAGGGTCTTCAGCATTTTGAAGACGGCGGCTTTTTCTTCTGGGGTGTCGGGGAACTCTGGCGCTTTCGGCTTCTTCTTCAAGTTAGCAAACCACTGTTCCGTTTGGGATTTTACGATCGCCTCATTTTCCTCCTGCGTAGAGTCGTAAGGTCTCTTGGGAAGATTCTTATGAGATACTTTTGGGAGGGGTGACCTTTTACGTTTCGGTGATCGGTTACCACTCCTCGTAGTACTAGCGGTGGTACGCTGAGCCTGAGTGGGCGGAGACGACTGACGCGGCGGTGGAGACGGCTGCGCTGAAGACTGGTGAGGCGGCGGAGACGGCGCCTAAGGCGGCGATGGCGACGAAGAGGACTGTTGAGCTGGAGACCGGTGAGTCAGCGGCGAAGATGGATTGCTACTCCGAGGAGTCGATGGCCTTGGAGGCCAGTTTGGAAGCACGATGAATTCCTTTGGCCATAGAATGGTACCTTTTCTGGCTTCTCCAAGTTCAACCACCTCCCCATCTTCACCTGCAGGGTGTTCCAGCTTCAGCTCCTCAAATTCTTTACTCACTTCATCCACCCCGACCACAGCGAAGCCATGTGGACCCGGGGAGCAATGGAAAGTTGGTTTAGATCCAATTGGTACGGCATAGCCGACCGCCAGCTTCATGGTTAAGTTAAAAACTTTCACATGTAGCTCGCAAGGTGTGCTCTCCGTGATATCATCCACTGGGTAGCGACGAAGAGGAGCCATCGTCAGTGCATCATCATCAGCCTGGTGCATGGTGGAAGCCACGCTGCTTTTCCGATTCGATGGGGCGGTAGCATCGAGTGCAGCTTCTACAATGTGCCGCTGAGATTGGCTGGCAGTGCCCTGCTGGCTAAGTGCGTCAATTTGATCCTACTGCCGCTTCATTGTTTCTTCTATATTACGTAGCCGGTCTGCGGCAGCGCGTGCTTCCCTTGCCTCCCTTTCCTTTCTCCTCTGATGACTTCTATCGGGATATTTCTTCCTGTCCTCGGGAAACCCAATTGGCCACGGCTTGGAGCCTTCTGTGCCTCGTGTTCGTCCTTTGTGTTCTTTATTCCCAAGGGCGCGTGCGAGCTCGTCCTTCTCTCTATCGGGACAGAATCGTCCCTCTTCAACATCCTTTACTGCATTTCTAATGTTTTTTCGATGGGTAGTAGGGGATTATCTTTGTGTCTTCTGTTATATATGCACTTCCCTTCTACGTCCAATGTGCCCCCATGCCCGTAAAACCAATTTCTTGCCCGTTCGACCCATGTGCATGGCTCTGGAGTGATCCCTTTAGCCAGAAAGTCGGCCTCAAGTTTCTCCCACTTAGGCATGGCAAAGGCGTAGCCACCAGGCCCCATAGTATGGTGGTACTTCTTTTTAGCAGCATTTGCCTTATTTGTTTCAGACTTTATCCGAGCTTCCTCCGATTTCTTGTACGCCACAAATTCTTCCTAGTAGTCTTTTATCTTCTCATACCCGTGATCGAAATCCGGAGTCTTATCTTTCAAGATAAAGTCGGTGTGCAATCTTTTCTTCCATTTTTTGAATAGCTCGGCCATCTTCTTAAGAGTCCACTACTTGACTTTTTTCTCTAAGGCAACTTTGTTTTCTCTCTATATCCTCCTCATTTGGCTCCTCCTCATCTGGATCCACCTCTGGTGCCGGTAGGGTGAAATGAACCATGACCTTTTTCCAAAGGTTTTCTTTGGCTAAGGTGCCAACATATCTAACTTCTCCCGCCCTTGGCTTATTCCATTCTCGAACGGTGATCGGGATGTAGTCCCTAACAACAACTCCGCATTGCTTCACAAATTTTTGTTTAACATCAATGGGAGCAATCGGTTGGCCGTCTAGAGCGACTTGTTCGATCGTGTACCTTGCATGGTCATCCAACTTTTTGGTTGGTCCTCGTTTCGTCCTTACAGAAGATTTGCTTGATCTGGAGGGCTAAAAGAATAAAGATCGTTAATATATGTATATAGGCCGCAGAGGCTTAATTAATTAATATATATATGCACCTCGTCCGAGTTTACAATTTCTAACGTTTCACCGGAGCCGCCGGCTACTCCCTTGTCGGCTTCTCCCTCATCGGAGCCGCCGAGTTCTATGTCGCCCCAGCCGTCGGTGCCGTCTCCTCGGTTGAGAGACTCATCTCCCTCACCGGAGTCGTTGAGAAACTCCTTGGTGACATCGCCGCGGATCATATCCTCGAGGATATTTTCCTGATTTTCGTCTCTGTCGTGTGGTTCCATAGTTTCTGCAAAATGACAAAGTAGTAATTTAAATCAATAATTAAGGAAAATGACATAATGTTTCTTTATTGGCATAATTTAAAATGGCATAATTTTTAAATGGTCCACTAATTTTTGCATAATTTAAAATGGCATAATTTTTAAATGGTCCACTAATTTTTGCATAATTTAAATTGGCATAATTTAAAATGGCATAATTTTTAAATGGTCCACTAATTAAGGAAAATGACATAATGTTTCTTTATTGGCATAATTTAAAGTACAAACTCATAGCAAATTCATAGCAACTAATTTCATAGCAAATTTAAGTAGTCCAATAATTAATTCATAAATTCAAAAAATGTACCAATAACTTTTGATCTAACTTCTAACAAATTTTATCTTAACTAAAAATGTGAATGCAAATTTGGTCTAACTTTTAAAAATTCCTAAAATTAATTCTAACCTAAATTAATTCTACAATTTTGGTCTAACTTTTAAAAATTCCTAAAATTAATCCTAACCTAAATACAAAGCCCAGGCAGGGCTCGAGGCTCGACAAGCCGGCTCGGTGAAGCTCGCAAGCCGGCTCGAAGGCTCGATGCAATACGAAATTTTGACATGAACTTTGCTTAGAATGTAACAATTCATAATTCTAATCAACAATTGAGCATGAATAGATCCGTAACATAGTCTAATTTGTGTCAGCTTTTTGTAGTATAGAAAGTTTCAGCAAGTAAATACATGAAATAAGCACTATTTACACTAGTTTGCATCACATTTTTTGTTGTGTATAGAAAGTTCTAGCAAGCAAATACATCAAGTAAGCACAATTCATACTAATTTGCTTCAGTTTTTGCCTGTACAAAAAATTACAACAAGCTTGCTCACCTGCTGACCCTTGCAGCTCACCGGCGGCACAGGAGGCCTTGGACATGAGCGTGACCGACGCGGTGGAGGAGCAGAGGTGGCCGGTGGCGGTCGCCGGTCTGTGAAGCTTGGGGTGCGGGGTGCCGGTGGTGAAGCTTGGGGTGCGGGAGCGGAGCAGGGGGCGGCGGCGGCGAGGAGGAGGCGGCCTTGGAGGAGGAGGCACGCGGCAGCCGGCCGGCAAGGAGGAGGCAGCCGGAGAGGAGGAGGCGACGGCCGGTGAGGAGGAGGCACGCGCGCGGCACGGGAGGGCGGCGCAGGGGGGGCTCGGGCGCAGGTGGACGACGACGGCGGGCTCGGGCAGCCTGACGGCCCTCCTGTGTCTCCTCGCTGTTCGAACTGATCGAGCGCAGGGGAGGGCGGCGGAATATAAAGAGAAGGACCTTTAGTCCCGGTTCCAGCCACGAACCGGGACCAAAGACCCTTTGGTCCCGGTTCGTGTCTGGAACCGGGACTAAAGGCCCCCCTCGCGCGCGTAAAATTTTGGCTAGGCCTTTAGGCCCGGTTGGTGCTACCAACCGGGACTAAAGGTTTATTTTTGCTTTTTCTTTAATTCGTTTTTTAAAAAATCTTATAAAATTATAAAATCAATATCTTAAGATCTGGTTATCAGGAAAATTCAAGTAATATATCAAAATTTCAGTAAAATTTAATCTATTTATTTATAACAAATACATTAATATTTGAAATGTTTTTGAATATGAATTTAAATAACTTATGCAAAATTCAAGTGTTTTTTATTATGAATTTAAATAACTTTTGCATACTTTCGAATCTGACAAAACTTTCAACATGAAAAGTGTTTGAATTTGAATAACTTATCCAAAAACATTTTCTGTTTTCTAAAATAATTTGGTGTTATCTATTTATAACAAATGCATTAATATTTGAAATGTTTTTGAATATGAATTTAAATAACTTTTGCATACTTTCGAATTTGATAAAACTTTCAACATGAAAAGTGTTTGAATTTGAATAACTGACCCAAAACCATTTTTTGTTTTCTAAAATAATTATTCTAACTATTTAAACTATTAACCATTTTGCCATTTGTCCTAACCAATGACAACAGTACGGAATGACAACAGTGGATCATTTGTCCTAACCAATGATAATAGTACGGAATGACAACAGTGGATCATTTGTCCTAACAATCTTAGTCATACTCATGCCTAGGCCTATAATACTCGTCCTCGTAGTCGTCGTCGATGTCATCGGACGGCGCTGTTGGCTCCAACCTAGACGAGTGAGCACGCCTGGACTGGATGTGTGGGTAGCGCAGGCGGGGGTTATCACCGGCCGTGATGTAGTCCATGACGCTCTGGAGAGTCCGACCACCCCACCACAGCCGACGGCCGGCCTTGTTGAAGTTCAAAGGAGGCGGGCCGTCCTCCTCGTACCTGGCGAGCGCCCTCTCACGCCGATTGATGAAGAAGGCGTCCACAAGTCGGACGGTAGTCGGGATGCCAGCGGGGATCCATCCACTGCTCCGGCGTGAGCTCGAGGTAGTAGTGGTTCGTGATGGCCGCCCGGCGCGCCACACCTTGAGGGACAGGAGGGACCGGCACGTCTCCTGCACTCAGCCACCAGCCGGCGGGGACGCGGTAGCCGGGCAGGCAGGGGTAGTTCGAGGTGCAAAGCGCCTCCGCCTCAGGGTAGGTTAGAGTGGGTACGGTGGAAGTCATGGGAGAGTGATGAGATTGCAGATATGAGTTTAGATGTGATATGGCAATGGCGGCCAAGCCTACATATATATAGTGAGAAAGCGCGGGAAGAAGCACACGGATCGTGTGTTTCCTTCGAGCGCTTGTGAGCCGTTGGATTAGAGGTGTGTTTCCTTCGAGCGCTTGTGAGACGTTGGATCAGAGGTGTGTTTCTTTCGACGGTCCTTTAGTCCCGGTTCCAGCTACCAACCGGTACTAAGACGAAGGCGGGAAGCGGTGGAAAGCGTGGGAAGAAGCACACGGATCGTGTGTTTCCTTCGAGCGCTTGTGAGCCGTTGGATCAGAGGTGTGTTTCCTTCGAGCTCTTGTGAGTCGTTGGATCAGAGGTGTGTTTCTTTTGACGCTCCTTTAGTCCCGGTTCCAGCTACCAACCGGTACTAAGACGAAGGCTGGAAGCGGTGGAAAGCGCGGAAAGAAGCACATGGATCGTGTGTTTCCTTCGAGCGCTTGTGAGTCGTTAGATCAGAGGTGTGTTTCCTTCGAGCGCTTGTGAGCCGTTGGATCAGAGGTGTGTTTCTTTCGACGCTCATTTAGTCTCGGTTCCAGCTACCAACCGGTACTAAAAAGGTGAAGATAAGACACACATATCAACGCTCCTTTAGTCCTGGTTCCAGCTACCAACCGGGACTAAAAAGGTGAAGAGTTGCCCTATATAAGTACCCTCCATGAGGAGGAAGAGGAAGAACAAGAGCACGACAACAGCAGAAAGAGAAGACAGAGGACTCCTCCATGCACGAGCTTCTCGAAGATGTCGTTGGGCAGTGACCTATGACATCTTCGAGGGGCTCGGCATAGAAGCGTTCTCTCAGTGCTAAGAGGGTTCTATCTAGAAATCCTTCTGTTCATCGACCGAATACAAATCATTCGGATTCCCTGCATACGTCCTACGGTGCATTTGATATGCGGGCACTCTCTAGCCACCGTAGGGCTGTATGCAGGTGAAATCGTGTGTTTTGTTCTATCTAGAAATCCATCAGTTCATCGACCGAATACAAATCATTCGGATTCCCTGCATACATCCCGACGGTGCATTTAATATGCGGGCACTCTCTAGCCATCGTCGGGCTGTATGCAGGGGAACCTTTGTGTTTTGTTCCAACTTCTTCTGAGTTTTCAGAATATAGTTACATAAAAGGTTTAATGCAGTTTCTTTAGAACCAAGTGGTACCAAAAGGAATGGGACATTGTGTGCCAAGTTTGAGAACACTCATACATAAATTGTTTAATATATTATTACCCATAACCAACATCCCCATCTAGCGTATGTGCCTTGCTTATGATCACTTCTTCGGCCGTAACCATGGAGCATCTTCATTATGTAACGGGATGCTTGGGTCGGTTTTCACTGTGAAGGGCGGAATTTCATCAAACTTATCATAATCTGCTAACATGTCTGTCTTGTCCTCGACTCCCATGATGTTTCTTTTCCCTGAAAGAACTATGTGACGCTTTGGCTCATCGTGTGATGTATTACTTTGCTTATTTTTTCTTTTTTTCGGTCTGGAGGACATGTCCTTCACATAGAAAACCTGAGCCACATCATTGGCTAGGACGAATGGTTCGTCTCTGTAAGCAAGATTCTTGAGATCCACTATTGTCATTCCGTATAGCTGGTCTACGTTTACCCCTTCTCCATTCATGTTGACCCAACTGCACCGAAACAAAGGGACCTTAAAAGTAGGTCCATAGTCAAGTTCCCATATCTCCTCTATGTAACCATAGTATGTGTCCTTTTGCCCATTCTCATCGGTTGCATCAAAGAGGACACCACTGTTTTGGTTGGTACTCTTTTTATCTTGGGCGATCGTGTAAAATGTATTCCCATTTATCTCGTACCCTTGGAAATTCAATACAGTCGAAGATGGTGACGCGGCCAACAAGTAGAGCTGATCTCCAATAGTGGTGTCATTCATGAGATGTAATCGCAACCAACTGCCGAAAGTCTCCATGTGTTTTTCTTTAATCCAGGTGTCAGGCTTCCCCGGGTTTTTGGAGCGTACACTATTCTTGTGTACCTCGATATACGGAGCCACGAAGGTGGAACTTTGTAGAACCGTGTAGTGTGCTTGAGTGAAAGAATGCCCGTCCCTACATATCATTGCTTTCTTTCCTAGCGTGCCTTTTCCACTAAGTCTCCCCTCATGCCGCGATTCAGGAATACCAATGGGCTTAAGGTCAGAAATAAAGTCAACACAGAACTCAATGACCTCCTCTGTTCCATAGCCCTTGGAGATGCTTCCTTATGGCCTAGCACGGTTATGAACATATTTCTTTAAGACTCCCATGAACCTCTCAAAGGGGAACATATTGTGTAGAAATACAGGACCGAGAATGGCAATCTCGTCGACTAGGTGAACCAGGAGATGCGTCATAATATTGAAGAAGGATGGGGGGAACACCAACTCAAAACTAACAAGACATTGGAACACACCCCTCTGTAACCTTGGCAGACTTTCTTGATCGATTACCTTCTGAGATATTGCATTGAGGAATGCACATATCTTCACAATGGGTACTCGAACATTTTCTGGTAGAAGCCCCCTTAATGCAACCGGAAGCAACTGTGTCATAATCATGTGGCAATCATGAGACTTCAGGTTTTGGAATTTTTTATCTGCCATATTTATTATTCCTTTTATATTTGACGAGAAGCCAGCCGGGACCTCGATACTGCTCAGTCATTCAAAAAATATTTCCTTCTCTGCTTTGGTAAGAGCTGCTTTGACGCCCTTTATCCGTGTGCTTGTTGTATGGGTCTTTCCAATGTTGCTGGTCCTCCCGTGCTTCTGGTGTATCTTTTGACTTTCCATACACGCCAAGAAAGCCTAGCAAGTTCACGCAAATATTTTTCGTCACGTGCATCACGTCGATTGAAGACCGGACCTCTAGGACTTTCCAATAGGGTAGCTCCCAAAATATATATTTCTTATTCCACATGGGCGCGTGTCCGTTAGCGACGTCTTTCGGAACAGATTGACCGTCAGGACCCTTTCCAAAGATTACTTCTATGTCTTTGACCATGCCAAATATAGCATCACCATCAGGGAGGTTAGGCTTCTTCCGGTGATCTGCCTCACCTTTGAAATACTTGCCTTTCTTTCTTACGGGATGATTGGTTGGAATAAATTGACGACACCCCAGGTACACAACCTTCTTACATTTTTCTAAATATGTACCTTTAGTCTTATCTAAACAGTGCGTGCATGCGTTGTATCCCTTATTTGACTGTCCTGAAATGTTACTAAGAGCAGGCCAGTCATTGATGGTTACGAACAACAACGCTCGTAGGTCAAATTCAAGCTGTTTGTGCTCATATCACACATGTACACCTGGTTTGGCCCACAACTGTAAAAGTTCATTAACTAATGGCCTTGGTGAAAGAACAAACTATGCCGAGATGTCGCCTAGAGGGGGGGGGGTGAATAGGCGATTAAAACCTTTTCTATTTAAAGGCTTGATAATTGCGGAATAAAACTATGTGTTTAAATTAACAAGCCAACAACCTAATTACTAGGCTCACCTATGTGCACCAACAACCTATGCTAAACAAGGCAAGCAACAAGGTGATAGCAAGATATAAACTTCAAGCACGATGGCTATCACAATGTAAATTGCATAAGTAAAAGCTCGGGTATAGAAATAACCGAGGCACGTGGAGACGAGGATGTATTTCCGAGTTCCTCCTTTTTAAGGGAGTACGTCTCGTTGGAGGGGTGTGAGCTTGCCACAAGAGGCCTACTCAAGATGCCACAAAGGCCTCACCCTATTCTCTGATGAACCGCACCAAGGGGTTCGGTTCACCTTCCACTATCGGAATCCTTCTAGGCGGAATCCGGAGCCTTTACACAACTAAGCTTGGGGCACGCATCCACAACCGAATTGGAGGCTCCCAAGAATCACCACAACACCGTCTAGGGTCCAATGACCCAAGAGTAACAAGCTCCCAACCTTCAATCCCACGAATCACCGTGGGGAGCACAACCCAATGCATCTAATGCAAAAGGCAAGAACAAACCAAGTGGTCAAATCGTTCTCCCCAAAATCCAAGCAAAGCAACTAATGCTATGGAGGTATTTAGGAGGAAGAACAAAGGAGAAACACCAAGAACTCCAAAATCTAGATCCAACGAGTTCCCCTCACTTAGAGGAGATTTTTGTTTGGTGGAGTAGTGGATCTAGATCTCCTCTCTTGTTTCCCTAAATTTGGGAAAGAATCATCGGAGGAAAGTGGAGGAATCGAGTTCTAAAAGATTGCAACAATGGAGGAGAGAGAGAAAAAGAGCTCTGCAGGAAAAAAGGGGAAGAAGCCCTTTTTATAGGGGCCACAAAAATGTGGCCGTTGGGGGCAAAACGTGTGCAGCCCAACCCCCGGCCTGGGGCCGGCCTGCACCCCGGCCTGGCCGGCAGGGAATCGTTTCCATCGTAACAGGCAGCGAAGCACCCAGGCGAGCCGGCCTGGCAACCCGGCCTTGGGCCGGCCTTGCGTGAGCTGGGCCGGCAGGGAGCCCGAGCCGGCCGCCTACCCGCCCCGGCCTGGGCCGGCCGCGCATGCGGGTGGGCCGGGCGTGCTCTCGAAGCCTCCGGCCTGGGGCCGGCCTCGGTCCCGGCCTGGCCGGCATGCCAGTTTTTTTCTTTTCTATTTAAATTTCTGTTTAGAAAAAACACTGAGAATAAAACCGCAATAACTTTCGCCCACGAACTATGTTTTTATAATCTTGGACTCGTTGGAATCGTCACAACGAGCACTACAAGAATATGCAGAGAAACATCATAGTCCAAGAATATATTATAAAAATAAATGGGGAATGGTAAAAGCTCCCATTTGCAAATCGGAAATGCAATAACATTCACCCACGAACTCCGTTTTCGATAATCTTGGACTCGTTGGAATCGTCACAACGAGCACAACAAGATTATGCGGAGAAACATCATAGTCCAAGAAAATATTATAAAAACAAATAGGGAAAGGTTAAACCTCTATTTTGAAAACTGGAAATGCCGAATCTTTTGCAATTGAAGTCCGAATGAAGTAAAACCAATTTTGTTGAAAAAAGGACAACAAATGCAACCCTTGAAAATGGCAAACAAGCAATGGAGATTTTGCAAAGAAATGGAAGAGATAAATCTTCCGCACGGATGAACCGGCAAAATCTCCAATACCGAAACCGCAATAGAAGACGCATATGAAAACGGTTTTCGATGAACTTGGCTTTGTCATGACAAGCACAACAAGCACCAAGACCACACCACGATAAGGGACAAATAAGAACCAATAAAGATGATAGCATGGATGCAAAGGTTTGTGCTCTCTACGACGATACGATCACGATATTCGGTCGAGAGCCCCTCTTGATAGTACGGCTATCTATCCTATAATCCGGTCTCTCACTAAACATCATGAGACCGGTAAAATAAAAACCCTATCAAGATCATACCTTTTCCTTGCGCAATAATCCACTTGATGTCGATGAAGACGATCTTCATCTCCTCAAGACGAACCACCTTCCTCGATTGCGCTTCGGTGAAGATTCACGTGACGCTCCCCCGTACACCAAGGTGGGAGAAGCACTCTTCGGCATATCTTCACTTGGACTTGAGAGTTGATCAACCCGCACTAAGCCTTGGTCAACCCAAATCTTTCCTTCCCTTAACCTTGACTCCAACAATTGGAGATCAAGCAACGCAATGGACACACCTATGAATATAGCTCAATGCAAACATTAGTCCATAGAGATTGTCATTAATTACCAAAACCACACATGGGGGCAACCATGCACTTTCACTTAGGTACACATCAATGTCTTTGCCGGGTTGCTTCGGGCCTTGGATGAGCACTGGCATCATAATGAACTTCCGTTTCATGCACAACCAAGGAGGAAGGTTGTAGATACATAGAGTCACGGGCCAGGTGCTGTGACTGCAGCTCTGTTCCCCAAAAAGATTCATGCCGTCAGTACTTAGACCAAACCATAAGTTCCTTGCGTCACCTGCAAAGTCCGAGAACTCTCTCTCGATTTTTCTCCACTGCGACCCATCGGCGGGGTGTCTCAACTTCCCATCTTTCTTGTGCTCTTCTTTGTGCCATCGCAACAACCTGACATGCTCTTTGTTTCTGAACAGACGTTTCAACCGTGGTATTATAGGAGCATACCATATAACCTTAGCAGGAACCCTCTTCCTGGGGGGCTCGTCATCGCCCTCAACATCACCAGGGTCATCTTGTCTGATCTTGTACCGCAGTGCAGTGCATACCGGGCATTCATCCATATTCTCGTACTCCTCACCGCGGTAGAGGATGCAGTCATTGATGCATGCATGTATCTTCTGCACATCTAATCCTAGAGGGTAGATAGCCTTCTTTGCTTCGTACGTAGTCTCGGGCAATTCGTTATCCTTTGGAAGCTTTGGCTTCATTATTTTCAGTAACTTCTCAAATCCCTTGTCAGATAAACCAGTCTCTGCCTTCCATTTCAGCAATTCCAGTGTGGTACTGAGCTTTGTGCTGCCATCAACCTTTTGTGATCCTCTAGCATGGCCTCCAACTTCAGCTTCTTCTTTTCTGTATCGCATTCTCGCTTTGCATCAGAAATGACCCGACCAAGACCATCAGCGGGCTCATCTGATGCCCGTTGTTCTTCACCTCCTTCTTCTTCATTGTCTTCCATCGCAGTATCACCGTATTTTTCAGGGAACATAGGATAGTTGTCATCATCCTCTTCTTCTTCATTGTCTTCCATCATAACCCCTCTTTCTCCGTGCTTGGTCCAACAATTATAGCTGGGCATGAAACCTCTCCGAAGCAGGTGGCCTTGAAGGGTTCTCGAGGAAGAGTGCTCCTTGACGTTCCGACAGTCCACACATGGACAAGGCATAAAACCATCCTCTTTGTTTGCCTCGGCCACAACGAGAAATTTATGCAGGCCTGCAATAAAATCGGGACTGCGTCGGTCGTCGTACATCCATCGATGCCGTTCATCCATCTGCATATCATATAATTAGGTTTATCAAATACCATTAGAATAAAATTTTGAATAGTGAAATGACTACAGTACATCGACACATGCAATATTCGTATCAATTACAGATGAAAAGGACAAGGTTGCTAACCTCGATCGATTGGAGGAAAGAGAGTGCAGAAAGCTTAAGTGTGGCTCGGGCACCTCATATCATTTTGTGTGAACTTAAGTGTGGTTCGGGCATTTCATCGAATACCTGTAGTGCATAGCAAAGGAAAATAAACTAGCACCCACCTCTCACACCTCCTAGCAGGAAAAAAAAAGAGAAGAAAAGCTGGCTGCTGGCTTGGTGCATATATAGGCAGGGGAGTATTAGTCCCGGTTCGTGCTATGAACCAGGACTAATGCTCTGCGGGAGCTTTAGTCCCGGTTCATAGCACGGACCGGGACTAATGCCCCCATCCGAACCGGGACCAATGGCTCACGGTGCCCTGGCTGCTCGAACCGGGACCAATGCCGGGCATTGATCCCGGTTTGTGTCCGAACCGGGCCTAATGGCTTTGGAGCTCCTTCCGAAAGACCCTTTTTCTACTAGTGAATTGTATATGATTCTAACATCATAAAATTTCTCTTACGTGGGAAGACCAGAATAACGTAAGAAGATGATATGGACATGATGTAAATCTCTTTTTTACTTGATATAAAAAACATACAATACGCATTTTTATGATTTTTACGCTGTTATTACATAAATATAATTATTTGTATACTAAATCATGAATGTGAAAACGTAATAATAAACCCTAGGGTGCAAAAATAACGTAATATGCACCATGTGTGGAATAGCTTTCTGTGTCGGGCTTCATGTGTGTCTTAATAAATGGCGTAATTGTCTTTCAAATAGCATCGAATCTAAATCTCAACCCGATATCACCGTTATATAGTTTTGAAAATGGTTCTGGAGTACCTCATGTTTCATCAATTTTAAACCTCCACGACTCTAGTTTCCTCTAGCCTTTGGGTGTGTGTGCGCGCTCGTGGTGGTGTGCGTCCACGATGAATATGTACTTTCTCCGTTCCGAAAAGGATATCATAGATTCTCCTTATATATATGGACATACTTTTCAGGATGAAGTGAGTAGTATATATTAATTTCTTTATTAGTCAAACTTTATAAATTTTTATTAAGGTTATAGAAAAAATATCAACATTCAAGGTACCAAATCAACATCACTAGATTCATTGTGAAATGTGTTTTATAGTGTCGTATATATTTGGTACTGTAAGTATTCACATTTTTGTCTACAAATTAGGTCCAACTTTACAAACTTTGAATTATAACAAATTTGACATGCATTTTATTTCGAAGTAAAGGGGGTAACCAATGGAGATCATCGTTTTAGAACCACGGATTCATGGAGCCCGAAATTAAAAATTGAAACTTCTATTTAAAAGTTTCAGTAACATCTAATTTTGTGTATGTGGATACATAATGATCTACATATTTGCAAAGTTTCACTAAATCATAATTTCTATTTTAGGTTGCATAAAAATCACAAAATCGTTGATCAGAAAAGAAAAGAAAAATCGGTTTTGATCCCCACATCTGTCTTTTTTTGTGTGGACCATGTATGAAAATATATTTCGACAAAACTTGTATCGGACATACTTCCTTTGTTCCAAAATATAGGACGTTTTAGCAAGCTGTTCTTGTATTGTGAAACGGAGAGAGTACTAGATATGTAGATTTGCTCGTATGTTTTTTTCTTTTCAATTTTTTTTGATTTGTAAAGTCTCCAGTGAGCCCGGCCTCCAGCATGCAGCACATTCGGTAACCGGTGTTTCTAAACAAAACATGTCTGGCCGATTGCTCATCTTCATGCGGCACCGCGGTAGTACATTTAAATCGGTAAAAATACTCTGAACTCGAGTAAGATCAACTTTGCTAAATCAGCACTACTATACAGTACAACGTACAACTCCAACTTCATCTATCTACGTAAGTACACTTCCATGATCCTGAGTTCCTGACCAGCGTCAAGTGAAAGAAAAAGAGAAGAAGAACAAATGGTGGTGGGGGTCGGCAGCACACTACAAATGCACGGTCGATCGTGTTCTTTCTACAGCACGTCTTCGGTGTGCAAGGAGAAATCCGGCTCGTCGGGCTTGGCCAGCTTGGGGAAATTCATGGTGGACACGTCGTCGATCCTCTGCTGCGACACCACCTTCTGGTGCGCGCCCTTCTTGGTGTTCTTGGCGAACTTGGACGCCAGGAACGTGACGCCGAGGTGCATGTTGCCGGCGTCGCTCCCCTCCGCCGACGAGGACGCGGCGCCAGCCGCATCCTTGTACTCTCCGAGCAGCGGCGCGCTGTCGCTGGCCGCGGCGCCAGCCCCGCCGTGGTCGTCGTCGCCGCCCTGGCCGTCCTCGAAGAGGAGGCCCTCCTGCTTCATGAGCTCCTTGGCGAGCTTCCTCTTCTTGTGCCGCCGCCACGCGCCCTGCACGAAGCAGGCGCCCCAGCTCCGCCACTGGTGGGAGTAGTACCGGAACGCGTGCTGCAGCCGCTTGCTGTGGAGGCGCTTGAACTGGTTGGCCACGTACTTGAGGTCCTCCGCCCGGAGCGCGAACGCCTCCACCTCCGTCACCGACCGCACCGTGCGCGTCGACTGCGGGAAGTTGAGGCTCGGGTTGGGCATCAGCGCCCACGTCAGGAGCTCCTCGCCGCAGAAGTCCCCCGGGCGGAGCGTGATGGAGCTGAAGAAGTTGGTCCGGCCGCCGTCCGTCGTCGAGCTCTCCAGCTCGCCCCGGATGATGAAGAGCATCTCGTTCACCGGGTCGCCCTCCCGCACGATGTACGCGTCCTTCGTGCTCAGCGACGAAACCAGACGCTCGCAGATGGCGTCCAGCAGCTGCTCGTCCATCTGCGAGAAAAAGGGCACCTGCAAGAAGAGAACGATGACAACGGTCAGATCACCGTGCCCGACGTCGGAGAGGAATGGCAATGGCGTGGTGCGGCAACGCACTCGGCGGACGAGGGCGAGGCAGAGGTGGCGCTGGATCTCGCGGCGGAGGTCGAGCGGCAGCGACTGGAGGATGGACTCCTCGTCGACGCCCCTGGTGGCCAGCCACTTGTACTGGAAGAACCTCCGGACGCGCTCCTGGAGCTCTAGGGGAAGCTGACGGTGACGCATCCACTCCTCGATGTCGCGCCGCTTCACCCGCCACTCCTCCAGCCTCACCGTCATTGACTGCAGGTATGTCTGCAAGCAAACCAAAGACCAATTTACACTGAAAATGTATAATTGTGAAAACAGTATGGTCCGATGGGAAATAATTAAGTTTGAGAATTATCTACACCATGTTAATTTTGGGAAAATATCCACAATTGCAGGACAAAATTTGACGGGAAAAAAAAACAGGCATGCATTTTTAGGAGAATAAAAGTAAATAAATACCTGCATGTTTCCAATGAGATGTGAAAAGAAGACGAGGCCCATGATACATATCAAGATGCAGAAAATGGTCTCCCCCCTGTAGGTGGTGTTCTGCAGGTTCTGTCCATAGGAACTAGCAATTTGCAGAAAAAATGAACTCAAAATCAGTTATCCTTGCATCATCATCTCATTGAGAGAATTCAGTTGGGACACCAAAGGAAAACCATCTTTATATATGTACCTCAAGTTCCGGAAACCCCACCAGAGGCAGTAGAGGTACTTCTCGAAGAATGACGCCCCGACGATGTCGAGATTCAGAGCATCGGCGAACAACCCGTACTTATAAGTCGCATCGGGAAGTTTGCACTCCGTATTGATGTTGCTAACCGCAAACCACTTCTTCCGAATAGGATCTTGGTCCGTTTTGCAGTCCAGATAGCTCATGAAACATTTCGGTATTCCGGGGACAGTACCGTTCTCCCTTGTGCAGACGTCCATCCAGCAGGTGTACTGTCTCTCGATGGACAGCAGGTACCACAGGGCTCCAAGAACCTGCATACCATGGTCATATTAAACTCCACTTAACACAAGGCGAGTCTAGAATCTTTTTGTTCAAAATGGAGTGTGGGGAAAGACGAGACATACATGACTAGCCAATGTGTAGAGAAGCAGGTTGTAAGCAGCCCCTGCCCAAGCAGTTCTTGTGACAACTCCACTGGCCTTGACAATCTTGGAGTTGAGGGATATGATGAGGAACACTCTTGGTATGTACTGGATCAACACAATCATTGAGAGTGTGTTGTTGGTGTGATTTGCTGAGGAGTTGCTCACAGCTGGTATGACAAACCAGATAATCACCTGCAACAACAGACCTGCTCAGCTTATCACATATGCAAATCTGACAGCCCTGCAAAGTAAAGCACAGCATGGTATGCATCACTAAGCACCTCAATCTACCTATTTGTGCATGAATCTGAAACAATCCTGCTTATGCATATATGAACTGTTGAATATGTAATTTTAACACATGATTTGATTCGGGTCCAGCATTGTTCAGGGAGACTGTATAATACATCAAAATCTGAAGGTGATACTCTGTTGTCGCATGCACCTAAATCATGCCATGCACAAGGAAGGAACAAAGGATTATTAATTGAAATTACTAATTGAACAACTTTCCATGGAATCACATTGAGGAGACATTTTCTTTTCTTGAAATCAACACGTGTGAAGAGCAACATAGGTACGAGAACGGCACAAATGTATATTTCTACAAAGATCGCCAATTTTGAAATGAGCCGTTGTGGATCAATGCAAGAGAGAGATGGAAAGGAAAGGGTCGGATGGATGCCTGCGGGATTGGGAGCATGGCGGCGAGGTCGATGATGAAGTCGTTCTTGAGGTAGCGGATGGCGATCTGGTCGGGGTCCCTGACGAGCTCGCCGCGGCCGAAGACGCGGGAGCTGGGGGCGACGAACGCGGTGCGGAACTTGAGGATCATGTGCGCGAGGTAGAAGAGGTCGGCGAGGGTGCGCATGACGGTGACGGGGACGCCGATGCGCATGTCCATCGTGACGCAGGTGTTGGCGCCGGTGAAGAGGAGGTAGAAGTACATGGGGTCGACGAAGAGGCCGACCATGCAGGAGACGAGGAAGAGGCGGTTCCAGCCGAGGACGACCTCGTCGCCCGGGTCGAGGATGCGGCGGGGCGTCCATGGCCGGCGGCGCTGGGCCTGGGCGGAGGAGGAGGACGCGCCGGCGCCGGAGTGGAAGAAGGGGAGCGGCGGGCGGCGGAAGGGCGGGAGGACGTGGCGGTGGAGGAAGCCGGCCATGGGGCGGTGGTCGTGGCGGTGGGCGTCAGGGCGTCGTCATGCATGCGTTGCATGCGCGGGTGAGGGGCTTCGGGGCACACGAGCTGGTGCGGCGGCCGCGCGTTTCGGGTGCTCTGCTTTGGCCCGGCCGTGGGAGCGACAAATCGGGTGCATGGCTGCGCGTTTTCGCTCCGTCAAATTTCTCTTGTCCGCAACACATGTAGTCCGTCACTACTCACTAAGTTGTACAGGTAACTTCCATGTTTTCCACAAAATAAAATTGAACGTAAACGTTACTATTCGTTCTTGAATTTGTCTTTTTTATAGTAGCTCTAAAATAATTTTAAGTTTCAACTTGCAAATTTGCATGTCTATAGAGCTCTGCCTTTATAATGCATTTTTGTTGAGAATTTTTCAGAACTTCTATGCATATTTTTTTCGTGATTTTAACCGGTTTTCACTGAGAGTTGATTTTCGCCGGATACTTTCTCACAATGAAGCTTCTCAAATCACAGGTCCAGTTGTTCTCATCGAGGGAGGCGTCTAAAGTCTACATTCATCTTATTATGATTGACCATCCTCCGTGTTTCAATCTTTCTTGCTTTAGTTGAACTGGATGCTCCAAAGTTACTCGTATAGCGGCGTTTTCATATACACCATGTGGGGCTGCTGGAAGGAGCGAAACCGAAGAACTTTCAGAAACGCGGCACTCCAGCCGAACATGGTGGCGCACCTAGTGCGGGAGAAGATTGAACAGACCCACAGTCAAGACCCGGGAGATGCAATTTAGGGTTTTTTTTCCGGGGTTCTGTAATTCATCGCCCAAGTCCTTTGTGGCTTGGAGAAACTATGTGTACATAACTTCCTTCTATCTAATTGGGCGGCAGGATCGACTGCTTTAAAACTCAAAAAAAAAAAGTTACTCGTCTCACCATTGCCAGACTTGTCAGGCGTCTGAACACAGGAGATGCTCCAATCAGCCTGGCACTCAATTATAACGAATTCTCACAGCAGGTTTTCTCATAGATAAAAGCACGAAAAATGCAATTAAAAAGAAGTAGAAATACTTTATTAACAACCCGTAACTTGGGCCAGCCTCGCCCCTGTTACGGAAATTCCTTGGGAACTCTTGAATGAAATTATGGACATAAGTAAGTAGATCAGATGGGTTTAGATGAAATTTCGGTTGGGAGCGGCATTACCATTTCTAAACATAAACCATGTATAAAAAGTCAGTTCTTGCTTCCAACATCACAACACCAGCAATAAACGAGCACAATTTCTTCTATCTACCTGAATCTCTACAACTACTAAGCTCCCTGGGATTGGAGGCCTGTGGTTCATCCTCAGCTTGGGCCCCCAAATCAGTGTCTCAGAAATCATCATGGGCCCACAGGTCAGTGACAGATCAATTTGCTGTCTCCTTGTTATCCCCAGGAGTTCAGAAATATTACATCTCCTGCCACCGCCAAGTGAAACAATACCTGTTTCGCTCTTCTTCTTCTCCTCTCGCGACAGAGCAACGCGTCTTCGTCTTCACCCAATCCTCTCTCGCACATCCAACATCGCTGGGTACCCATCACCGGCCTTCTCCCGCACAGCTCGTCGCCGGCGCGACTCCGCCCTGCTCCTGCTCCACCAGTTCGGCAGTTCCCTGTCGCCTCTGATTCGGATTCGCCGCCACACGCGCCCAATCGAGCCTGCCGCGGAACCCTAGCCACCACGGCTCGGTTCGCCGCCGTCGCTTCCCGGGCTCCCACGCCTGCGTGCCTCCTGCTGCGCCTCCTCACCGACCTTCTCCCGCACAGCCAGTCGCCGACGCGAATCCTCCCTGCTCTCCTCCACCAGTTTCACGTCGCCTCGATTCGGATTCACCACCGAACGCGCCCAATCCAGCCTGCCATGGAACCCTAGCGACCACGGCTCGGTTCGCCGGCGCTGCTTCCTGGCTCCCACGCCTCCGTGCCTCTGCTGCACCTCCTCATCAACAATTGGCCTTATCGAGCCCCTGCTGGAGCACGCCGCCTCGGTGTACTGTGCTCTGTGTCGACCACGACTTCCACGTTGAGCCTCTGGGCTCGACCTCCTGCTCCATCATGCCGCCAAGGTCTCTCTGGATGCTCACGTCGCTCTGCTCCCACACGCACGTGATTTCCCCTGTCTGGTCATGGTGTACTGAAGGTGCTGTGTTGGATGATGCTGCTGCTGCTTCTTCTACGACTCTGAAACCGGCGGAACGACAGTACAATAACTGCAACCCCAGGATGCATAACCTCCTCCAAGCTCTGCCCCGCTACAACTACACTTGGTGAGCTCCCTTCTGTCACCGGGTAGCTGTTTTGACTCATTATGTTATTTCTCATGTTTTATCGGGTTCCTCAATGCATTGATCGTTTGGCACAAGCAGGTCTCAAGATCTGGGTTCTAACTTCGAACGGGTGGTAAGATGGAAACTGCAATTAACATAGCGTATGCTCTTTAAGAGTTATCCTTAGGAAAGTTTTCTGTAATCCCACATACGCATTTAACATAATCTTGTTCTGGTTCTTCTGAAGAAATTATAGTGTGTTTCTTGCGAACATTCTGTGCATTTCTGATTTTCTTCTTTTCAGATCTGCGTGCAGTTTACTTAGGCAAGGCATGCGGCGGATATCCTTATCCACAACAGCTGGTGACCAAGTAGCCCAGGATGTACACAAGGTACGTTTTCACAACATTTTCTGTGGAACTGTATACGAATTTGGTCTGCATGGTAGTTCTTTTTACTTTGTTTTCACCTTTGGAACCTGAGCAGCCTGCAGAGGAGAGTTTCATGTTGCAAGTCGCCAATGGTTCACAAATGGTCAAGCTAGAGAAGGATCCTGATGAATTATTTTGCTTTAGTTATTGATGGAAAAGCTCTTACATTTGCTTTGGAAGATGACATGAAGCAGATGTTCCTGAATCTGGCAACAGAGTGTGCTTCTGTCATATGTTGCGGTGTGTCTCCAAGGCAAAAAGCACTGGTAACTTCATCTATAGCCAGTCCAGTGTCTGAGCTTTAACAAAATTCAGTGCACAGTTTGCTCATTTTTTGCTTTGCAGGTGACCCGACTGGTGAAGGAAGGTAGTGGAAAAACCACTTTAGCAGTAGGTGATGGTGCAAATGATGTGGGCACGATGCAAGAAGCTGATATTGGTGTTAGTATAAGTGGGGTCGAGGGCATGCAGGTCTGTCTAGATTATTACATGATTCACCCAGGAATTAGTGCATTGCTTGAAGATGCATCCACAGTTTGATTATAACTGACAATGACACATTTCCTTTGGCCAGGCCGTGATGGCAACTGACTTTTCTATTTCCCAATTTCGGTTCCTTGAGCGACTCCTTGTTGTACATGGTCATTGGCGTTACAAGAGAATTACCCAAATGGTGTGATTTAAAGCGCTTGATTTATTTGTTACATTCTGTTGAATTATATTGTTTCAAATATGTGAAATCATGTTTTCTGAGGCCTCTTCTGTCGAATTGCAGATTTGCTACTTCTTTTACAAGAACATTACCTTTGGACTTGCAATATTTTACTTTGAGGCGTTTGCTGGATTTTCTGGGCAATCAGTTTATGATGATTGGTTCATGCTGCTTTTTAACGTTGTTCTTAACTCTCTACCTGTTATATCACTTGGAGTATTTGAGCAAGATGTTTCTGCTGAAATCTGCTTGCAGGTATGTCATAGAATCTGTAACTTATTTAACCATAAGCTTCCAACCAAGTATCTGGTTAGTCCCATCTGGGAGTTAAATAGTATGCCATTCCTGCCAGGTACCAGGCAGGGTATTTTCTACAATAATGTTATCTTTTTCTCAATAATGTCTTAAATCAAACTTTATCTAGAACTATATCCGGATAGCTTGGTCCAGCCGTTTTTCGGTTCCTTATCTATCAAGATATTTTGCTCCTTCTCCTAATATTTAGTTATCAAATTATCATGCTTGGTTTACTTCTGTTAGCCAAATTACAATACCACCTTTAGGGAGAGAATTGATTTTTTTGGGAGTTGAGAAAATACAACAAAATATTTTCTTTTAAGGGATACAGAGGTAATAATCTGTTTCTTAAGCAGGTGTTTACAGATTCTCTAAAAACTGGCGCTTAATGCTTTTCTCTCCACACTGGTGCATCGAAATGAATCATTTTGTGGTAATGGGTAGTAGCGTCTTCTAATGCGTTAAGTTTGATAGAATAGCCCAACTAAACTAGATTTGGCAATAGTAGTATGCTTAATGATTTCCTATACTCTTGATAGTTTAGACCTTACTGTAAATTCACATGGTGAAGACACATTGGTTAGTTAGTATTTTAGTTTGTCTCTGGTCAAATTGATGTCATAGCACGTGGTGCGTCTCATTCTAAATTTCCATTTTCTGGCATAATGACATTGCCATTTTCCTTCATTTTAGGATGAATGGGAAGCTCATAGATCATGGGACTCTTTTGCCAAGAGTTATGGTACTAAGTTAGACTTTGCTTGTGATGTCTGATTTAGCCTGGGAAAAAATCTGAGCCTGGAATGATTTTGTGTGCAGATGATATACAATGGTCAATGGTGAAGTTCTTCAACTTGAATCCTTCAGTGCCAACCGATGAGCTATGTAGCGGTGAAGTTGACCTTTTTTTGTCACCCTTTACATGAAATTCAAATGTTACTTGTTTAGCTCTATGGTTATCCATGATAGATCTGAGCTATTTAGATGTATTGGTGTTCTGGCCATGTTGATTGATAACACATCTACTTCCTAATTGTATATGCATTTTACTCATAATGGACCATGGGAGTATCTTTGAAGGAATTTTGTTGCGGACTGTTATGAAGGATGGATACTTATTTTTTCTGGAAGTGATGAATTTTCTCGAAGAAAGTTAAACCGGTTTGGATTCATCCTAGGCCCTTTAATCCCAACAATGATCAACGCAACCAACCTCCGGGCGCAGCGAAGCGCGCCATACCCTTCTAGTAACATGTAACTAAGGGAAGCTCCCACAGAGGGACAGCTTGCACCGTGTTGCATGAAAATATGTGCAGATAAGGAGGCCTAGGGCCATCGTCAGATACACGATGGTAATAACTAATTTGAAGAAAAAAAAATCCTAGGGCCATCGTCAGATACACGATGATAACAATAAAGCTTTTCAGTCTCAAACAAGTTGAGGTAGGCTAGAGTTGAAAGCCATAAGATCTCAAAACCAAGTCATGGTTCTAACACATGGATAGCTAACTTCCACGCACCCCTGTCCATGGCTAGTACTTTAGTGATGTTCCAATCCTTCAGGTCTCTTTTAACGGACGCATCCCATGTTAAGTTTAGTCTACCATGACCCCTCTTTACATTCTCAGCCCGCTTTATCCTTCCAATATGCACCGCCTCTTCTAGAGACCTACGTTGTATATGTCCAAACCATCTTAGACGGTGCTGGACAAACTTCTCTTCAATCGGTGCTACGCCAACTCTTTCGTATATCATGCACCCGGTCCTTTCTAATTTGAAGACACAAAAAGAAAAAAAAAATCCTACCTTGCCAAATGCCAATAAGGAAATCACTAATACTATTGAGCATAAAAAAGAAGAAAAGATGGATAAGTATGTAGTGTCAGCTTCGTAATGAACACTTCTTTTGAGAATGCCCAAGAAGATGACACCGGCCACACTGAACGATCCGTTTCGGCCGTTTCAAGCTTTCCATCTTGAGAATCTTCATTTTGGGACGGCCAGGAGGCCTCCGGATCCTGGGTGGGCGAAGTATCACATCGGATTTGTAGCATTGGCCTGGTCCAGAGGACGAATTGCTCCAGTGGATTCGGTCTGGAATTGGATAGATCCGCTGAGAGTAGGTTTCTCTATACTTCATTACGCTGAAACAGTCATGTGCATACTGGCGTGGATCTTCACCACATGAAAGTAGTGCAGCAGCAGCATGTGCACATGGAATACCATAAATTTGCCACCGACGGCATGAGCAGAACCTGGTTTCAGTATCCACAATATTTGTTCGCTCAGATGACACGATCTCAAACTCCACCTTGTTTGCTCGAAGTACTTGATAACATTGTGAATCAGAAATGGATTCCGAAATTAGTTTCTCGGCAGATGGAACAAGAACTGACTTGTGGGATAGTGCCAAGTCGTGACGTTCACTAAACCAGCAGGTCAGTTGGTGCCTGATGTACTCCATGGTTTGCACAATGGGAAGCTCATGACACTCCAGGGCCCAGTTATATAATATCTCCGTTATCCCAAGATTGAAATGGCCATATCGCATACCCTCAAAGTAAGAAACTGCCCACAGGTTTGGCGGAAAATGCTGGAACCATGGCATGACATCCTGAACTTGCATCATATCTTTTACGATTGAATCAAATTCTGTGGTTGTGAGAGCATAGAAAGCGCTCCAGAAAAGGTTCAGAAGTTTAGGACTCTTGAACTCTTCACGAAAATTCTCACTCACGTATCTCAAGCAAAATCCATGAAAAGAAGTAGGGAAGTTGAGCTCGACAGCTTCAACCACCTGTGGTTCTCTCTCAGAGAGTATTGTTAAGACAGGCATCTTATCTGTGTTAACTCCAAGCATCTTCCTCAGTTCTGAGATAAACCACATCCAGTTCTCATCACTCTCAGAATCGACAACAGCAAATGCTACAGGGAACATCATATGATCGGCATCAACAGCTGAAGCACATAACAGTGTCCCAAGATACTTCCCCTTTAGTTCTGCCTTGTCAATTTCCAAAAGGGGTCTACACGCACTTAAGAAACCATAAATAGATGCACGGAACGAAACAAAGAGCCGCTGGAAGGAATTGTCCATCCCAGACCCTTTATATACCGCAACGCTGCCAGGATTTGTCTTTATGACCTGTTCACAGTATGCAGGAAGGAGGCGATATCCATCCTCAAGGGTACCATGAACAGCAGCCATGCTTCTCTCCTTTCCTCGCCATGCCTGCATATAAGACACAGCAACCCCATGCTGGTCCCGGATATCCTGCAATATCTCCTTTGGCTTAATTTGTGGGTTATCTCTTAGCCTTGCCTCAACGGACCTAGCCACCCAGTTAACAGTGGCCTGCTGATGATGTAGGTCTTGAACACCCTCACATGTGTGCTCTGCATGTAATGTCCGGACAGTGAAAGTCGGAACGTCGTGGCACTTGGCCACATGCACACGCCACGGGCATCCATCTGTGTTGCATTTGGCAATGAATCGGCTACGGTCAGATTTCACGACACGAAGCTGGAAATGCAAAGCGATGGCCATGTCCTTGATCGCCCTCCGGCAGGTGTCGACATTGCTAAACTCTTGGCCGATGACAAGGAACCGCTCACGCTGTACAAGGTCCTGCTCTGCCTCGAGGTAAATCTGGTCGTCTTCCGATTCAACAAAAACCTGGTCATCTTCGGGCTCAACAAAAACCTGGCCGTCTTCTGCATGAACTACCACTTGGCTGTCCGACTGAACTATATCCTGGCTGCCTTGCGGCTGAGGCACAACGTGGCTGTATAGCGGCTGAGCTACAATCTGGCCATCTTGCGCCTGGCCGTCTTCCGACAGAACAACCTGACTGTCTTGCGCCTGAACTACAACCTGGCTGTCTTGAGCCTGAACTACAACCTGGCTGTCTTCCATCACTGAGCAGCTCTAGGGGATGAAAAGAATCACTTTCTTCTGACTCAAAGAAAACATCAGACAACTTGATAGCGACGGAAGAAAGTTTGCCCTGCACCCCCCGAAGAACCCTGCAAACATAAGCAGAATCACATAGCTATTAACGAGAGAAAGAAGCCATTCCCATGGAACAAAAATTGCCAATATTGGCACAAGCACGTAGTCACTAACGAGAGGAAGAGCCAATCCAGCTGCTGAACGGCACAAAAGTGTCGGTAATTGTTCAGTTGACCCCCACCTTCCTACCAAGTTCTCAACCCCCATTTCTGGGAGAGAAAATAAAAGAAAAGAATCTGCACGTTGGGTAGCAAGTCCTACGGCGTCATCTGCGACCGATCTTGCGCACCAAAGAAGAGAGAACCTAATCGTATGAACCACGGAATAGGGGGTACGGATCTAGACGTTCTGCCGGGTGTTGGCCCAAAATTCTTGGGGGGCAGTTGGGATTAAGCAAGCGGCAAGCACTGGGTGACTAGAAGCTCGTACCTCAAAAAACAATGTCCAAGACTGCGTACGCGGCGGAGAGAGCAGGGCGACGGTAGCGGGGCGACGCGAGTGAGAGGCCGAGGGGTTTGGGGCCGAGCCGTCGGCGGCGACCGCACGGCGGCGGCTCTAGGGCACAGCGGTGGATGTTGGTAATAAGCAATAGATTTTAGAGCCGCATTTGTTCGGCCGGACAGTCGGAAGGAAGGATAACAGAGGAAGGGGAAAATTCTACCTATGGACTATGGAGGCGATGGAGTTAGACGACTCAGATCGTTCTTTGGCACTCAACTATAACTGGTCAAATGGGCCGAAACTCGCCGGTCGGCCTGTTAGCACCCCTGCCCGGTATGAAACAGGCTTGACCCACACGCGGTAAATGGGCCGTGCCTGGCGGTAAAATGGGCCTTGATTATTTAAAAAATTACTAAAAATGCTAAAACAATACAAAAGGCCGAAAAGCATGTCGTGTCGGGCTCACTCGTTTACCGTGTGTCGTGGCTAGGTCTGAGGTGAGGCCCGTGTGGGCAAATGCTATTTGCCGCCTTTTGCGGCGCGGGAGGCTTGCGCCGCGCACCCCGCGCCACACTGGGCCGGCCCATTTTGCGTTCTTTTTGTCTTTTCATTTTCTGTTTTTTCCTTTTTCTTTTTCTGTTTCTTTTTAAACTGTGTTTTCTTTCCTTTTTTCGTTTTTTTTACTTTATGATTTTTTCGTTTTTATTTCTGTTTCTTTTTTCTTTCTTTTCTTTCTGTTTTGTTTTCGTTATTATTCCTTTTTTGTTTCTTTCATTTTTTCTTTTTCTATTTTCATTTTTTTGTCTCTTGTATATAATTTTGAAATATTCATTTTTTTAATAAATGTTTAAATTTTGTAAATATTTAATTTCGAAAGTTGTTCATATGAAAAATGTTCAAATTTGACAATTGATTATTTTCTAAAAAATGTTTAAATTTGAAAAATGTTCATTTTTTGAAAATGTTCTTATTTTAAATTGTTCTTTTTTGTTTTATTTACGTTTTCTTTTTTTTTCTTTTTTCATGTTATATTTTTTGTCATTTGTATATGATTTTGAATAATATTCATTTCTAATAAGTGTTTAGATTTTAAAAATGTTCAAATTCGAAAGTTGTTCATATTAAAAATTATTCAAATTGAATTTTTTTGAAGTTAAAACGTTTAGATTTTTGTAAATGTTTGAAGTTAAATTGTTCAAATTGAAATGTTCAAAATAAAAAATGTTCTGATTTTGAAAATGATCAAAACTAAAAAATGTTCATATTTTGAAAATGTTCAGATTTTTAAAAAGTTCACCTTAAAAGGATTTATTTCCAAAATATTCAGATTAAAAATGTTTAAATTTTAAAAAATTATTAAATTGTATATGAATTTAAAATTATTCATTTTTACAAAAGTTCAATTTTAAAAAATGTTCAAATTCGAAAACTGTTTTAATTTTGAAAATGTTTTAAATTCAAAAACTGTTCAAATGAAAAAAATGTTCATATCTGAAAATTATATAAATTAAAAAACGTTTAGATTTTGAAAAAATTTAAATTCTAAATCTTTTTTTTTAACTTGTTCAAAATAAAAAAATGGTCAGATTTTGAAAATGTTCAAAACTAAAAAATGTTCAGTTTTTAAAATGTTCATGTTTAAATAATAATTAGATTTGAAATTTATTTTGATTTTGAAAATGTTCGGATTTGAAAATATTAAGTTTTTATAAAATGTTCTAATGTAAAATAGAAAAGAGAAAAGGAAAAGAAGAAAAAGAAACAAGGAAATACCTCATGGGCCGCGGCCCAACTGACCGCCACGGGAAGAGGAAGTGCGCGGCGCGTTGCTGCCGCTAAACGCGGCGTATAGGAGGACCCGGCCTGTGTGTGGACATGACATAGCTCGCTTATAAACGGGTCGTCGTGGGCCGTGCCCGGGTCGGCGTCGGTCTGTTGGTCACCTATAACTCAATTTTGGATGATGGAGAGCAGAGATTTTATTATATCAGAAATAAACAATTTATTATGTAAAAGTAAGTAGATTGGTTTGTGTTTGCCGTACCAACAAGGGTAGCCGGCTTACCTCTTTATATAACCAACAGTTAGGGTTTACAAGAGTAGTTAGGATCACAATAACCTAACTAACCTAAGAGCTATCTACTCACATCTGATTACATATACACGTGACAGGATCGTACACCACGCTGATCATGTGACTCCGTTTAACAGTCCCCCTCGATCCGAACGTGTACTAAGCAAATTCAAGCCATACTTCAAACGCTCAAAGGAATCTTTTCCAAGAGCTTTGGTAAATATGTCCGCAAGCTGATCTTGGGTAGAAATGAACCGAACCTTCAGAACACCAGCTGAAACCTTCTCTCTCACAAAATGAAAATCGATTTCAATGTGTTTCGTCCGTGCGTGAAACACAGGATTAGCTGTGAGGAAAGTCGCCCCCAAGTTGTCACACCATAGTACAGGAGCTTGCGCCTGGAAAACGCCCAGTTCTCTAAGTACAGACTGAAGCCAAGTCACTTCTGTTGTTCCGTTAGCAATGGCTTTATGCTCCGCCTCTGTACTTGACCTACTCACAGTTGGCTGTTTCCTCGAGCTCCATGACACAAGATTGGGACCATAAAACACTACATACCCACCAGTCGATCGACGATCATCTGGGCAACCAACCCAGTCTGCATCGGTGTAAACACTGAGCTCTGTAGAGTCTGATCGGTAGATACTTAACCCGGTATTGATTGTTCCCTTCACATACCGCAGTATTCGTTTCACTGCACTCCAATGCACATCCGTTGGAGCAGCCAAGAACTGACACGCCTTGTTCACTGCAAAGGAGATGTCAGGTCGTGTCATACACAAATACTGCAATCCACCGACTGTACTTCTGTATGTAAATGCTTCAGCATCTGTCAGTTGCACACCTCCACTCTTGCTAAGCTTATCTGAAGACAACATTGGCATGCTAATCTCCTTGCACTCGTGCATATTTACTTTCCGAAGGAGATCTGCTGCATACTTTGACTGAGTGAGCGAGATTCCATCAGCTTGTGGCAAAACTTCAATGCCCAGAAAGTATGATAGTGGCCCAAGGTCTTTGACAGCAAAGGACTGACGAAGATCTGCTAACAACGTTTCAACTGCTTGTCGGCAGGAGCCAGTAATGATTATGTCATCCACATAAATCAACATATAAATGGTGACTCGCTTGTCAATGAAAACAAACAGAGACGTGTCTGCCTTGGATGGAACAAAACCAAGCGACTGCAACCTGATGCTGAGTTTGGAGTACCACGCCCTTGGAGCCTGCTTCAACCCATACAGAGACTTCTGAAGTCGACAGACATAGTGAGGGCGAGCTGAATCAATGTAACCAGGATGCTATTGCATATATACCTCCTCCTGAATGTCGCCATGGAGAAAAGCGTTCTGCACATCTACTTGCCGAAGAATCCATCCCCGAGCCACGGCGATAGACAAAATCAGCCGAACTGTAGTTGGCTTGACCACGGGAGAGAAGGTGTCAGTGTAATCAATACCAAGCCGTTGAGTGAATCCTTTGGCGACAAGTCTTGCTTTGTACCGATCAACAGACCCATCTGGTTTCTGCTTAAGCTTGAACACCCATTTACAACCAACAATGTGATGTCCAGGAGGTGGTTCAACGAGACGCCAGGTGCTGTTGAGCTGAAGAGCACGGAACTCATCATCCATAGCCGCTTTCCAAGCAGGTTGAGCAAGGGCTTCCTGGTGGGAGACAGGTTCAGCAGAAAAAGCCCTCTTGGCAGGATCATAACGAATGATGCCATCAAACAGGCGAACCGGTTTGACCATATTGTTCTTTAGGCGAGTACGCATAGGATGCACCACAGGCGCAGGAGATGACGGAGTGGAGCTTGACGGGCCAGTAGCCGGACCTGATGGTGAGGAAGAAGCAGCGAGATCATCATCATGGGCCAGTCCAGGGGAGGGAGTCGACGGGGACACGGGTGGTGAAGACATGGCGTGGGTCGCAGGATGGGCCACATCAAGACCAGCCTGACGGGGGCGCACCATGATCAACGTGAGGGGGTGCATGCATGCCATGCACGGCATGATCGTCGTCCCCAGGAGGTGCACCTGAAACAGGAACAACAGGCTGTAGTTTAGTAGCACAGGCCCTATCACTATATGTTGATGCCTCCATGTCTGGTTCAGGAAGGAGAATGAGATCCTCCATAAGTGGTGGGGTTTGTAGAGAGGCTGGGTCGGTCGGGGAAAAAGGAAAGACGCTTGCGTCGAAAACAACGTCACGAGATACATATATGCGACCTGTAGAACGATCAAGGCACTTAAACCCTAGATGATGGGGGCTGTAACCAAGAAAGACACACCGACGAGACCGAAAAGCAAGTTTTCGGCTGTTGTACGGGCGTAAGTTGGGCCAGCATGTGCATCCAAACACGCGTAAGGCCTCGTATTTAACAGGGTTTTTGAACAGTTTGGTGACCGGGGTGGAGTTGTGTATAACGCGAGAAGGCATGCGGTTGATAAGGTAGCAGGCTGTGAGGATGGCATCGTCCCAAAACCGAAGAGGAACATGAGCTTGGGCGAGAAGAGCAAGAGCTGTTTCAACAAGGTGACGATGCTTTCGTTCAATCGCACCGTTTTGCTGATGAGTGTGTGGGCAGGACAAACGATGGACAATGCCAGTATCCTGAAAATAGCGATGTAATTTATGGTATTCCCCTCCCCAATCAGATTGGACAGAGATAATTTTGGTGCCAAGAGATCGTTCAACTTGCTTTTGAAACTGGTAAAACACATTTTCAACATCAGACTTGTGCTTCAGTAAATAGACCCACGAAAATTTACTAAAATCATCCAAAAAGCTTACATAATAGCGAAAACCACCAGAAGATTTGATGGCTGGACCCCACACATCCGTGTGAACTAACTCAAGAGGAAAAACAGAAACTCGACTAGATAACTCATAAGGAAGTTGATGAACTTTTGCCTGTTGACACGCATCACACACGTGCACAGGAAACTCTTTATTTGTGGAAGACTCTAGATTATTCTTGGAGAGGATGGCTTGAACGATGGTGGAGGATGGATGCCCAAGGCGCTTGTGCCATGTATCCTTGGACGTGATATGCGCTTGACGAAGGCGTGATCGTGGCACAGGGTATAGTCCGTCTTGAGATCTACCGTGAAGCAGTATTTCCTTCGTGTTGCGATCCTTGACACAGAAGGAGAAGGGGTGAAGTTCAACAAAACAGTCATTATCGTGGGCAAGTTTATTGGCAGAAATAAGATTTTTACTAATGTGAGGAGAGTGTAGAACATTTTTGAGATGTAAAGGATATTTAGAACCAGGTATGGATGAATCACCAACATGTAGAATAGGGATATGCATACCATTTGCCACCTGGATCTGGTCGGTGCCCTTGTAGGTGTCCTGAATGTGAAGGCGCTCCATGTCATTGGTCATATGATCGGTCGCTCCCGAATCCATATACCAGGTAGGTTCCGTGGAGCTCTCGCCATGGTTGGAGTAGTTGGCGGAGCGGTTGAAGGAGTCCGGCTGGATCGCATGATTGAACCTGGAGTAGCACCGTAGTGCATCATGCCCGTAGACGTTGCAGATCTGGCACGTGGATTTGCCACCACGCCCTCGTCTGCCGCCCTGGTTGTTGCCGCGCCCATGGTTATCGCCGCGGTCACCACCGCGACCTCCATAGCCGTTGCCGCCGTAGCCGCCTCCATAGTTGCGGCCACCTCCATAGCCACGGCCGCCACCATCGCCACGGCCGCGACTGCCGCCGCGCTGGAAACCACCACGGCCACCCCCAGCGTGACGCGTTGTTGGCGGAGTGTTGGAACTGGAGCGAGTTCCCAGACACGCGGTCGCCGTTGCGTGCCTCATAGGCAACCATGTGCCCATACAGATCGTCGAGGGTGAAGTCGTCGTCGCCCTTGGATGCAATCACCGAGATCGAAGTGGTGAAATTCTCGTGGTCATCGCCAAGACCAGCGAGCACATAGGAGATAATCTCCGAGTCGCCTAGTGGGCTGCCGATCATCGCCATAGTATCGGCAATTTTCTTCACGTGATTGAAGTATTCGGACATCGTCGCGTCCTTCTTCTTCGGCTTGACCAAAGCCGTGCGAAGCTGCACAATCTTCGCTTTTGACCGGGATGCGTACATCCGATCGAGAGCCTCCCAAGTTTTCGCCGATGACTGGAGGAGCTGCACATGGCCGAGAGTTGCAGGAGAAAGAGAGGACAGTAGGGCGCTGAGGACCTGCTGGTCGGTACGGAACCAAACGGCGTAGTCGGGGTTGTCCTCTTCCACGGAGCTCCCCTCAGCCGGAGTCTTCTTCTTCGGCGGTGCCTTCACGGATCCATCTACAAAGCCATACACATCTTGGCTGTAGAGTGCAGGGAGAGCCTGAGCCCTCCACAGCAGATAGTTGTCCTGGTCGAGCTTGATGGTGATCGCCGAGGCCAGGATTTGGGTGAGGTTGGCAGAGGTTGCGGATGGAGATGCATTCGTCGGAGCCATGGGTGATCAGATCGTGGGTTGCTCTGATACCACGTAAAAGTAAGTAGATTGGTTTGTGTTTGCCGTACCAACAAGGGTAGCCGGCTTAGCTCTTTATATATCCAACAGTTAGGGTTTACAAGAGTAGTTAGGATCACAACAACCTAACTAACCTAAGAGCTATCTACTCACATCTGATTACATATACACGTGACAGGATCGTACACCACGCTGATCATGTGACTCCGTTTAACATATTATTATACAGTGCCCTAGAGATATATGGCTACCCTAGAGATATATGGCATGGGAATATGCTAATTTGTGGTCAGCCATGGAGGACTACATACATATTATACATATGTAAACCTTGATAAGGAGTGGAACCCAGTTGAGTCTCGTTTTGAGAAGAAATTGGCTTGCTGGCAGAGTAAACTACTATCATACGGAGATAGATTAGTGCTCATTAATTCGGTTCTCACGAGTCTTCCGATGTTTATGTTGTCCTTCTTGGAAGTTCCCGCAGGGGTACGGAAAAGGTTGGATGTCTACCGTTCTCGTTTTTTTTGGCAAAGTGATCAATATAAGCGAAAGTATCGGTTGACTAAATGGAATATCATATGTCGGCCTAAAGATCAGGGAGGTCTAGGGGTCGAAGTCCTTGAGCTAAAAAACAAGTGTTTACTCAGTAAGTGGCTATTCAAACTAATTAATGAGGAGGGGGTATGGCAGGAGATACTTCGTAATAAATATCTTAATACTAAATCCTTATCCCAAGTAACAGCTAAACCTACGGATTCCCCTTTTTGGAAGGGTTTGATGGCTGTTAAAGAAGAGTTTTTTAGTAGGGGACATTTTGTGGTCGGCAATGGTTTGTCGACGCGATTTTGGGAAGATGTTTGGCTTGGAGATACGCCTCTATCCGAACAATATCCTACTCTCTATAATATTGTACGAAAGAAAAACGTTCTAGTAGCACAAGTCCTTGGAGCTCCCCCACTGAATATCGAGTTTAGAAGAGCTATCATTGGCTCTAAGTGGACAGCCTGGATTCACCTAGTTAGACGCCTTATGGACATTGTTCTATCGGAGGATGATGACTTGTTTGTGTGGAATATAAATGCATCAGGAAAGTTCTCTGTAAAATCAATGTACGCCGACATGATGAATGAGCATACACCTTTTTTACGAAAGTACATTTGGAAATTAAAGGTACCACTGAAAATTAAGATTTTCATGTGGTTCTTATATAAAAAGGTCATTTTAACTAAGGATAACCTCGCCAAACGTAGATGGACTGGTTGTAAGAAATGTGTGTTCTGTGATTCTGAGGAATCAATCAACCATTTATTTTTTGATTGTCCCTTAGCTCGTCAAGTATGGAGAATTGTGTACTTCACCTACAATATTTCACCACCATCTAACACAACGAATATGTTCGGGAATTGGTTAAATGGGGTGGATAAAGTTACGAAGGCTCGAATCCGGATAGGCATATGTGCTTTACTTTGGGCCTTATGGAATTGTAGGAATGATGTAGTTTTTAACAAGGTTGGCAATACAAATTTTCTGCAGGTTTTTATCAAGGCTACCCACTGGATTCGAGACTGGTCTTACCTGCTGCCGGTGGACCAACGAGCGCTTATGGACTATGGGTGCACCCGGCTAGAGAGGGTCGCCCGGGATTTGTACAACCTGGGTGGCTGGCGGCTTTTTAGAAGACTACAGGATGCATAGGCAACTTGTTTTAGTCTTTTTTCGTTGGCTCATTCTGTGCCACACTTTATCTGATCCATAAGATGTAAACTTTTTAAAGATCCTGGATGCTGCAATAAAATGGCTGTGTGCATCGATTGATGCAGAGGCCGGGGTAGTCCCCCATTTCGAAAAAAATGTAAACCTTGATAAGATTTAGATTTTCAGAAACAACAACGAAGTTTGGATTATTTTTTAATGTGGAAAACCAATGTATCGTGGAAGATTGAGATTTTTTAATTGGTGCACTCTATATGGTATTGTTCCGTGCTTATGTAATTTGGCAAACAGACATATTGGAATCGAGTTAACTGTTCGGTGTGTTATGTCAGTGCCAAAGAACTTAATTGCATACTCTTCAAGTGCCGAGAGCCCTGGAGATATGCCAAATCGGGTATTGCAATGGATAGATCGGGGTCACTGATCCTCGAGGAACTACTATATTTGGTTAATGACGGGTTGAGTGAACACTGATGTGAAAAATATGACATCTATAGTGATGGTTAGGGATGTGGGTGTCTTCATTGCTATGGATGGGGAGCGGCTCGACGAGATCTGGGTGCTGCTATATGCTCCTCCGAGTGAGGTCGGCCTGCTACGGATCTTCTTGAAGTTCGGGAATGGATCAATTGATGATATTCTCTGGGATTTTCGAGGCAATTTTGTTTTTGCATGTTCTTATTCAAATGTACACGTGGTAGATGTCGCGTCAATGAAAGTTATGGCCTTGCTCTCCAAACTTAAAACTTGTAGAGCCTGATTTGATCCTAAGGTCAAGTACCCTATTTATAAGTCGAACTGTATAGAGTTTGGATGTCGATCCCTAATAGTCAAGTATAATTCTATGGAGGTGGTGGAAGTTCTAATTAATTCCTCGTAGTACAGAGGCCCAAGGGTGTGGTGATCATTGACGACTGTCGGCAGCTACTAGCTTTGCTCGGCATGGAAGCTATCTCATGTGATCATCCTGCATGTTCTTGCTCCCTATGGTGTTAGTCGGGACATGGAGAATTTTGGTTTGTTTTTTTTTTTTTGAATTTAAAACTCACTATATAAAGCAAGCAGGCCGCCTCATTAAAAACCTTCCAGTCCCCTCAGGTACCCTGGTAAGGAAAAGAGTGCGTCTGAAACCTGCTGCCCATCAATCACAGAGTTACAATCAGCCCTAAGACTGTGAACTAAAAAAGCTGGTGGCTCAGCATCCCAAGAAAACTGCTCCTCTTGAATGCTTATAAACTTTGCACAAGAATGAGCAGCCTGGTTAGCCTCGCGACAAACATGAACAATAGAGAAAGAAACAAAACCCCGACACAAGTCGCTAACTTCATCAAGCATCGGTTTAATAACCGACCTGTCACCCTCTCTATGCTGCCACTGACGAACCAGATCAGCACAATCAACTTCAAAAAGAACCTTAAGAAAGCCCTTCTGAACTGCAAACGCCACTGCATCTCGTAAAGCTAAAGCTTCAGCTATTAAAGGATTTGAAATCCCTACATAAACCTTTCCGATTGCTCCACGGAAGCATGATCTACTCCTCGCTACCACACCAGTAGCCGCCAAATTATTGTCCTCCCGTAATGCCGCGTCAGAGTTTATCTTGACAAAATCATCTGGTGGTTCATTCCATCTGTCTCTCTGACGAGGAACCTTTTGAGTCTCTCCGTCCCTGGGAACTTCCAGAGTGAGTAACGATTCTCTAATGAGATCCATAGACTTGGCCGGAACATACGCAACCTCCCCATGCGTCACCTTATTACGAGATGACCAAATCGAATACATTGTTGAGATAATAACCGCCCTCTCCCTCATTGTGAATAAAGGAGCCACGGTAATATCCTTGGCCCAAGTCAAGGGGTGTAATCTGGGTAGCTTTACTAGCAAGAACTCTTTAGCTGCTTCCCAGAACAAACGTGCATGATTACACTCCATAAGAGCATGCACAAGATCCTCAGATTCCGCCTTGCATAATCCACAAGTGCTGTCCTTCTTTATATGTCGCCGTGACAGAGTCCTGTAATCCGGTAGAATACCTCTAAGAACTCGCCACCAAAACACACGCACTTTGGGAACCACTGGAAGCTTCCACAAACGCTTCCATATATCGACCTGATTATCAGATGATGAAGGTGCTGCACCCTGTGCCGCATGCTTCTCCTCCTGACTCTTCCCCACCAAAGCTCTATAAGCTGATCGGACCGAATAAATTCCAGATTTCTCTTTAGCCCAAGCTTGCCAATCCTCACCTCCGGACTGTCGTAATGGAATGCTCAGAATTGAATCAGCATCCGGAGCCAGGAACAAACCACGAATTAGTGGAACATTCCAACTATGATCATCGTTCATCAACTCATTAACTGTGACCAAGTCAGTCTCTTGAAGTCGGCCCATTGGTCTCATGGACAACGAATTTGGCAACCAATTGTCCTCCCAGATAGAGATGGTCTCACCCGATCCCACCCTTTTTATTAAACCAAGCCTCAACGCATCTCTTCCCGCCAGAACGGCTCGCCAAGTCCTAGAAGCTGTGCTTGGGGCCGATGCAGTCATAAAAACCTTATTGTGCAGATATCTTGTAGACAAGACCTGAGAACATAGCGAGTTAGGGTTCATAATTATGCGCCAAGCCTGTTTCCCCAACAGCGCCACATTGAAAGCCTCCATATCCCTAAAACCCATACCACCATTGCATTTTGGAACAGCCAAACTATCCCAAGCAATCCAATGCATAGATCTCCTGTCCAAGTTGCCACTCCACCAATATTTGCCCATTAAAGATGTCAACTTCTTGCACGATCCTTTGGAGAGTAAAAAGCAGCTCATACTATATGTCGGCAACGCCTGAATTACCGATTTCAACAAAGCTTCCTTGCCTGGGTAAGACAAGAGTTTCTCCGCCCACCCATTGATTTTACCTTTCGCTCTATCAGCTATATATTCAAAGGTATCGCTAGTAAGCTTACCAACTGCTGTGGGAAGACCCAGATACTTTTCACTAAAAGCCTCCACATGGATATTTAAGCACTGTTTTACCTCAGCTCTGTGAGTCTGTGATGTACAAGGACTGAAATAGATAGCACTTTTCTCCTTATTAACCCTTTGACCCGAGGCTTCGTTATAGATATATAAAATCTCTTCAAGCCTCATCGCACTTGCATAATTCGCATTAATGAAGATCAAACTGTCATCAGCAAAAAGCAAATGTGAAATCCATGGCGATCTGTTACAGACACGAACACCCCTGTCAACAAAACCCATGGTATAATTATTAATCAGCACCGACAAACCCTCCGAACAGAAGAGGAACAAATATGGTGACACCGGATCTCCCTGTCTGATTCCACGAGAGGGTGAGAAAGGATCCAGTAGCACACCATTAACCTTAACTGAAAACCGGACTGAAGATATACAACTCATAATTAAGTTCACCATCCGCAATGGGAAGCCCAACTTCAACATCATTGCTTGAATGAAAGGCCATTCCACCCGATCATATGCTTTCATCATATCAAGCTTTACTGCACAATTTCCTTTCTTCCCCTTCTTTTTTCTTTTCATCGAATGTATGCACTCAAAAGCGAGAAGAGCATTGTCAGTAATTAGCCTACCCGGTACGAAGGCACTTTGCTCTTGGCTGATAGTAGATTCGAGAACAGGCCTTATCCTGTTTGCAATTGTCTTTGTAACAATTTTATATAAAACAGAACACAAAGAAATCGGTCTGTATTGTTTTATAGACTGGGGATTTCGTACCTTCGGAATCAGAGTTATCGCAGTATCATTAATTTCCCCCGGAATGGTACCCCCATTCAAAAACCCCAGCACAGCATCACACAAACTCTGTCCAACCAAGTCCCAATGTCGCTGATAGAAACCAGCAGTAAAACCATCAACTCCCGGGGCCTTGGAAGGGTGCATTTGAAACAGAGAATGCTTCACCTCTTCTGCTGAATAATCCCCAGCAAGCTTCACACGATCATCATCGGCAATTTTCTCTTGGACCAAATTCAAAAGCCCCCCCATATTAGGTGGCCCTTCCGAAGAATATAAATCCATATAAAAGTTTTGTACCTCTTCTTTCACCTCATCCGCCCCATCACACCATGACCCATTCTCCCTTTGTAAGGTAGAGATCGTATTCATTCTTTTCCTTTGAGAAGCGAACGCATGAAAATAGGCCGTATTACGGTCTCCAGACTTAAGCCAAGTAACCCTTGACCGCTGTTTTATCCAAATTTCCTCCTGAAGCAAAACATCATTTATTCGTTCCATAAGTTTCTTTTCCTCTGCTGTTGGTCCACGACCAAGTGAGCCACGCCTAACACGGTCCAACTCCCTCCGCAGGTTCTGAAGTTTCTTCTTAAAATTGCCAAAAGTTTCCGAACCCCATGTCGACAGGCCTTTCTGAATGCATGCAAGAGATTTTGCAAAACCCTCTAGCCCCTCTCCTTTCTCGGCTCTTTGCCACAGATTGGCCACCACTTTATCATAGTCCCCATGAGTCTGCCAAACATCCTCATAGCGAAAAGTCCGTCTTCCTGCAGGTCTATGATAAACTTGTTTCCTCAACTCTGTTAGAATCAAACAATGATCCGACTCAACTGTACTGATATGTTTCACCTGCACCACTCGGAATAAATTTAGCAATCCTTCATTCCCCAGGGCGCGATCAATTCTAGCCTTAACGTTGGCTAAACCTTCCTTTCTATTATCCCATGTGTATGGCAAACCGGAGAAGCCAAGGTCCTGTAAATCACAGTCATCAATAGCATCTCTGAAAGCTCTCATTTGCCATTCATCACGGGCATGCCCACTAAAATGCTCCGTGCCATATAGCGTCTCATTGAAGTCGCCACTACATAACCACGGAAGATCTCGGAGCTGATGTAAACGGCGAAGAAACGTCCACGTTAAATGTCTATTCTCCCGACGGGACTCACCATAAACCCCCGTAAAACACCAGGGGGGAACTGAGCCATCCTTACATTGAACAATCGCATCAATATGATGTAAATTTGCACTTTTGATGTCCAATACAACCGACGACGACCAGTAGATACCCACTCCTCCACTCAAACCATCACTATCCACAGCAAATCCGCCGGCAAAGCCGAAGGTGCTGACTAGCTTTTCTACTCGTACTGCATCAACCTTTGTCTCCATAACGAAGAGCAAAGTGGGATCATATTGCTTCACAAAGGCGCGAAGCTCACGAACTGCACGAGGGTTCCCAAGCCCCCTGCAGTTCAAACTTATGCAATTCATTGATCCCGGCGTGGCTGCTGGCCAGCCGACGCCGATGTGTTACTTGCATTTACCACCCTTTTCTTCTTTGCGTCTGGAGTCAAACCCTCCTTTTTGCCTCTCAACTCTGTCTCCTCCCTCTTCGACCCAGCCAACTGTGCATCCACCATTGCTAGTTGACGATCATGTCATAGTTGATCCTCTTATTTCTCTAATTCATGTCATAGTTGACGATCGTGTTATTATTTTGTAGAGTTGTCAGCAAAAAAAACTTTGTTAACTATAATTCTACTTCTGCAACTCCGTGCGTCCATGTCACCCCATTTTAACACTCATATGTTCCTGTTCCTGCCCCCACCCCCCCTCATTCTTTGCGTTTCTTACTAGTCCCTCTCAACCTTACCAAATTCACTACCGGAAAATCTACCTTTCCCGTGAGAACGGCTCTTTGCCGTGAGCTTTAAGAATTACGGAACACGGCAAAGAATACTATGCCGTGCGGGGCTTCCAAGCACACGGCAAAGAAATAACGCACGGCACACAAGCCGGAGAGCTCACGGCAAAGAAAGACGCACGGCAAAACATACAGAAAGCTCACGGCAAATCTCTACCCCTCGGCAAAGACCCTTTGCCGTGCGTCGTTCTATCCATCACGGCAAAGATGTTGACCAGGATTTACCGCGCATCCCCAACATTTCGCGGGAAAACATTTCCAGTCGCGCGCCTCGTTCCCGCGCCCTAAAAAAAATCGCGGGAACAACTATGCCGTGTGCCTGCCCTGCGGCGCACGGCACAACCTTTCTTTGCCGTGAGCCATGCGCGAGGGATCACGGCAGATAACCTCTTTGCCGTGTGGCCTAGGCCAAAGCGCACGGCAAACCATGTGTTTCCCCCTCTTCTATCTTTATCGTTGTTTCCGTAGACTTGCTTTGTTTCATTTCTTGTTAAGGCTTCTAATACACTCATTTACTTGAATTAATTATGTTTTTCGATAATATATATAACCCTCTGGTAGTGCGGGCCGCATGCGTCGCAACCCCTAACAAGTGGACGAAACGGGCGAAAACTCCTGTTTCGGTGGAACCGGCGCCGAGAGGGGGTAGACGCATGAACTTTTTTCTTGGTTGTGTTAGTTTGGTGCATAGAACTAATGGGAACCAACATTCCATGTGGTCCGTCGCATGATTCCATGCCCGGCACCCAAACATTCGGGCCATAACACTTAGAAGATTCCTGGACGTGTAGGCTGAACTGACCCCGTTGCGGCTATACCGGGGCCTAGAATGTGCCACATAGTACCACACCTGGTTTTCCATGTGTCTAGTGCCTATACAAACCTAAACCTATGAAAAAGTTCATTTGTGGAACCCCGCGCGGAGAAATCTAGGGGGTAGACCGCTGGGGGCCCACAGACCGCTGTTTTCGGGGGGTATGAGCTCCGGAGCACCGGAATCCCACCAAAACTTGCATGTGGGCCTAGGATATGTGTGGTAGTGTTTTGGAAGGTTTGATCCACCAAATGGTGCAAGGCATAGCTCCCCGGTGTGACCTTCCTCACTTTCGGCCGATATAACACTTAGAAGATTCCTGGACGTGTGGGCTGAAGTGTCCCGCTGCGGGTATACCGAAGGCTAGAATGTGCCAAAGGGTACCAAACCTGCTTTTCCATTTGTCTAATGCCTAAATAAACCTAAACCTATGAAAAATTATGTTGGTGGAACCTCACGCGGAGAAATCTAGGGGGGTAGACCACCCGGGGCCCACAGACCGCCGTTTTCGGGGGGTATGAGCTTCGGAGCACCGGAATCCCACCAAAACTTGCATGTGGGCCTAGGATATGTGTGGTAGTGTGTTGGAAGGTGTGATCCACCAAATGGTGCAAGGCATAGCTCCCCGGTGTGACCTTCCTCACTTTCGGCCGATAACACTTAGAAGATTCCTGGACGTGTGGGCTGAAGTGTCCCGCTGCGGGTATACCGAAGGCTAGAATGTGCCAAAGGGTACCAAACCTGGTTTTCCATTTGTCTAATGCCTAAACAAACCTAAACCTATGAAAAAGTATGTTGGTGGAACCTCGCGCGGAGAAATCGAGGGGGGTAGACCGCCGGGGGCCCACAGACTGCCGTCCCTGCTTCTTTGCCGTGCGTCGTCTCTTTGCCGGACGGCAAAGTTTTCTTTGCCGTGCGACGGCGCATGGCAAAGAAGCGATGCACGGCAGACGAAGGCGGGAAGCGGTGGAAGAAGCACACGGATCGTGTGTTTCCTTCGAGCGCTTGTGAGCCGTTGGATCGGAAGCACACGGATCGTGTGTTTCCTTCGAGCGCTTGTGAGCCGTTGGATCAGAAGCACACGGATCGTGTGTTTCATTCGAGCTCTTGTGAGCCGTTTGATCGGAAGCACACGGATCGTGTGTTTCTTTAGAGCGCTTTTGAGCCGTTGGATCAGGGGTGTGTTTCTTTTGAGGGCTTGTGAGCTGTTAGATCTGCACTCCCACCTCATCCACAGGTACACCTTCTAATCGCCTATAAATAGCGACGTCCCTGCAGCGAACGGCACACAACGAGCGTCTACCTTTGCCACCGAACCCAATGGTTGGATTTAGCCTACCTGCTGGCATGTTCCCTGGCATTATTGTGTTTGTCCTTGTTCGCCGGCCAGCCATTGGAGCCACCTCCTGTAGGTCGGTGAATAAGGACAACACAACGACGCTGTTGGAAACACAAGCCCTCAGGTAGGTTGAATCCAACCACTGGATTAGGGTGACACAATGATGAATTGCCGAGGAGGTGGGAGTGGTGGTGGTGGAAGTGGTAGCCATGCCCCTCGGTCGGATCCAAGCAGCTGCAAGGCGCTCTGATGATCTACAACATTCCCAACACTTTTTGGGACGGTCGTTAGATCATCAGAGATGTCTTGCAGCTGCTTGGATCGAAGGTCGATTTGCTGCTCATGACGACGCGAGACGGATGCGCAAGCTTCCGGATGGGCAAAACCAGTGTTGGATCAGCCACATGACCCTATATAAACCGTGTGTTTTGAGTGCCTGCAGCTGGTCGCCGTCGTCCTCAGCCATGCAGCAGCGCGCAGGAGAGCGCCCACTTGCGCAGCGGCAAGATTGCATGTGGACCTAGGATATGTGTGGAAGTGTGTTGGAAGGTGTGATTCACCTAATGGTGCAAGACATAGCTCCCCGGTGTGACCTTCGTCACATTCGGGCCATAAAACTAAGAAAATTCCTGAACGTGTAGGCTGAACTGTCCCGCTGCGGCTATACCGGGGGCTAGAACGTGCCAAATGGTGCCACACCTGGTTTTCCATGTGTCTAATGCCTAAACAAACCTAAACCTATGAAAAAGTTCATTGGTGGAACCTCGCGCGGAGAAATCTAGGGGGGTAGACCGTCGGGGCCAACAGACCGTCGTTTTCAGGGGGAATAGACCTCCGGAGCATCGGAATCCCACCAAAAATTGCATGTGGACCTAGGATATGTGTGGAAGTGTGTTGGAGTGTGTGATTCACCAAATGGTGCAAGACATAGCTCCCCGATGTGACCTTCCTAACGTTCGGGCCATAACACTTAGAAGATTCCTGAACGTGTAGGCTGAACTGACCCCGTTGCGGCTATACCGGGGGCTAGAATGTGCCACATAGTACCACACCTGGTTTTCCATGTGTCTAGTGCCTAAACAAACCTAAACATATGGAAAAGTTCATTGGTGGAACCTCGCGCGGAGAAATCTAGGGGGGTAGACCGCCGTGGCCCACAGACCGCTGTTTCGGGGGGGGGGGGGGGGAAGACCTCCGGAGCATCGGAATCCCACCAAAACTTGCATGTGGACCTAGGATATGTGTGGAAGTGTGTTGGAATGTGTGATTCACAAAATGGTGCAAGACATACCCCCGCTACGGCGAAACCCTACACCCGCTGGAAAAAGTCCAACCTGTCGACATACCCCTTTGACCGGCGCCGAGAGGGGGTAGAAACATGAAATTTTTTGCATGGTTGTGTTAGGTTGGTACATAGGACCATAGGGAACCAACATTTTATGTGGTCTGTCGCATGATTCCATGCCCGTCATCCGAAACGGGAGTTTTCACCTCCAAGTGTCGGAAATTACTACGGAGTTAGCGGGGTCGGTGAAGCGGGTCACACCTCGGAGCTGTATCTTGGTTCACACAACCTACCAACACACTCTTATACATATATTAGGGACCCATGCAAGTTTGGGTGGGATTCCGACGCTCCGGACCCCCGCTACGGCGAAACCCTACACCCGCTGGAAAAAGTCCAACCTGTCGACATACCCCTTTGACCGGCGCCGAGAGGGGGTAGAAACATGAACTTTTTTGCATGGTTGTGTTAGGTTGGTACATAGGACCATAGGGAACCAACATTTTATGTGGTCTGTCGCATGATTCCATGCCCGTCATCCGAAACGGGAGTTTTCACCTCCAAGTGTCGGAAATTACTACGGAGTTAGCGGGGTCGGCGAAGCGGGTCACACCTCGGAGCTGTATCTTGGTTCACACAACCTACCAACACACTCTTATACATATATTAGGGACCCATGCAAGTTTGGGTGGGATTCCGACGCTCCGGACCCCCGCTACGGCGAAACCCTACACCCGCTGGAAAAAGTCCAACCTGTCGACATACCCCTTTGACCGGCGCCAAGAGGGGGTAGAAACATGAACTTTTTTGCATGGTTGTGTTAGGTTGGTACATAGGACCATAGGGAACCAACATTTTATGTGGTCTGTCGCATGATTCCATGCCCGTCATCCGAAACGGGAGTTTTCACCTCCAAGTGTCGGAAATTACTACGGAGTTAGCGGGGTCGGTGAAGCGGGTCACACCTCGGAGCTGTATCTTGGTTCACACAACCTACCAACACACTCTTATACATATATTAGGGACCCATGCAAGTTTGGGTGGGATTCCGACGCTCCGGACCCCCGCTACGGCGAAACCCTACACCCGCTGGAAAAAGTCCAACCTGTCGACATACCCCTTTGACCGGCACCGAGAGGGGGTAGAAACATGAACTTTTTTGCATGGTAATTAATGTATTAACTAATGCTAATAAAAAGTCCATAAAAATAGTAAAGAAGAAAAGAAATTAAAAGAAAAAACAAACATAAAGAAAAAATGAAAAAATACAAAAGCAGACCTTTGCCGTGTGTTCTTGTTGCCTTTGCCGTGCGCCCTGTTCTTCCCTCACGGCAAAGACCTTTGCCGTGGGCCGCCGCACACACGGCAAAGACCCTGTCTTATCCCTTCAGACAGGGCACCACGCACGCACACACGCACACCACACACCACACACCCAGCCCCCACGCACGCACGCACACATGCCGCCGGCCCGCCGCTGCAGCGCCGCCCGCGCCCGCGAGCTCCTCCTCCCCGCGCCCGACCTCCTCCCCGACCCCGGCCCGACCCCATCGAGCTCGGCGGCGGCGCGACCTCCTCCCGCCCCGGCCCCTCCCCGACCTGCTTCCGCCCCGGCCCCCTCCCCGACCTCCTCCCGCCCGCGCACGCACGCACACACGCCGCCGGCCCGCCGCTGCAGCGCCGCCCGCGCCCGCGAGCTCCTCCTCCCCGCGCCCGACCTCCTCCCCGACCCCGGCCCGACCCCATCGAGCTCGGCGGCGGCGCGACCTCCTCCCGCCCCGGCCCCTCCCCGACCTGCTCCCACCCCGGCCCCCTCCTCGACCTCCTCCCGCCCGGCCTCTTCCCCTACCCCGGCCTCCTCCCCGCCGCGGCCTCCTCCCCGACCCCGGCCTCCTCCCCGCCGCGGCCTCCTCCCCCACCGCGGCCTCCTCCCTGGCCCCGACCTCCTCCCCGACCCCGGGCCTCCTCCTTGACCGCGCGCACCTCCTCCCCGATCGAGCTCACCGCCATCCTGCCCATGACCGGGTTGCTGTCCTCTTCGGTGTTGCTCGGTGAGCCTCCTCTCCATCATTAGTACGAGATTAGTTGATTAGGGTGTACTACATTTCGGATTAGGGTTTATTAGTTGGATGAACAACCAGCGGAATGTTTCCGGGAATTTCGATTTTCGATTAGGGTGATATTAGTATGTTTATAGTTGATATTAATGCTCAATTGTTTATATCTTTTCTCGTACAGGAGTATGTGTGGAGCATGAGAGCGGGGATTGTCGACGGAGGGTGTCAGTGGAGGATCTTCTTCGCCGTTGACCACGCTTCGAGGGTAAGAAATTCATCGACTTTCTTGAATGTACCTAGGGTTTTATTTTGGTCTAGATAACCGAGTTTGTCGCGTCACCTAGCCGTCTATACCCGTCCGTAAGTGTTACGCGGAAAAATATGCATATAGAGTTAGAGTTGCATATTTTCAGCCGTAACGCTTACGGCATTTACGGGGCAGTCCGCGGGTCCGTGGATTGGGTACGTTCTCCCTGCTCTACCTCGATCCGAGATAGAATTTCGGCAGCGCCTCCCCGTTGTTCTCCGGATGCACATTCTCTCAGTTTTTTGCCGAGACGTGTATCGGGAGAGCAGCGGGGAGGTGCTGTCGAAATTCTATCTCGGATCGGGGGTAGAGCGGGGAGAACGTACTCAATCCACGGACCCGCGGGCTGTTTAGGTCCAATACCCATTAGAGAGATAGGTGGATGCATGCCGTAAAAAATGGTTTTGTTATAATTAAATGACATTTTGAACTGAAAGCATTGTGTATGTCTTTTTTGGTACCGATTAAAGGATGGAGAACCGTGAGTGGATGTATGCTGGCAGAAAGAGTCAGTGGGAGTTTAGTGATGAATGGAGAGATAAGGCCGAGGAGTTTGTGAACAAGGCGTTTGACATCAGCAGCAAACCCATGAAAATGTTTTGCCCCTGTAAGAAATGTGCTAACCGAAAGCGACAGTCGAAGATAGATGTCAGTACGCACCTGCTCAAGTTTGGGTTCACACCGTTCTACCATGTTTGGAATTTCCATGGTGAACAGTTAGCAAAACGTCCTAGAACCGAGCCGCGTCAGATTCAGCCAGCGGGAGAATTTGACACTGGGTTCAACAACTGCTTAGACAACTTTGTTAATGCTAATGCGCCTGAAAGCCCTCATGTAGAGGCGGAGACACCTTAGGAGGCAGAGACAAGTGAGCAGCCGGAGGAAAACACGAAGAAGTACTACGAGACTATGTTTGCTTCCTAGAAACCCCTTCATGAACATACAGATGTTACCCTTCTAGATGCCATCGCTCGCCTTATGGCCCTGAAGTGCCAGAGGAAGATATGCAAGGATGGTTTCGATGATCTTCTGGCCGTCGTTGGCAGCCTTCTACCGAAAGGGCACATCTTGGCGAAGAGCTTCTATGAGGCGACTAAACTCCTCTGTGACCTTAAGATGTCATATGAGAAGATAGACGCATGTCCGAAGGGATGCATGCTATTCAGGAAAGAACATGCTGGAACAAATTATTGCATCCATTGCAATTCCTCTAGGTACTTCGAGGTCGACCTCGGTGGTGGACAGAAGAGGCAGACCGGGATTCCCCAGAAGATTCTCTGGTACCTTCCATTTATACCGAGGATCCAGCGTCTTTACATGAACAAAGACACTGCCCAGCAGATGCGATGGGCCGCGTTAGGGGAGAGATACACGGACAAGATGATACATCCGTCGGATGGTGCCGCATGGAAGAAGTTTGTAGCAAAGTATCCACTGAAAGCGGGCGACCTGAGGATGACGGTACCGCCGCACAATAGGCCGCCTATGCCTAACAGTGAAGATTACCGGCGCCTAGAGCCCTCGACATCCGAAGGCGAGTTTTATCAGGAAGGAGGGCTCCCTGGGATATTCACTATCAACTTGCCGACCGATGATGACATGGAATACGTCGAAGAAGACGAAGATGCGGGAATGGAGGAAGACACAGCGCATGATGAAGTCGTGGAGGTTCATAACCAAGCCGATGTGTCTTTGCTAGAGCGGTTCCACGCAGGACTTGACGTCGATGAGCCACAGGGACCACCTCCTGGTTCCGTGGAGGGTTGGTGGTGTGGCGACCCTGACAGTGATGACGACACGGGTGGTCCAATAGTTGATCCCAATGATCTCGACACAGGCTACTGATAGCGATGAGGACACATATATTAGTAATTGCCAGTCTAGCTTATATGTAATAGGTCAATGCTACTCTATGTAACCGTAATTGTCAGTCTAGTTTATTTTGTGAGAACTCATTGTCGCTACTCCATGTATTTTGTTTTAATCTAATTGTTGCTTCATCTAAATTCTTTTTTTACTTTTGCTTCATCTATTTACCTTAATTTTGGATTATGTATACCGATGAAACTTTTTTTTGACAATGCAGGAAACATGAAGAAGGACTTGGAAAAAAGGTGCGTAGTGTGTCGAAAATCCTGGTGGGATCGAGTTCGGCACGACGGCTACCTTCACCAACACCCTCACCTCCACGTGCGAGGAGTGCACGGCGTGGGAGTATGAGGAGAGAGAGTCCTCCCCCGGCCGAGGAGTCTGACGAGGAGGACGTTCCGTACAAGGAGGAGCCGGAGCCGGATTCTGAGGACGAGTCGCTGGATGAGTCGGAGGTGGGCGAGGAGGAGGACAGCGAGGAGGAGGAGGAGGTGGGCGAGGAGGAGGACAGCGAGGAGGAGGAGGAGGTGGGCGAGGAGGAGGACAGCGAGGAGGACGTGGGCGAGGAGGGACCTGGGCAGGGCGGGTTTGAGCTTGACCCGACGCTACAGTGGGAGCCGCCGGAGGAGGAGTGGGTTGAGACGGACCCGACTATCCCTCCGCCACAGAGCAAGGCGCCGTATCAACGGGGGGCCGCGACCCTCCCCGATCTTCCTTACGGCTTGCGTCACACTCTTCTCGTGCCCAGCGGGAAAAGGTACAACTTATTGTTTATGTTCAATTTTAGCTTTTTCATTGTGTTTTGACCCGCTAACCATACTAATTTTGGTTTTTTCATTGTGTAGGTCGTTTGAGTATGTGCCTGCTAAGGCCAAGGGACAGCGTACCTACTTGAGCATCCTTGGATGTCTTGTGCACAAGTTCTTCCCTGGGATTGTCACCCTCCCAGATGGTACCAGGAGTGTAGCTTGGACTTTCAAGCATTACACCTACGCGGAGGATCCCGAGGGCGAGGAGCTGGACATGGCGCATAAGACACTCCGCCACTTCTGGGTAAGTTTGCTTGACTTCTGTAAATCCGAGATTTCACTAATGGCTTTAACCCTATTCTACCTATGTGCATGCTTACAGAACTACTTCTCCTACCGGCCAGAGCACGAGGACGACTGCACGAGCATCCTTGTGGAGATGGCCTCCAAGATGGTGACGGACATGCACTACGAGACTCGTGTGAACAGTGTCCGCAATTGGTACGCCGAGAAGATGATTAAGCTGGACAAGAAGCATGCCCGGGACATCTTGATGCAGCCATGGCAGTACCTGCAGGTAGCTTCATTTATATATTATCGATTTTGTTGACCGCCATGTAATATCATTAATATGTGTGTTCTGTGCACGTAGGTGCCTCCTCCGTACGTTGGTAACAATTCATCGTGCCACCTCGCGATGGTAGCGTGGTGGACTAGCAAGGAGTACCTCAAGCTGCACGAGGAGGGAAAGGCAAAGCGGGCGTACAACAAGGGTGGAACACACCGCCAAGGCAGCCGCAACCTCTACCACTGCATGCAAAATGAGGTGATCAAATGCATTCTTTAGTCCACGTAAGTTCGTGCTCTCTTTTGCAATATTTCCTGCTTTTCACCTATGTTCGTGCTCTCTTTACAGAAAGCGAAGACCGGCATAGACCCCTCGCCCTTCGCCGTTTGGTCAAAGTTTCGTACGCGGGATGAGCCGGATCCTGACACGGGGTCGATGTGGATCAACAGCGGCGCCGAGCTCCGGAGCACGGGGTACACGGCGAAGTTCAAGGAGCGCAACGGTGAGGATGCTGACCCTCTCACCAGTCCACTTGACGTCGAGGCTATCGTGCTTGCGGGGGGAGGCAAGGCGAATGGCCGGTTGTGGATAGGTGACGGCTACGTCGACCCTCGCACCGTCCTGTCCCTACGCCAGGTCCGCCGTGGGAGGGCGCCTGGTGCGCCTGCTGTGGAGACCCGCCCACGAGTTTCGGGTCTGGTTGTCGACCAGCTCCGGGAGCAGGTTAGTCAGCAGCAGGTGCTCTTTGAGCAGCAGCAGGAGCAGATCCGACAGCAGCAGGAGCAGATCCGGCAGCAGCAGGAGGCGTCCAGGTAGATGATGGAGTGGATGACGGCCAACATGCAGCGCTTGGCTCCTGCGGACGGGACTCTTGCTTTTGCTCCACCGACGTTCCCATGGGTATGTCGTCAAACTTGTCATTCTATCCATCTTACTGTTCTAACTTAGTTATCTTTGTAATGCGAGCGTTTTTCCATGTTGTAGATGGATCCAGGATCGGCGGGTGGATCTCACTCGATGGCGCCGCCGCCGCCGCCTGGTGGCCAGGACGATCCGGAGCAGCAGCCCCACTTCACAAACCCTTCCGTTGTCCGGAGACTTCCGTGGGTATGCTCGAATGACTCTTTCTCCGTAGTTTTAGTTCGCTTTCTTTTAATACCTATGCCATTTCCACCTAGTTGTCAAACTTATCATTTTCTTGCAAACGTGTAGGATCAGGATCCTTCTCAATGATGTTGATGACCTACTCCGCCGCACGAAGGATCAGGTTAGTTACCATTTCAACTTGCTACCACTCGTTCGAAAACTTACTTCATGTCTCACTTAGATCGACATAGCCAATCAATGAATCTTGAATGGTCACTTGTGTCTTTTTGTTTATCACATAGATCAACTTGTGTCTTATTGTTTACTACAGCTAACTTAGATCATGTCTTTTGGTTTACAACATCTAAACTTGTGCATATTCTTGAATTTGGAATTTCCACTTAGTTAGTTGAACTATGCTTATGACATTGACACTTAGGTATTTTATTTGTCAAACTTGCCATTTCCACTTTGTTAGTTTAATGATGCACATGACATTGACACTTAGCTATTTTAGTTGTCAAACTCATGATTTTTGTATGAACTTGTAGGAGGATCAACAATGACGTCCATCTTCGCCATCCATCCATCGCCGCGGAGTTCATGTGGATGCTATGTTCAATATGATGCCTATGTGGTGTTTGAGACTATGTTTGAGCTATGTTTGAGCTAGGTGGAGTTTGAACTATGTTGAGACTATGTTTGTGCCATGATTGAGTCTTATGTGAATTATTGTGTGATATTTGTGTCATGTTTGAGTCTTATGTGAGTTATTGTGTGATATTTGTATCATATTTGTGTCATATGTGATTTATTGTGTGGTTTATGTGTAAAATGCAGAGATTTTTGCAAACACAGCAAAAATCTGTGACATTATGGTCACTTTGCCGTGACAAGGAACACGGCAAAGGCCTGTGCCGTGGACCTGCACACGGCAAAGCCCACATGTGGCGGCCACCTGTGCTCCTGGCATGTTTGCTGTGGACCATATGGTCAATATGCCGTGTGGGTTTAGTGCAGGCACACGGCAAAGAGCCGAGGCAGGCATCCTCGACAACGGTGATGTGCCGTGGGTCTTCGGGGAAGGATCACGGCAAAGACATCGTCTTTGCCGTGGGTCTGCGGCCGCGGATCACGGCAAAGATTCAAACTTCGCCGTGCGGCCAGGGTGACACTCACGGCAACGTTTTAAACTTTGCCGTGCGTCTGGGCTGATACGCACGGCAAAACCGGTGAACTATGCCGTGCGTCTGGGGCGACACTCACGGCAAAGAAGTGGTCGCCGTTTGACCATCCTCTGACATCTTCTGACACATTCATTGTGCCGTCGAGTAAGGGAGGCACACGGCAAAGTCTTTGCCATGATTGTTTTGGCAAAGCGCACGGCAAAGTTTTTTGCCGACGCGTATTATGCCGTGTGGGCTTTGCCGTGCGAGTGTTCACGGCAAAGGCTTTGCCGTGTCCCGAAACTCCTTTGCCGTGTTTTCTGGCCTCACGGCAAAGATGCTGTTTCCGGTAGTGATTTTAACAAGCTGAATCTGAAATGACGTCTCCATTGCCTTTGATGGTTTCCTTTGTTTTATTATGCATATAAACCACACTAATCATTTAATCACCCATATTTCTCCGTGATTACGTGTGTCCATGTCACCCCACTCCATCATATTCATCACTTAGCCGGATTGTCCCTCCTAATTCTTTGTGTTCCTTACCATGCGGTCCGTTAAGCTTCTCGAAGAGATATTGGCCGAATTCAAAAATATGTTTCCCTTGCTCTCCATTGTTTAGTTGTTCTATTTTGCTTATCCTGAAAAAATCCAATATACAAACGCGTCTCGTATCTGGCCCTTCATGGTGCTACGACTCAACTCAATTAGAATTAATATCTTATGCACATAAATCTCATGTAAAAATTTAATTCTTTGTGTTCTCTTTTCCACTACATCTCGTTTCAGCACTTATTATTTCCTCTTTCCACTAATTATAATAATTTTATTCTCCCAACGAGAGGTTATGATACTAGCACGAGTCATATCTTCTCCTCTTGACCCTTGGGTTACGTTTGCCAGGGATGGTCAATTTGGGAGAAAGGCAAAAGATTTGCCTTATTAATTAAATAAGAAGGAGTTTTACAACACTTTTACTACCCGGCCGAACGATCAAGAGACGCTCGAACCGCCCCCAGCGTAGTGAGGAGAAACAGCCCTCGCACGCACACAAACAAAACGAAAAGCTACTCTCCAGGCATTATGGATCCCAAGTGTTTAGCTCCTGCGGCGCTCCACAACGCTGCCTCCGTTTTAATCCGCTCAAAAATCACCGTTGGCATGGTAGAAATATGGCGGAAAACGCGCGCATTCCTCTCATTCCAAACCTCCCAAGAAACGAGCATAATGAGGGAAGCCAAGGATTTACGCCGGGTTCCGTTGGTGTAGATGACGGATTCCCACCAATCATGCATGGAGTCGAAGGTGTGCCACTGGCTAGTGCTGCATGTGGATAACCCGAGCCAAGAGATCACCATGTTCCAAATGCGGATGGTATAGCGGCATTGGAAAAAGAGGTGTGTGGCGGTTTCACCCTCCCTTTTGCAAAGCTGGCAGAGACCGCAATTTGGCCAACCACGACGGTGTAACCGGTCGGCCGTCCACACCCTGTTTTGGAGAACAAGCCAAGCGAAAAGCTTGCACTTGGGAGGCGCCCAGTTCTTCCAAACCATCTCTGGCATGGTGGATCTTGGCAGGCCTTCGAATTGGGCCTTGTAGGCGGAGCTCGCCGTGTATAAGCCGGAGTTGGTGAACTTCCAAGTAATGTCGTCAGTCGTACCCTCCACGAGCTGAAACTCACTCACCTTCGTCCAAAGATCGACGAATTCGGTGATATGTTCGGTCGTGATGCCCTCAGCCATGTTGATGTTAGTGATCCAAAACTCGTCCGTGATCCCCTTGTTGACGGTGAAGTTTTTCCTGACAGATAGGGCAAGGATGGAAGGGGCCACCTCACTCGGTTTCAGTCCGTTGAGCCATGGGGAGTGCCAAAAGTTGGCGGTGCGGCCGTTTCCGATGATGATAGTGGTGGCAGCATAGAAAAAAATCCATGTCCTCTTTATTGCAAGGGTTTTCTTTGCCAATCCACTCCTTGTCGGGGTCCTTCCACTGAAGCCACGGCCAACGAAGTCGAAGCGCCCTAGCGAACTTGTCAAGGTCCAAAAACCCCAGTCCGCCCTTGTCTTTGGGCCTGCAAACGATTTTCCAGCTGACCTTGCATTGCCCCCCCGACACATTTTCCGCCGCTGCCCAGAAGAACGCTCGCACAATCTTGTTCACTGATAGTAGGATACCCGGCGGGATCACAAGAGGCGTCGCGTGGTAGACGACCTGAGCTGTGATTACCGATTTGATAAGAGTGCCTCTTCCGGCCGTTGCGATGTTCTTACCATGCCAAGGAACAAGCTTAGAGGCCACTTTATCAACGAGGGGCTGTACATCGATGGTTTTGAGGCGCCTATACGTCAAAGGGAGGCCCAAGTATTTTATGGGGAAGGTGCAGCGCTGAACCGGGAAAGGTTGCATGATGTCATCAAGGTTCAACAGAGAGCAGCGAATTGGCACAGCCTGACTCTTGAGCACATTTGTGACCAACCCAGTGACCTCCCCAAAGCCTTCCAAAATGGTCGCCAAAGTACTGAAATCCTCCTTGAAAGGGGCCATAAAAATGGCCGCATCATCGGCATAGAGAGAGGTGCGGATGATTGGGCCGCGGCCTCGCAGCCGATGAAGGTCTCCGTTTTCCGTGGCCAGGTCAATGCATTAATGTTTATAATCATAAAAACTACATTGATACTCTATTGAGCGAAACTAAGTCAGGAGAATAATATTGGCTAAATAGGGGATCAACACATTTATATATGTTAATACAAATTCCATAAATCTGTAGAGTAAATTAATGTTTAAAAATACAATCTAAATACTATTTAATATGACTAATAAAACCATTAATAGGAATGTATGGTATTTATTAATGCTCAACATGCTTACATATACTTCCAGATTGTACCGGACGCTACTAGATTTGTTACATTTTATATTGAGAAAACATATTCATATCTATTATATATTAAAAGTACATGATGGGCTCACCAGAAAAAAGAGAATTACTTTAGAAAATCACACAAAAATCAGAAACATCTGACCATCCATTAGCCTAATTACATGACCAGAACCGATGGATCAAATAGCCTATTGACATAAAATTACCCACCAAGCCATTAGTAATTGTCGGCATACCCCTTCGACAAATACCTCCCGTGAAAACAGAAACAAAACCCTACAACTTTCTCCTCGCGCGGCTGCTGCATGTCTAGACCCTAGACCGAGCAGACGGCGATCTCCAGATCGAATATCCCGCGTGCAGCCGCCGGGCATGTACACACGCCGCCACGGTATTCGAATCAATGCGGTTGTTCATCTCTTTTCCCGTGCATGCAGATCACTGGTGACTCGGCCTAAGATCTGAATTCTTAAGCTTGCGGGCCTCACGCATGTAGTCCTTCAAGATCGATCTAACGATCTCCCGCGTAAGCTAAAAAGGTTAGCTGCTTCACCAAAGTGTCATCAGACCCGTCGGCTCTATGATCGCCTTGGCCGGCAAATTAATCCCCTTCTCTAGACATGTAGTATATTCTGAGTGCTATGGATTTCAAGTTTACATTGTCAAGACAGCTAAGCATGGACGATTAAAGGCTCGCCTCATGCAGACAGCGGCCGAGAGATTGGTACTGCCCTTGCACGTGATTGTTGTCTGCCTCCTTTGACCGCTCAATCTACTTCTGAATATTATAGCATGCAGTTTCGCTAGACTTTTGTATAACTAATTGTTGAGTTGAACTTTCTTTCACAGGTATTCTCCACACAATTAACTGAGCGTCCGCAGCAGCAGTGCAAAACTATTTGTGAGTAACGATCATGGCTACACCCAATATATATGGAAATTTGCAAGACGTATGTTCCATGTAGCTTTAATATTATGAGAGCAAATTGTCCTGCTGGGAGGTTTCAGTTTTGTAGCAAACAAAGGTGAATTGTACTACTTTTTTATTTTTTCTGGAAAAACTTCTAACACAAGTTCGTCCAAATGTGCATAGCAAAGAATAAATAATTGTGATGCTGAAAATTCACAAGAAAGAGCTGGTACAATCAAAATACAGTGGAACAGATTATATGTGGATTTCTCTCGCAAACTCCAGTATGGCACCGAAAAATATTAGCAATTAAGGGTTGCATACTGCATGTAGCCGCACAAATCTTGACTTTTTCAGCAAAATTGTCTTTCTATGTGCTTGCCCGTGGGTCCATCGTCTCCCTTAATCAAAGCTACTAACCGCCATTTATAGTAGACTATATAATCTTAAGTTGGTACAAATGATTTGCATGTAGCCGTATATTATGCATGTGTCTTAAACTCCTAATCATGCTAATTGTCCATGATATTATCGATTGTTATTGAACAGTTTTACTGTAAGGTCTATAATTTTGTTTTCCATTTGTTATTTTCTTTTGACAATCTATCAGGTAAGGATGTGCAAGGGTTGGAAACTATACATGGAACTAGAATAATAGACAAGAGAGTTAATTTGTTTCCCTGATAATTAGTAGTGAAAATTTCAAAAAAAAAGAAAGTTTCCCTAAAAACCAAACTTTCTTAGGTTTATTGCTTCCGATCTATTCAATGTTTGTCCCCAAAGGATATCCAATCTGGTCCAGCATTGAGGGAAGAAAGTACATTGTAAGAATAAGTTTTCCAACCTTTCTTCTGAACCAGCACGACATAAAGTCAGGAAAAATCATTTCCAAAATGTCTCTCCTTTTACATATTTCTGGTATTTAATCTATCCGACAGTAGCAGCCATGCATACACCTTTATTTTTGGCGAAATTTTGACTACTTAATCCATTAAAAAAAGATGTAGGAGGATCTATACTTATAAAATAAAATTTATAGACTTTATGTCAACTTCATGAAGTACGACAATAAAATTTTAAACGAGTGTTGTATTTAGATTACTGTATTATCATACTCACCAATTCTTAAAATTTCTTACTAAGCATTGAAGTTGTCTTCAACCTAATAAGCACATATGTATTTTACATGTGAATGGAAGTGGTTGTCATGGATATTATTGGATTAGTCTAACGAGAATATTTACTCGGTTCCAATAATGAAAACCGTAGTAACGATAATAATAAATTGTTTACCAGTTTATACAAATATCATTTCACATTGTATATAAAGTAAAATGAGCTAGCACAGGCAGTTCTATAATAAAAAGGAAGTGCCCCGAAAAAATCTGATAAAGAATACATATATATTTCTTCTACTCCACGGACAAATAATCTTTGATCTTTTTGGTCTATAAATTTACTAAATCATAGAAAGTAACAAAAATGCATTATGAGAAGAATCAAAAGGGCAAGCTACTCCATGCATACAATACTTCAAATTACCATGGTTTCAAGTGATATTTTTTTGCATATATTCCAATTTCTTATCCTATTATTTACTATATCTTTATTCTATATCTCTGAAATCAGACGGACATATTAATTTCAAAACAATGAAAAAATCCTACACCTTAAATATCTCATTTATGGATAATAAATAATTAATGATATAAAAATAGTATTAAAAATGATGCTTGCGCGTATGCACGGGCCACTTTGCTAGTTAAAACAATAGTAATAACATTGTAAGGATAACACAACTGATACATGTTTATTGTAAACAGTAATAAATAAATTAAAGATGATGCCCCCGTAGACCACTATGCTAGTTTAATTAAATTAAAACTAAAAAACTATTTTCGGAATTTCATGGTTACGTGCTAGTATCACATTTAAAATGTTGTGCGTATCTAAAAAATAATAGTTAAAAAATTATGGCTTAAAACTAAAATATTGAATTTGGACTACAAACAACACTTGATTAGAGACAAATAATGTTGGCGTGTGTAAAAAAGGTAGCATAATAATTTAATGCCATTTAATAATGAATAGTTTGAGACATGTTTGCTAAACCTAGTTCAGAATTTCCACTCACATAATTTCTTCCGAACAACTCTAAAGAAAAAAATTAAAAAAATATTTTACTTGTGGTACATCCGTATGTACTCAGATTTGCTTCTTTCCTTCTATACCTATATTCTTTCCATCTAACTCATGCCAACAAATGGCAAGAAATGATGTGCAAATACATCACTAGCCTAATTGAAAAGGTCAATCTTACCTCTTACCCTATACAAAGTGAATGGACAATCTAGAATTGTTCGGGGGCATGATAATTTTTTTTGGGGGGAAGAGCTAATAAACGTCCGGGGGATCGAACGCTCCGCGTCCTCCTCATCGCGAGGGCGCCACGCGTCCTTCCTGACGAACGAAGGGATACGGTCATACGGGGCAACGTGGGTGGGATCCACTTCAAGTCTTATCCCTTTACGAGACCTTCTTCTCCGCTCGTCTCTCTGTTATCTCCTGCTTCTCTCAGCAAAATCCCCATTACGACCGGTGCCGTGCACCTCTCCTCCCTACCGCCGGTGCAGCACCTCCTCCTCCCGTGCGCCGTGCCCTGCACCTCCCCTCCCTACCTCCGGTATCCTGCACCTCCCCCTCCCATCTCCTCTCACCTCGCATCTCTTCCCACCGGTGGCTCCCTTTTTTGCTACGGCTGAGATCTGATGAGGTCTCCCGGCGGCGAAGTCGAATGCTTCCCTCCCTGGCGGGGTCGCCCGTGGGTGGTACTTCAAGCCGCGTCGGCCCATGCTACCAGCGGCCGGCCTGTGCTACCAGCGGCGTCGGCGGCGGCGAAGTCGAAGGTGTAGGGACGTGCTGCCACAGGAGAGGGCCGATGCTATCGGCCAAGGGCGATGATGCACCGAACGCCATCAGGCGATGCTTCCAACGAGGTTTTGCGCGGTGCTTCCACAGCCGTCAGCTCGTGCTGCCAGAGGCGTGGGGACATGCTCTCACTGGGGGACGACTGATGCTACCGTCGATGCCCGCCGATGGTACTCTCCAGTTGGGCTGCTACAAAGGGCGTCGGCGATTGCTACAAGCAGCAACTCGTAGTGCTACAAACCGGCACCGTCGTGCTAGAAGCCAGCCGACAATGTCACAAGGAGGCTGGCGATGATGTGCTACCAATGGCCGGCGGCGGTGCTACCATAGACTAACGGTAGTGCTACCAAAGGCCGGCAGCGATGCTACATCGGACCTGCATCGGTGCTAAGAGCGGCCGGCGGTGATGCTACATCGGACCTGCGATGGTGCTACGAGCGGCCGGCGGCGATGCTACCTCCGACCCCCGTCGGTGCTACGAGCGGCCGACAGTGATGCTACAAGCGGCCGGCGAGCGGCCGGCGGTGATGCTACAAGCGGCGGGTGGCGGTGCTACCAGCGTGGTCCACGCCAGCGAGGTCTCTCACCGGAGCATACCGACGGGGGCGGTGGGTACTGGTGGCACGAAGTCTGTCGTCGTGGGCTTCGATTTCATGCACTGTTTTTTTCGTTCTCAGGGTTGCGGGAGGGTGCTGAGAAAAAAGGAAAAAGGTTTCTAGGACACGTGTCAACAGGTAGAGGCGGGGGATCGGGAGTTCCGATCCCCCGGGGGACGCTCAGCACGATCCTTTTTTTTGGACGTTCGAAAGCATGTCGACTCAGTAAGCTAGAACTCTATGAACATAGTTAACCCTCTTGTTATGAATATAGTAAGACCACAAAGCATATGAAGGTACTTCTCAACTGCATGTGATTTCCCGTTCTGAAAGCTATGCTTGCCGCACTAATCCAGCTTCACTGTTGCGAGATCGAGCTTTCCTTTTCCATGAACACTGATCAATCGCAAACTCTAGCTGAGCTCTGAAAATGATTCGACGACAGCGACAGAGAAGCTGCCTCGCCCAATCCAATGAAGATCCATACACAATTTAATTAGAAGCTTCTTGGGCGACAGAGAAGCTGCCTCGCCCAATCTAAGAAGCATTACAAGTAGCAGTACCATTAGTCATGGTCTCGGAAACGAGAGTGGCACTGCACTACAAGTAATATCCAGGTTATCCGACTTTCAATTAATCCATTAACGTATTCCTCAAAATATAATTATATAAATTAGTGTTAGTGGTGAGTGTGGAGACTGGTGAGATATGCGGTGTATGACGTGTTGAGGACTGTCACCACCTTCTTCCATTAAGACTTTCTTGTGCAGACGCATATCAATCTCGATATTTGTCATTTTGCAAGGTCTAATTAGTTAGTTTTAGTAGTGAATGTTTGTTCACAAGATAGTAGCTAGTAAAGCTTACGCATTTTGATTTAATTAGGAGTCGGGTCAAAATCAACAGCGGTTAACAACTTAACATGACAAAATAGGTGCGTGTCTCGTCAGTCCTACATATCAACCTTAATCTCACATGCATTAATCTCGATAAAAGGTGCAAATGACAGGTAAGTGAACTGATCAGGTTCACATAAACTGTTATGTCGGTTTCCAATTACGCATTCAACTGTTTATCTGAAAGTGAGATCCTACCGAACTCACAGTCTAATTATTCAGGTTGATACAGAAATTCAGGACACAGCATATTGACTGTTTGGTAATAGTGGAAGCCAAAAGATCTTATTTTTCATGTAGTACTCATTGACAGATCAAATTAAAGATCATGAAAATCTAACACACAATTACAGAAAAGCATATAATATGCGGTCAGTATGCATTCTTCCCAAATCAAGATGATACAACCCTGGCCTGTTCTGTTCAGGTAGCCTGTAACAGCTCATGTTCCTGTATATATGTGTGAGTGTGATGATCAAATAAGGTTGTTCACCTAACTGTACTAGTTTTTTTTTGCACAAGCTAACTGTACTAGTTCAAAGTTAGAAATACTAGAATCATGTCGTGAATGACTCCATTGTTTGGCTTGTACGACTTTAGGCATTACAACTCACAAGGGGTGAAGAACACAACGAATCTGCGGCCGAACTCAGCTGTGACGACAACGATATATACACATTTTATAACTGTTTACATCCATCTAATTGAAAACTGCACAAGAAAATATGCCTCTGCGTCATGAATAGGATGAAAAATATATGAATAAACACTAGGCCAAGAGTATCAGTGCTGGACTAGTCCTACAATTTGTAGCCTGCTTAGTGCCTTTAGTGGCTAGTGTGCTGCTATCCTGACATAGATGATGGAGATGTCTCGTTTGGGAGGGTGGATCATAATTTTCCTCAAATAAAAGATGGGGAATGAGAGGACGAGATCATGGCCATTTAGATTCCGAACTGTACGGACGTATATGCTGCCTAGTTGGTCAGAGTTCAGATGGTGACGATGGACAGTGTCCCGCTCATGTTTTTCCGGTTAGATCGGGAGACAGCAATTGGAGTTAATCGTAAAGATTTTATGAAACCATATGCGATGGCTCGAATCCATAGTCAATCCTACGTTCGATAGGACCGGTTGACAATTGAATCCAATTTTTCCTATTATTTGACTATCCATAATAGTGCGGAAAGAAAGCCCGGAGGAAGAGTGGCCTTGAGTTTCTCGCCCCTTTGCCTTAGGATTCGTTAATTCTTTTTCTCGATGGGACGGGGAAGGGATATAACTCAGAGGTAGAGTGTCACCTTGACGTGGTGGAAGTCATCAGTTCGAGCCTGATTATCCCTAAACCCAATGTGAGTTTTTTCTATTTTGACTTACTCCCCCGCCACGAGCGAACGGGAATGGATAAGAGGCTTGTGGGATTGAAGAGCCGGAGAGTGCATTTGGAGGCCGAGCTCCATGTACCTCGGTATTAAT
>QRDG01000354.1:426522-622515 GCA_012064385.1 Puccinellia tenuiflora
TGAGATGCTAATTTTATATAATCATTTGTGCAAAGACCTCTATAAGGGGGCATCTATCTCAATTTAAGTTTATTTTTTCCTTGCAAATGTAAAATGTAAATCTTCATAAGAACGACTTTCTTACAACAGCATAATAACGAGATCCTTAGATAGCAGAAGTCTCTTACAAGTTATATGGTTTTAGACCTCTCATTTTTCCTGTTTATGAATAGTGAATTACCACTAATGCAATAAGAACTTTAGAACAGTAGAATTAGCCCATATATTACAGAATACTTGGTCCATCAGCTCTACTGGCCCCTAAATGACCGCTCAGTGATAAAGGAGGTGGGGGTGCAAAGACAGCCAGGAGGTTTGCCTAGAAGCAACCACCCTTTAAAGAGTGCGTAATAGCTCACTGATCGAGCGCCCTTGCGCTGAAGATGAACGGGGCTAAGCGATTTGCCGAAGCTGTGGGATATCAAAATGCATCAGTAGGGGAGCGTTCCGCCTTAGAGGGAAGCAACCGTGAAAGCAGGGGTCGACAAAGCGGAAGCGAGAATGTCGGCTTGAGTAACGAAAACATTGGTGAGAATCCAATGCCCCGAAAACCCAAGGTTTCCTCTGCAAGGTTCGTCCACGGAGGGTGAGTCAGGGCCTAAGATCAGGCCGAAAGGCGTGCTTTGGTTAGTCGTCCGAGATCTTTTCAATGACCTATGTTGTGTTGAAGGGGTATCTATATGATCTGATCGATTGCATAAGACCCGCGGTAGCAATAGAACGGGGAAAGTATACAGACAATTCTTTTCAATTTTGATTATCTATATATTAGTTATATATTAGTTCATTTCTATTTCTAGATATCTATTTCTATATATTAGTATTAGTTAGTAGTACTATTCTATTAGTTACCGAGGAGAAAGGGGGCTCAGTAGGAAGAGGATTGTACCATGAGAGAAGCACGGAGGTCAACCCGCTTCAAATATGGAACATGCCATGTTTTGACAAATGACCTAACTTTGATGTGATGTGCCCGGCTAGCCCGGATCATTCTTAGAGCAGTCGAGGTTACCGGAATTACGGCCTTCCGTACAAGAACTGGCACTATTGTAACTCGCTATGGGCCTCCTGCCTTCTCTAAAGAAACTGGCTTTTGAAGAAATTACTCTATTTTACGCATTTAGTTGAAGCGGATGCGTCTTCCCTCAAACGGTAGGAGAGGTGCAATTCAAGTTATTTTCCCAAGTCGAAGTAGGGGTTTTGGCCAGTTCTATTGCCTTATTTCTATCTCTCGAAACAGAGCGAATCTACTTAGTAAGATGGGCATGAGGAATTGAGCCTCTTTCAAGAGTTCGGATAGGGCTTGAGCTGGTAGTATCCCGCACTAAAACAGGGTCTGAGAGGTTAGGTTTTCTCTCTATTTTTCTTGTGAGCACTTTTGAGGCAACCCTAATTTCTGAAAAGTACTGTATTTTTGTTGATCAAGTCAAGTCGGTATGACTATCTCTGGTTTTCTGGGATGACCCAGAAATAAATAAATAAAAGAGTATCCGACCTTTGGGAGGAATTCTAATTATAGGGAACACTCCATACGAGCGTTCTTTCTATCTACTATTATCTAAAAATAATCAAGTTATTAATGACTGGACGAAACCAAGAAATTACCCCTTATGTGCGAAATTATAGAAGATCCCCTTTAAGATCAAACAATTCCATCGAATTGAGTATGACTGTTATAGAAATTAAATTAATAAAATGAAAAGATTTGGGCATTAGTTTATGAGGAATTCTGTATGAATATGGATAGAGGAAGGAAATAATTGAATTTTTTTGTATTGCACTCCATATCTTTTGTCCTACTCTTCTTTCCCTGGGTAGGGGGTATTTAAAAAGAAAAAAGGATAAAGGGTTAATTCGTTCTTTATAGCCATTTCCTTAACAAGTGAATAGGAGCATACTCTGGATCGGAATCTGAATGAAGAATGTTTTTTTGGTTCTCAAAAGAAACAGTTTGAAAAGGTTCAGTTGTACGAAATGAATTTCTAGGTCCCGGGATTTCTTACCATCAAGTTGGTAAAAAGCCTCCATTTATTGGCAATTGCTAGAATTATCTATGATCTATTTTGGAAATCCTTAGGAGGCATTTCGAGTATGGCCTTGATTTTACTCAGGTCAATTTCTATTCCCCAATGTCGAATGACAAACCCTAGGACTGGCTAAATCCTTTCGACGTGTGCACCTTCACAACCGCCATCCACTGCGTATTCTCTTCCACGCTAGGCACCTCCTCTTCCCAGATCAGATCATCGAGTTTAAAAGGGAACCATAGAAACGATGGAACCCACTATTTTTTTAGTATTGTTAAAATTAATTTGTTATTTCGCATAGAAATAACTGAACAGAGTGGAATAAAAAATCGTGGTTGGGAAGGTTACTATAGCAAAAGCCATTGGAATTCATATTTTATATATCGGAATAATTAGTTTTGTTATTAATGGAAAAATCACTACTGATTAGTTAATGTTGATAGCAAGCCCATATGAACTAATACCAAAGATTGTTAAGTAGCCACCGCAAAAAAGTAACTAGGGCAACTAGATGGCAACGTAAACGGGCGCATCGTGCAGCTGCGCCAAGGCCTACTAGTAAGATCAGATGGCCAAGACAAACAGAGCCACCCCAGACAGAGACTCTGGACTACGATGGGATCCGTGCCTGTCGATACTTCTGGAATTGTGAAAGAGAGTTTTGTTGGTCTTGTTCACGTAAAAGAGACAATGTCTTCCTACCTCAAGTCTTCAATTGATTCTCTTTTTACAAAATATAAGTTGAGTTTCAAGCAAGTTCGAGGACAAGGGTACGGCGGTGCTAGAAATATGCGAGGTGAGTTTAATGGCCTACAAGCATTGATCATGAGGGAAAGTGGCACAACTTATTATGTTGACTGTTTTGCACATCAACTTCAATTAGTTGTGGTGGCTATGGTAAGAAAGCATATAGGAATTGGCAATTTCTTTAGTATGATCTATGTCTTGCTAAATGTTGTGGGTGGATCTTTTCAAAGAGAAGAGACATGATTCGAGATATAAATCTTGAGGAAGTGCAAAAGGCCTTAGGTTGTGGGATGCTTAAAACAGGAACATGTTTAAATCAAGAGCAATGTCTTCAAAGACCCGGAGACACTCGTTGGAATTCACATTATAAAACACTCAAAAGCTTGGTTGATATGTTTCAAGCGGTTATCAAAGTGTTAGAGTTTGTGGAAGAAGAAGACAAAGACAGAACAAACAGAGAGCAAGCAAATGGTCTTCTAGTGTATTTCCAATCACTTGATTTTGTCTTCTTCTTGCATATCATGTTGACTATTTTAATTGATACCAACACCTTATCATTAGCTCTCCAACGGAAGGACCCAAGATATTGTGAATGCCATGAATTGTGTTAAGTCAACTAGAAGTCATTTGGTTGCTCTAAGAGAAAATGGGTGGGAGTCTGTGCTATCTGATGTGCATGCATTTTGTGAGAAACATGATATTGTCATGTTAGAAATGGGAGAAGCATATGTTAATCCCAAGAAGAAACGACAGAACACATGTATTACCAACCAACACCACTACCAGATTGATTGTTTCAATGGAGTTTTTGATTGGCTAGTTCAGGAGTTCGATAGTCGTTTCAATGAGACATCCTCCAACTTGCTTATATGGTCAGCCGCTTTGAGTCCGAGAGACTCATTTCATGATTTTAATTTGGAGAATCTGATGTGCCTGTCTAAACTTTATCCTAATGATTTTGACTCCAGAGAACTAAGGGATCTTAGCCACCATCTTCGCCTCTATATTGCTGATGTGCGAGCAGATGAAAGATTCTTCAACATATAAGGTATTGGTGATCTTTCTAAAAAAATGGTTGAGACGAGGAAACATATTTGTTATCCTTTAGTTTATCGTCTTTTGAATCTAGTACTTGTGCTGCCCGTTGCCACGGCTACGGTTGAGAGGTGCTTCTCGGCGATGAAGCTCGTGAAAACTTATTTACGTAATCGCCTCAGCAATGATACTTTGAGTGACAGCGTAATTTCCTATGTGGAGAAAGAAGAAATGAAGAAAGTCACCAATGATCAAGTCGTTGATCGATTCATGAAAATAAGAAATCGTAAATATTAAAAGGTAACACTCTCTACTAAAAAAATATTATATTTAGTTATTTTATACATGTTGATAACGTGAATCCGCATTGCTAATTTTTAGGTTATGGAGGATGTCAGATCGGATCATGTCTTTTTCAATTATGGACTATCTTTTGTAAGTCACATCATTATTAGTTAATTTTTTCGTCAAGAACATGATCGTTCTTATCTATGAGCATATGGTTTGTCCTTTATTTTGTTGAATTTGTTATACTATGACTTGTTAAACATGGCACTATTGGTAAATTTTCGATTCATGTACATATATCGTTAACTCGACGTAGAAGTTGTGCACCATGGTATTTTTTTTCTAGATTCACCCCTGCGGCCGTCAGAAAACATATACAAATTCATCTTCCCGTTCAGAGGCGTGGTCGTGGATCGCTCGACTCTCCGGCCACCGCGCTCGGACGAGTATGTGAAGTTTCCTACAGTAGTTCCCGATTGATTAGCCTATCTATATCTTTCTTACTTACATCTGTGCGCTAATGGCGTGTGCAGGGCACACGATGCCTCGATCATTCACCATGCTCGCTTCGCCCTCCTCCACTACAATTCCAAGAACCCGCTATGCTACATCTAGTGACCATACCGTTGTCGTCCACTGATCAACCGGTCTCTGTATCTTCTGGTAACAAATGTATTTACAGGGTGCTGAATTCGATCTCGTCAAGCCTCTCATGGTCGCCTACGCCCTTTTTAGAGGCGACGTGTGGTACCACATCAGCTTCTGGGCTAGCGGGAGGGGCGCTCCGCCGAAGACCCCCGTCCAGCAGTTCTTCGGCGAGCTGCACTACATATGCACCTGTGACGGGGACGATGACGCGCCCGCCGAAACACACGTGACGGGGATATACCCTTTGGGTCCCCTATCATTGGTGTACCTGGTGCGATCCAATCTACGGCCCACCTGGCAGGCCCAAAGAAGCCCATGAAGCACGACTTGGAGTACAATACAAGAAAACATGTAAACCCTACCTGGCTCCCTTTATAAAGCCAGGCAGGGGATCCCCCACGGGAGGGGAGACAACAGATACACAACACCCGCCGCCGGCGGCACCATTGTAACACCATCATGATCATCTATACAGATCAGACAAGCAGGATGTAGGTCTTTACCTCACCATGAGGGGCCGAACCTGGGTAAATCCTTGCTTGTCAGCCGACGGAACTACCAGCGCGCCATCTCTCTCCCCCTCAATCAACCCGGGGTACTCGACCCAGGGATTTGCCGAGCCCTAACCTCGACAATTGGCGCCGTCTGTGGGAAGAACGCGCGCTGGATTCAACGTTTCGGCGGCTCTAATCTTCATCAACAACAACACCCCTCGCGCACAGACTACAGGGCAGCAGCAACACCTGTGTTGCGGACATCACCGACGGCGACTCGGAAATCATATCGACGATCCCTTCGGTGGAAGATTCGAAATTGAGTTTTCTACAAGCTGTTAAAATTTCAGCGCGTTCCAACGGCTGGATCTTCCTGGCCGACCCTCACACTGAACCTGTGTCAGAACCCTGACGAAACTTCGTGCGGCTTCGGGAAAATAATTATCTAGGTTGACTCGGATATCACTTTGAAGATCCCTCCGGTGAAAACATGCGGAATACAATCCCGCACCACTGCAAAAAATTGGAGACTATTCCAACGGTTAGATCTCCGTCGGCGCCCCGAGGACTGCAACGGATTTCGGATCTAGACAAATCCGCGAGTGCAGGTCGCGAATTCGACTTCCGAGCAATTCGACTTCCTGCCAAAACAAAGAGTTCGGCCCCAACTACAATATGGATAGCAAGCGATCAACGGAGGCTGGCGGCCTCGCCTTCGTCGACTTCGCCTCCATCGGCTCCGCCTCCGACACTCGGGGGCTGGCGGCCTCGCCTTCGTCAACTTCGCCTCCATCGGCTCCGTCTCCGACACTCGGGGGCTGGCGGCCTCGCCTTCGTCGACTTCGCCTCCATCGGCTCCGTCTCCGACACTCGGGGGCTGGCGGCCTCGCCTTCATCGGCCCGTCTCCGGTCCCCCGCGTTGACTACTTCCGCCGCGTCGACTCCGGTCCGCTGCGTCGACTACTTCCGCCGCGTCGACTCCGGTCCGCCGCGTCGACTACTTCCGCCGCGTCGACTCCGGTCCGCTGCGTCGACTACTTCCGCCGCGCCGTCTCCGGTCCGCTGCGTCGACTACTTCCGCCGCGTCGACTCCGGTCCGCCGCGTCGACTACTTCCGCCGCGTCGACTCCGGTCCGCTGCGTCGACTACTTCCGCCGCGTCGACTCCGGTCCGCTGCGTCGACTACTTCCGCCGCGTCGACTCCGGTCCGCTGCGTCGACTACTTCCGCCACGTCGACTCCGGTCCGCCGCGTCGACTACTTCCGCCGCGTCGACTCCGGTCCGCTGCGTCGACTACTTCCGCCGCGTCGACTCCGGTCCGCTGCGTCGACTACTTCCGCCGCGTCGACTCCGGTCCGCCGCGTTGACTACCTCCGCCGCGTCGACTCCGGTCCGCTGCGTTGACTACCTCCACGCGTTGACTCCGGTCCGCCGCGACAACAAAATCGCCTTGGCCGCACCCGATGCTCTCCCGGGTGCTGCGCCACACAGGCCGCAGCATACTCGCCTTGGCCGCATCCGATGCTATCCCGGGTGTTGCGCCGCACAGGCCACAAACAAATTTGCCTTGGCCGCCACTCGAACCACTTGGGGGCTCGCGCCATACAGGTCAAAGTCCAGCCTTGGCCGCCACTCGAATCACTCGGGGGCTGCGCCACACAGGCATAACCCGAAAATCCTAGGCCGCCACTCGAACCACTCGGGGGCTCGCGCCATACAGGTCAAAGTCCAGCCTTGGCCGCCACTCGAATCACTCGGGGGCTGCGCCGCACAGGCCTAACCCGAAAATCCTAGGCCGCCACTCGAATCACTCGGGGGCTCGCGCCATACAGGTCAAAGTCCAGCCTTGGCCGCCACTCGAATCACTCGGGGGCTGCGCCACACAGGCATAACCCGAAAATCCTAGGCCGCCACTCGAACCACTCGGGGGCTCGCGCCATACAGGTCTAAGTCCAGCCTTGGCCGCCACTCGAATCACTCGGGGGCTGCGCCGCACAGGCATAACTCGAAAATCCTAGGCCGCCACTCGAATCCACTCGGGGGCTCGCGCCATACAGGTCCAACAACACAGTAGGCTGTTTGGCTGAGCAAATACTCGATATGTCTGTCGAGTCCACCAAGTAGGCCGTCAGGCTGAATGAGCACTCGAATCTCATTCGAGTTTCAAAAGTAGGCCGTCAGGCTGAGCGAACACTCTAAACTCATTCGAGTTCCGCAAGTAAGCCATCGGGCTGAAAACTGCAACATATAGTAAGCCCACAGGCTGAGAATAGGACTCTGTTTTATCAGTGATTCCTTAAGTTCCTTAAGTAAGCCCACGGGCTGAATGAGAACTCGAACAGATCATTCGAGTGCACCAAGATTCAGTAAGCTCCACGAGCTGAAGAAACTCGTACAGTAAGTCAAACCGGTTGAATACACAAAGTAAGTCACACAAAGCCAGTCGCGACTCCAACAAGTCGAGTCTCTTCTTTACTCCCATCGGGAGCGGGCTTTTCGACTGAAGAAAAATTGAGTTTAACCTCAATTGCAAGCAATTCAGCTTAATCTCGGGGGCTACTCCCATCGGGAGCGCTGTACGCGCACCCGATAGACTCAGTCGAAACATTGCCGACTAAAGCATCCTCTATGAGCCCTCAACGGCTAGAGTCGAATTTGTATAATTATCCTTTTCAGGAACAAGACGGTGCACCCGTCGGAACAGAAATACCCGACATACCCGCATCTGCTTCGACTACATCGACTGCGTCTTCATCGACTGCGTCTCCATCGACTAAGACGATCGCACCTTCTTCGACTATGCCTGCTCGACATGCTGCTCTTAGTCTCTGCCCGATTCTTCGAATCGACCAGACACTCGGGGGCTACTGACGGGGATATACCCTTTGGGTCCCCTATCATTGGTGTACCTGGTGCGATCCAATCTACGGCCCACCTGGCAGGCCCAAAGAAGCCCATGAAGCACGACTTGGAGTACAATACAAGAAAACATGTAAACCCTACCTGGCTCCCTTTATAAAGCCAGGCAGGGGATCCCCCACGGGAGGGGAGACAACAGATACACAACACCCGCCGCCGGCGGCACCATTGTAACACCACCATGATCATCTATACAGATCAGACAAGCAGGATGTAGGTCTTTACCTCACCATGAGGGGCCGAACCTGGGTAAATCCTTGCTTGTCAGCCGACGGAACTACCAGCGCGCCATCTCTCTCCCCCTCAATCAACCCGGGGTACTCGACCCAGGGATTTGCCGAGCCCTAACCTCGACAACACGCCTGCTGCACTCCGGTGGTCGAAACATGCTGTCAGGAACTGATCACCTGACGAAGCCTCGTTGCCGGTTTCAATACTATTCATCCATTGTCGATCCAACGGTCCAGACTCCTTCATACCGCTTCGCGTCAGTCGATCGTCATTGGCCGTCGATCTCCAACTGGACGGCTGAGAGGAACGTGGACGTCCACTTCATCCTGGAGAACGCTTTAGCTAAAAGTTCCTGTGTAGTTGAACCACTCCCTTGTCGTGGTCTAGCTATTTAGCTCGAGCTGAGCATGTAATCTGCATCTTTTCCACTTTTGGGTTCAACCCTGGCCGCCGTTGGTCCGGCTGGCGACTTGTACTCGTCTCAAACCCTAGATCTTGAACTGTGATCTTTTTCTGAGAGTGATTAATCGACGAGTAGCCCGTATAATTCCTGAGTTTTGCTTCCTCCTCTTTGAATTCGATAGTCCGGGCATATCAATTGGTATCAGAGCCACCCGAATCTCGGCAAAAAAAAAATTCTCTGAGAAATTGGGGAACGAGGATCTTTAGATCCCGTTCTTCGGAGGCGATTCGGATCGGTGTGACGACGGTGGTTGGGTTCTCTCGTAAAATCCCACCTCCTCACCCTTTTCGCGGCGGCGGGGCGTTGGTCGACGGCAGTGAAGGCGGCGGTAACATTTCTCTGGACGGTGTCGACGGTGGCGGCTTGGCGGCGGCGGCACAGCTCAGGTACAGTTCAGGCGCGGGGACTGGTTGCTGAGGAACTCCTTTTCAGCGGTAAAATCCCACCCTCCCTCGCTGTTCCGTGTATCATTGGCGGTGAGGCGGCGACGGCGATGGTGTTGGCGACGGCAGGATCTGAGTAATTTGGGCACCAAAATAGCCAATTTTTTCGCAGTTCAGCAGGTTGTGACGCATCTTGCGCCAGCGTAAAATCCCTAGTTGAATCATGGGAGTGACAGCACCTTCGGAAGATACAGACCTCCTCGAGCTCAAATCGTTGCAGCTGGATATTAAAGCTCTGCAGAATGCCTGTGAAGAAGATCGAGCTGAGTTCTTCGAACACTCACAACAGGTGCAGTCCAATGGCGACTCAATATAAGAAAATCTAGCATCTCTGCAAGAAAGTCTGAACAGGTTCTTCGCACCAAACAACAAAAGCTTGACGCCGACAGCAGCGGAAAAAGGCCAACCCATTGCGGACTTGACACCAGGACAGGGCAGTAGTGTCCAGCAAAATCCTCGAAATGGCCCAGGCAATGTGGTGCAACTAGTTGGCACAGCAGTGTTACAGGATAACTACAGTAGAGAATTGAACCTGGACGGTACTCAGCGTGTTCCTTACAGACATCCAAACTTTAACATGCCACCACAACAAATACAGCACCAAGAACAGTTGGGACATCAACCAATCCAACCTGTCAACTTAGAGTAGGAAGAGGAGATATTTCATGGCAGAAGGACAAGAATCAGACCTCATCCTCAGGGAGAAGTAAGAAGAAACCAACTGGCAGTTAAACCGACAAAGTTTAATATCCCTGAATTTGATGGACAGGATGCAGAGTCCTGGATTCAACAAGTGGAACAGTACTTTGATGCCAGTAGAACTCCAAATGAACAACAAACTGAATTTGCTGCATCTTATCTAAAGGGCACCGCATTGCAATGGTGGAGAGGTACAGGTTACACTGCTGCAACACTTCCTTGGTTTCGTTTCTGTGGCCTTGTAGCTGATCATTTTGCTGAACAATCAATATGTGACAATGTAAAGGCCTTCCATGCCCTAACCCAAACCACAACTGTCAATGCTTACATTCTGGAGTTTGAAAAGTTACTGAATGTGGTCAGAAGAGACAATCCTAATTTTCCAAATGATTACTTTGTGAACAGTTTCATTTCTGGACTGAATGATTACATCCAGAATCATTTACAGTGTCACAAACCCAGGGATATGCAGGAAGCTATGTGGTATGCCAGGAGAATTGAGTTATCCCAGCCACCAAAAAGAGCTATCTTCCAACCTGCCAGCAACACAGTTAAAAGACAGGTTTACTTTGAACCAGCACAGCCAAGTTGCACTGTCGAAGGACTACCAAATATCATACAACAAGCTAAACAGAAGAACATCTGCTACAAGTGTAAGGAACCATGGTTTCCAGGACACAAGCAAGTTTGCAAGCTCAACAAAAAAATCAGATACATGCTCTTCAGCAAAACAGTGAAGAACCGGTTGAAATTGTTTATGTTCATGAATATAATGATGATTCTGAGGAGGAACAATAGCTACCCCAACCAGATGCTCCATTAAAGTTATCTTTGCATACAATGGAAGGATCTAGCAAGGAAAACTACACATTCACTCTGACTGCTAAATTGGGAAGTGCTAATGCCACAGTACTGGTCGGGTAGTACTGGGACATTCATGACACCTAAGATGGCACAGTTAACCAGTGCACACTAATGCCAAATAAAAAGGTGAAAGTATTGGTAGCAAATGGAGACGCAATCTATTCACAGTTTCACATAACAGATTGCCCCTACTCTCTACAAGGGCACAACCTACTGTACAACTTCAAGATACTGCCACTAAAAGGATATGACATCATTTGTGGAACTGATTGGATTAAAGCACACAACCCAGTAACAATGGACTACAAAAAGATGTTTATTACCATTACTGATGACAAGGACCAACAGTTACAATTGTATGATGAAAGCTTGCCCAGCACTGCAACAGTACAACACACTGATTCTCTTAACTTGCTTAGAGAAGAACCTGTCTATGGAGCCTTTATATTCTTCAACTTGAAGACACCTGAGACCAGTCCCATCGAGCAACAGGCTGTTCCTAAGTTTATTCAGCAGGTTTTGCATGATTATAGTGACATATTCAAGGAGCCAACTAGCTTGCCTCCAAAAAGAAGTTGTGATCACACCATACCTCTAATCAATGGGGCCAAGGTTCTTAACCAGAGATCCTACAGACTTCCACACCATCAAAAGGATGCTATGGAAAAGATTGTTGCCAATCTGATAAAGCCAAATATAATTCGAGATAATGTCAGTCCATTTTCTTCCCCTGCTCTCCTTGTCAAAAAGAAGGACACTACCTGGCGACTAGTTAATGACTTCAGAAAATTGAATGCTCAGACAATAAAGAACAAGTACCCAATACCAGTGATTGAGGATCTCCTGGATAAACTACAAGGTGCCAAAATTTTCTCCAAAATAGACTTAAGAAGTGGGTATCACCAAATACGGATGAACGAAGAAGACATACCCAAACAGCTTTCAGCACCCATATTGGCCACTTTGAGTACCTGGTCATGCCATTTGGCCTCACTAATACACCAGCCACCTTTCAATCACTGATGAACACCATACTAGCTCCATACCTCAGAAAATTTGCCCTTGTTTTCTTTGATGATATCCTCATCTATAGTGCCAATGAAAAAGATCATGCCAAACACCTGTCCATAATTTTTCAGATATTGAGAGAAAACAGCCTCTCTGCTAAATTAGAGAAGTGTTCCTTTGGCCAGAAAAAGGTAGAATACCTGGGGCATGTTATACAAGGTAATGGTGTAGCAACAGACCCTGCCAAAGTACAAGCAATAAAAAACTGGCCTACCCCGAAGAACCTGACAGAATTACGCAGTATATTGGGTATGACAAGGTACTATAGAAGGTACATTAGGGACTATGGCATCATTTGCAGGCCTCTATTTGACTGCCTGAAGAAAAATGCCTTCCTCTGGACTGATGATACGTGTCAAACATATCTGTAATTTTTGATTGATCCATCCTAGTTTTGTGATATTGTCACATGTTTCTATTATCATATTACATCATATTTATGCATTTTGTCGGACTAACCTATTGACGAGATGCCTAGTGCCAGTTTCCTGTTTTTGCTGTTTTTGTATTTCAGAATTTACTTCTAAAAATATTCTCGGAACTGGACGAAAATTTACGGGGAATTTTTACTCGACAGAAGGCACCAGGACACCAAAGGGGAGCCTGGGGGGCCACCCACAGGCCAGGGGCGGCCCCCTGCCGCGGCCCCAGGGCCACCCATGGGTGGGACCCGCCCCTGCCCGTGGGGCACCCCCTCGGCCCCCTCCGACGCCTATAAAATCCCATTAAACCTAAAAATGTCGAGGCGGCCATTATTTTTCCATAGAAGTCACCCCGACGCGCCGTCACCGTAAACCCTAGTTCGGGGGTGATTCTGAAGCTGATCCCGGCACCCTACCGGAGGGGAGATCGATCTCGGAGGGCTCTTCATCGCCATGCCTTCCTTCAGGATGATTTGTGAGTAGTCCCACCTTGGACCATAGGTCCATAGCAGTAGCTAGATGGTAGTTGATATGTCTCAAACGTATCTATAATTTTTGAGTAATCCATGCTTGTTTTATGTCATTGTCACATGTTTTTGCCATCTTGTTATATCATTTTAAGGCATTTTATTGGACTAACTTATTGACAAGATGCCCAGTGTCAGTTCCCTGTTTTTGTGCTGATTTTGTTGCAGAAAGTTACTTCTGGAAATATTCTCGGAATTGGACGAAAATTTACGGAGATTTTTTATTGAGGAAATAAGGACCGGAGCCAAAAGGGCGACCCCGGGAGGGACCCACAGGCCAGGGGCGGGTCCCACCCGTGGGCCAGGGGGAGGCCGCGGCCACAGGTCGCCCCTGCCTTGTGGGGCACCTCTCGGCCGCCTCCGACGCTTATAAAATCATCACCGACGCAAAAACCCTAACCCCCGAAGGATTTCCCAAATACGCAACAGAGCTCTGCCGCCATCACCAACAAGTTTCGGGGGTTCAGAAGGTCCTGTTCCGGCACCCTGCCGGGACGGGGATCGACCGTCGGGGCCATCTCCATCAACACCGCTGCTTCCCGCGATGAGGATGGAGTAGTCCCTCACCGGGGCTGAGGCTTATACAAGTAGCTATGTGGTTATCTCTCTCTCCCATGATGTGATCTTCGTTGTGATCATGAGCTTTGTTAGTGTAGTTGAATACATGATGTTTCCCTATGTGTAATGGATATGATGTTGCTCAAGTGGTGTTATTTAGTACAATTTCCGGAGCCACCGTTGTGATCATGGTACCTCGGTGACAGGATGGGTGCTGTGTGTGACTCTATGGATAATAGATTGGAAGGATCTTCATCATGAGTTTGTTCTTTATTTGTTGGATTGAATAGATCATGAGGTTTCTTGATGCTTGTGTTATTGAAGAAAGAGACTGTTCAAGAAATAGGTTGTGGTGTTTGTTAGTACTATCTTTGGATGCGGATAGTGATAGCATGAAGTGTCCATAGATGTGGAATGCGGACTTTAAGGTGTGCTTTTCATAGCCCTACGCAATTCTCATCCTATTTGATCCACGAAAGAATGATCTTCGAGTAACGTCTACCATGCATGTGTTTTTGTGGAACTATTATGTGTTTAATTATGTTAATGATGTTGAGAGTAGTCACTAGTGAAAGTATGAAGTCTAGGCCCTGTTTCCAAGCATTGATACACCATTTTTAGTCACTTTTGTCACTTGTTTGCTTGCTACCATTTTTATTACAGAATTACAAAATCACCTTTTACCATCCATATCACTTGCATTTTACCTCTTCGCTGAACTAGTGCACCTATACAACTGACAATTGTATTAGGTGTGTTGGGGACACAAGAGACTTCTTGTATCTTAATTGCAGGGTTGCTTGAGAGGGATATCTTTGACCTCTACCTCCCGTGGATTCGATAAACCTTGGGTTACTCACTTACGGGAAATTTGCCGATGTCCTACAAACCTCTGCGCTTGGAGGCCCAACAAGTCTACAAGAATAGAAGTGTGTAGTAGACATCATGCTAATTTCTGGCGCTGTTGCCGGGGAGGTGAGCGCTTGAAGGTATCTTCTTTAGATTCTGCAGTTATATCTTTTTGTTTCTTATTTTTATTTCACTAGTTTGGCTTATGGAACGTTGTTATTTGAATTTGCTTTTTGAGAGTGACCTCTCCACCACTCCCATGGTGGATAAGGTTACTCCACATACCGAATGTATTCCTTTCAATGTACCGATGGGGATAATTGATCGTGTTATGAGCAATTGCTATGCAGGAGATGGAGCTATACATCCTAGTTATCATCTACTTTATATTAAAGAGTTATGTGAGTTGTTTGAGATTGTAGGTGTATCAAGAGAGGTAATCATGAGAAATTATTTTCATTATCACTTAAGGAGAAAGCATTAGAGTGGTATAGGCTGCTAGACAATTCTCACTTGTTGGATTGGAAGGAGCTTATGTCTCTCTTTTATTCTAAATTTTATCCTCTTCATGAAATTCATCGAGATAGAAATTATATCTACAATTTTTGGCCACATGACGGAGAGAGCATTGCTCAAGCTTGGGGGAGATTGAAATCATTAATGCTTAAATGTCCTAACCATGATCTTTCCAAGGATATTATTGTTAACAATTTTTATGCAAGGCTATCTCGTCATGACAAGGAAATACTTGATGCTTCTTCTATGGGTTCTTTTACAAGTAAGAAGATTGATGCTAAATGGGATCTTATTGAAAAGATTTAACAAAACACTGAAGATTGGGAGATCGACAAAGCTAAAGAGTCAGGTATAAATTATGAGTATAATTGCATTAAGTCTTTTGTTGAAACTAATAGTTTTAATAAGCTTAGTGCTAAGTTTGGACTTGACTCTCATATAGTTGTTGATATCTATAAATCTTTTGCTTCTCATATTAATATTCCTAAAGAGAAATGGTCTAAGCATCATGAACCTTTCAAAGACATTTGCAAACAAAATGAAATTGTTAATGATGATTGCAATAGACATGATCCAATCTCTACAAATAATGTTCCATATAAGCATGTTAATTTTTGTGGAGTGCATAGACCTTGTGAAAGCACTCGGGTTGAAGAAGATAAATATTGTAAGCAACATAAGCATGAAAGAACAAGCAAATGGCTCAAGGATTTATATAAATTTGCTAGAGAATTAAATGACCTCTATCATTTTATGTGTGAACTTTGCAATGAAGAAGGTCATTTTAATTTCCATGCTCGTTCCTTAATGATAGAATTATTAGCCAGTTTTGTGATAACATGATCACCTCTAGTCTTTATGATGAACTTAATTTGTTTTTGGGGTGTGAAGAGTTATCAGAAAAAACTTCTTGGTTAGATAGTAGTACTTTTGGGAAAAATAGCATTCTCAAGGGAGCTTATCATTATTGTGTTGTGAATTGCCGTGACAATGCTTACATTGCAAAAATTAGAAATAATATCACTTCACCAAAGTATAAAAGGACATATGTTTCTTATGTTGCCAATAATGAAAGGGAGAGATTCTCCCAAGTTTCTCCTGTCTTTTCTAATAATGAATCAGATTATGTGGAGAAGCTTCGTTTCCAACCACTCCCTCCTAAGGTGGCGAAGAAGAAGAAGAAGAAGAAGAGAGGGAGGAGTAAAAATAAAGAGGAAACGATATCATCCCCTAAGCATATTTCTCCCATCATGGTTGTTCCTAATGAGCATGAATCAAAAATTATTGAAGATGATCCACTTAATTGTATTCATTATTATCTTGATGTTAAGTCTATAGGCACTATTGAAGAAGATTATGTTATGCCTGTTACTTATTGTGATGATCATGATTGGGAAAATAATACTACTTATGATCTTGAAAATCTTTTTGGCACCAATTTTGAAAATGATGATATTGATAATTGTTACACTGTTGGGAATATTCATGTTTCTTCTAATCATAATGTGGAAAACCCCAAGCTTGGGGATGATGGGTTTGAAAATCCTTTTGGTATTGAAAGTCATGATGATTTGTTTACAGAAATATATGCTTGGAAAGATGACTATCCCCTTGCTTATGATGATATTGTGCCTCCAATTTTTGATGATTATTGTGATGATAACTATGCCATAACGAATGATTTTAATCATCCCTACGAGACTCGTTATAATTATTACTCTCCTACTGAACATCATCTTTCTAATACACAATTAGTCTATCATGTCCAAGTTCTATATGATAGTCCTACTCTCAATGCTACTAATAATAAAGATTTTACTTATGTGGAGAGTAATAATAATACTTTTATGCATGTGAATTATGAGAAAAATACTTTATGTGATGGTTATGTTATTGAGTTTTCTGATGATTCTACTGAAAGTTATTATGAGAGAGGGAAGCGTGGTTACATAAATTTTCATCTTATGAAGTTTCCCCTCTTTATGTTGAAGGTTTTAATGTTGCACTCGCTTTACCTTCCTATGCTTAATGCTTTATGCTCCAATGATTTATTTTCTTACAAGATGTCTATGCATAGGAAGAGAGTTAGGCGTAAATGTGTTTTATATTTGCTTCTTGATGCTCTCTTTTTTGTTTCAATTCTTATTCTTACGATAGCATCATTAAAATTATTGCGCCTAGCTAAAAGGCGTTAAAGAAAAGCGCTTGTTGGGAGGCAACCCGTCTTTTACTTTCAGTTTTCTTTTTGTTTTTCTTGAGTAATGGAGTTGTTGCCTCTGTAGAAACTTCATTGTATCTTTTTCTTTTGGTTTTTTGTGCCAAGTTTAGCCTCTAATGCATTGAAAGTGTGAGGTGTTGTTTTACTGTCCAGAAACAGATTTCTGTCCTTCACTGTTTGAAAATCCCTGCATTTTATCTTTTTCTGATAAATTTAGAAGCAAGCCTGATACTTTTATCTATCTTTCGTTAGTTTTGAGTTTTCTGATTTGATCAACAGAAGTGCCTCGAAAAATTCAATCTTTACAGACTGTTTAGATTTTGACAGATTCTGCTTTTATTTTGTATTCGTCTCTTTACTATCATCAAATGTGATACTCTTGAGGAGGAGTGCCACATTGAGGCTTAGTAAACAGTATCTAATGCCCAATAAAGTTATTTGCAATTTGTCTTGAGTTGAACACATGTGTATTTTTAATTTATGAGCACTAACCCTCTAATCAGTTTATGAGAAGTTTTGTGTGAATGGAGTTTTTAAGTTCCAAATGAGAGGATAATGAAGAAATTGAATATGGATCAAAGCTCAAGCTTGGGGACGCCCCCATGGCACCCCTCTGAATATCAAGAACCATCAAGCATCTAAGCTTGGGGATCTTCATCGACTATCATAAGGTCGTCTTCGGTGAACTAAGTTTTTATCACTTTACATATTATGTGCTATGCTTGGAGCTTCATTTTATTTTGCTTTGAGTTTTGTTTTTTTATTTGCTGGTCATATTCATGTTGGATCCTATCCATCTTGTGTGGGAGAGAGACACGCTCCGCTTTTTCGTTTGAATACTCCTTTACTTCTCTTATATCTTGTTGAGTATTCTTAGCTACTATTTGTTTGCTAGTAAGCTCTCGCTTTTAGCTTTTATCTTGTTTAGAGCTACTAGTTGTTGATGTTAAACCCTCTTGTTCTTCACTTATATTTGTTAGAGAGTAGCTATGGTTGCTTGGTTAATTTGTTAGAACGGTAAAATGCTATGCATGTGGTAGTGGTATGAAATAGAAAAACCTGCATAGTCTTGTAGATCACTATGTGGATAATTTGATACTCTTCAATTGTTTTGAGGCATTAAAATAACTAATGGTTAAAATTTGTTGGTTAATAGTTTTAGAACTGATTAGTGGAGATGTGTTAGTAAAGCGTGGAGCCGTACTTCTCTGAACTAGACAACCTAAGTCAACAATGCTAATGTGTCATGAATTCTGCTAAGTTGAAAATAAGTTCCAAGTGGGTAGTTACTGCAACGGCCGGGGAAGCCAACGGGGCACTTGTGTCGCCGCCACGATCCCTCTCGGGGTGTCTCTAACCATTTGTGGAACATTGAAACTGCTAATTGTTTGCAATATACGAAATGCATTGTTGAGTTTTGGTTTTTGGCACTTCTACTTCCATATTTTTCTAGCCTCTTCGGTGCTGCGCAATGCCCTCTCTCACATTGAGATTGGTGCATACGTCGCGAGTACATCCAACTCCGTGGGAGAACTTCATCCTGTTCTCCTACACATAAGCCAACTATCTTCCTCAAAACAGCCACCATACCTACCTATCACGGCATTTCCATAGCCGTTCTGAGATACATTGCCATGCAACATCCATCATTACATTACATGACTTGATGTCATTCTTCATTACTATATAGTTTGCTTGATCATTGAGTTAGTGTGCTGCGTGGCCTGCCACATGTTATACATTTTTTCCACACTACGCTCAATCATGCATACTTTCTTTTATACATCATGTATTAGTCTTATGAGTTACGAGTACCAAAAGTGTGATGATCATCTTGTAAAAATACAGTGTTGCCCCTACCTGTGAGCATATTGAAAAGAGTCCAAATTGGCCACATAAAAGAATCCAAAAGAGACCAATGAGAGAAAATTTAAAAGAGTCACGGAGGCCACAATTGTAAAAAAAAGAGAAATATAAAACAAAGAGGGGGCAGCACTACTATCCTTTATTCCACACTTGTGCTAGTTAGCACCTACACTTCATTATAGAGAGTTTTCATGTTTCGTTTGTATAACTATGTGGGGAATTAACGTTATAGAACTTGGCTTGTATACTCCAAGGATGAGCCTCCTCAAGTGAGCTATAGGTCTTCATGAGCAAGCAAGTTGGATGCACCCCCACTAGTTCCATTGGAGAGCTTTCATACACTTATAGCTCTATGTGCATCCGTTGCATGGCAATCACTACTCCTCATACAGTGTCAACTACGGGACTTCCTTCTGTCTTGTGGTTACCCTCTCCACTGTTTGAGCCTTTCTTTTTGGCCTTCCAAACCTCCATTATTGTTCTCTTTTCCATAACATCATGGTGCCAAAGCCACTTCTTACTTGCACTAGTTGAGTAGACTTCGAAACAGTTAATTTGTGAAGTAGATGGATTAGGACACTTGACTTGAGCTTGGCTATTCCATGAATAACTAATTAGATGCTTTGAAGAATGATTGATACTTTACATTGGAGACATAATTTGCAATTCTTCTTTCTAAACCTTATGTATGGTTCCATGTCTCTAACGCACTTATTCATGAAAAGTTTCTAGCATTTGTTAGCTAGCATTTTTTAATCATTGTTTGCTTAATATCAACTATAGACAATTGTTTTGGATCACCTCATTCACATCATGTGCTTTGCATTACTATCTTGATCATGATTGTGTTGGTTACATGTCTCATCAAAAATTATTTTGTTATCACTTACCTACTTGAGGACGAGCAGGAGTTAAGCTTGGGGATGCTGATACGTCTCAAGCGTATCTATAATTTTGGAGTCATCCATGCTTGTTTTATGTCATTGTCACATGTTTTTGCCATCTTGTTATATCATTTTAAGGCATTTTATTGGACTAACTTATTGACAAGATGCCGAGTGCCAGTTCCCTGTTTTTGTGCTAATTTTGTTGCAGAAAGTTACTTCTGGAAATATTCTCGGGATTGGACGAAAATTTACGGAGATTTTTTATTGAGGAAATAAGGACCAGAGCCAGAAGGGCGACCCCGGGAGGGAATGTAACGCCCCGACCCCGGAATTATACAGAGAGGCTATGTAACCCACAGGCTATGCTACACAATCGAAGGGCATGGAATTACCGCTCCCACGCAACACATCGATCGTGCCATAAACACTGGCATAGCTATCAATGTATAATAAAGAGATCAAGACTTGTGGAACAACTGGCACAGCACAGACTATACGACACAAAAGTTCATATAGCAACTCATATAGAGAGAAAGATACAAAGTACACACAAAGGTCACATACCCAACAGTACATCATGCGGAAGCGAGGTAGTTGTCTAATACAACAAGATCCAAAATATGGCCTAAGAGGCCTACAATAACATAAACCCAGCCAGCTTGTTCCGAGACGTCCCAAGCTGCCACCTGGGAACCCCAGACTACTCGTCGATGTCCACGAAGAACCCACATGTCTACTCGGTGTCGTCCTCCTCTGAAACAAGTAATAATCAACAAAGAGAGACTGAGTACGATGTACTCGCAAGTTTAGTAGGGCGATATAGGCCCAATGATGACAAGGCTCTAAAGCTGTATAGTGTTTGTTTTGCATAAAGCTAGTTTTCCTTTCAAAAGACACAAAAGACTCATGGCATCGACTACTCATAATGGTTTTCGAAAGGGGATGAGATAGTAAACTTTTCTCTTCGGTTCGCATTGAACCAATAGTAGCCAGAATCACCACTCGTCTCCACCAAGGCACTCCCTCGAATCACCCTCGAGGAAATGAACCTTTAACACACGTTGTCAAGTTGCAACCTCTAGCTGTCAAATTTTAATTAAGGTTAATGTTCTCTATGATCTTGTCGTCTATTCCCAAGTCGTCCATAACCGCGGACACGGCTTTTCGAAAAGATTAAACCCTGCAGGGGTGTACTAATTTACCCATTGGTACCGTCCGGCTCGCCTGATTAGCTCTCTTCCGGGGAAAGCTGGCAAGTGGGCGCGGTTAAACCTTTACCTCGCATGAGACTACCCAAGGAACATATGTGGCGACGGAACAAGTTTATCCAGCCTATTTCAGCCCCTGCCCCCATCGCCACATCCTAAACACCACCATCCTCATCGTTCCTTTTTTTCCACCCACACACTCACACGCAAATGGAAATAGCAAACTAGAGGATCCTTGGATACGCTCGCACAAGTTATTTAGTTAGAGGATTCCATATGTCCCCACCGTTGGAAGCACGCTCGTCTTGGTTCAAGAGGTATAGAAATCGCACCTAGGGGCAAGAATGAGACAAGACACCATCCCCGATGGCAACTCATCCAAACCTTTTAACCATTTTAATTAAGTACGAAGTACCCACCTTGTCCGAACATTCCATCAACTTCAATAATAATGGAAATAATCACCGGACAATTTAACATTTAACTAAGCATGGCTAAGCATAGCTAAGCTATAAGCAACTAATATAAAGGATCTCAGGCCAACACCACAACCTATGGTTAATAGGAGGGGAGACATGTAATGGTTTGGGGGACAACGAAATTCATAGGATACTCTACATCTTGATCAAAAGTGACATTGGAATCGAATGCAATATTATGGTGGATAAAATAATTGTATAAAACAATAGGATGCTATATGCCAAGAAGGTTAGGTTATCTCTTGCCTTGTTGACGGGCCTGGAAGTACGGATCGTCGGGGAAGGTAGGGGTATCCTCGACTCCTGAATCTACGAATACCCAAACAATCACAGAAAAACAAATAAATCACACGAAGACAAGTGCAATGCACAATCATGATGTCATGTCAAGTTTATGCGTTAATATCATCATATAAAGTAGTTAACACAATTAAATGGAGCGCCAAATAATAAGTGCAATTATTTGGAAACAACCCCATATTTAACTTAGTGATCACATGGTTTAAAACTTATTACATTACTAAAAAGTGGCTTACCTATGCATGAACATGACATGAAGAGATAGGTATTGTTCTTATGATCATTTTGGTACCTCGTTTGTGATTTTCCGATTATTGATGAATAAAAAGTAATTTAAAATATTATTTGAATTTAAATCTTTTACCCATTTAAAGATTAACATCAAAGTAAAATTGGTTGTCATGAGATGATATTAGCATGATTAGATATCATTTGAAATTCTGATCGATTTGATACATCAGTTGCAAGATTTGAATTAATAGAAGTTAAATTTTAATTTTCACAAGATTTTAAAGCTGGTTCAGAATTTATCCGGATTGGTCCGGAATATTCCGAATGGTCTGGAATAATCCGGGCTCAGTCCGAACCAAATCCGAGGTGAACTCAAAAAGTTTCTGTTAGGGTTTCAGAATTCTCCCGGAAAGGTCCGGAAAATTCCTGTCGGCCCGGAATGGATCCGGAATAATCCGGGTGATTCCGGACGACCAGTTTTCTGGGCAAACTACGACGGCCGGCGGCGGCTGCGCACAGGCGAGTAAGAAAGCGAGGAAGAGGGGAAGCGAGAGGAGGTCCAGGGGAGAGCGGAGCTCACCCTCGTTGCGCAGGTATGCTCGACAGCGAAGGAGGAGGTCGGTGGCGACCGGAATTTGGCGAGGACGGTCGCGGCGAGCGGCGGACAAACGTCGGAGAGAAGAGCTCGATTAGCTCAATGCCGAGCCTCCCAGCAAGCGTGCATTGGTGGTGGAGGAAGAGGGCGACACGACGGTCCTTTTCCCCCACTTCGATTCGCTCGGGGGAGCATCTAATGACGGCGAGGCTCGGTGGATGGCGGCAGGGCGACGGCGGATGCAGAGCTAGGGTTAGGGTTCTAGGAAGTAGGGGAATAGGCAGGAAAGGGAGCAGGTGAGCGGGTGAGGCGTCGTGGAGGCCACTTGACCTCCAGGGGAGCAGGTGGCGCGGCGGCCGCGTGCGGCGACATGGCGGCATGGCGCCAGGACGCACTGGCGCCACAGTGAGGAAGAAGGAAGAGGAGAGAGGATGATAGGGGGGTCCACACGTCAGATTTTTATTCTTTTGCCCTTCTCCTTTTTTTTCATTTAAAACCAGTAGGGTTTTAGGGATTTAACTAAGGCCTCGAAACATTTTTATAAAATCTGGAAAAATTCACATAAGCTCCCCATGACATGAAGAAGCTCCACAAAAATTGGTGTTGCAAAATAAAAAGTTTGAGCAACATTTGTTCATAGGGCTTACAAATGGCAATTTTGATAAATTTCCAAAATGCACTTACTTGGAGTACTTAAGCATCTTCAAAAATAATGGAAATATTCATGGAGGCTCCCAATATATTAATGAAGCTCCCCATAATTTTATTTTGAATTTTTTTTGGATTTTTAACTTGGTTTCAAAAATAGAATTTTAATTGAGCCAGTTTTTGAATTTTCAAAAATAGAATTTGCTTTTGACAAAAATTATAACAACTAAACTTGGAACTTCCTGGACAAATTGGAAGTTCAAATTAATTTGGTTGCTAAGTTGAGCAATTGCATTTGGTGTGGAGGTTTGGGAAGGTTTTACTCCCCCCCTTTTAAAATGGGTTAAGATGTGTCTTGTTAGAAGTAGAAATTTCAATTGCATGCCATGGTGAAACATGAGAACAAAAAGTGGAAAAATTATTCATATTTTTCAGTACCAGACTGGGGCTGTTACAATTCTACCCCCCTTACAGGAATCTCGTCCCGAGATTCTAGGCTTGAGTGAAGAAGGTGGGATATTCCTAACGAAGGCTAGTTTCACGCTCCCAAGTTGCTTCTTCTTCGGAATGGTTAGACCATTGGATTTTGAGGAATTTGATGGTCTTGTTGCGGGTCTTTCTTTCCGCTTCATCCAAGATGCGGACAGGATGCTCACGGTAAGTCAAATCCTCCTGGATGTCCAACACTTCATGATCAACCCCACGGATAGGATCTTTGAAGCAACGCCGGAGTTGGGAGACATGGAACACATCATGTACATATGGGAAGTTTGATGGTAGCTCGAGTTGGTAGGAGAGATCTCCTCGCTTGGCTAGGACAGTGAAAGGACCAACAAAACGAGGTGCCAATTTTCCCTTGATCCCGAACCGACGATCGCCTCGGAGGGGAGAGACTCGAAGATAGGCTTTGTCACCAATGGCATAGTGAACCTCCTGGTGGTGCTTATCATAATAGCTCTTTTGTCTAGACTGGGCAATCTTGAGATTTTCCCGAATGATGCAAACTTTCTCTTCAGCCTCATTGATCACATCAGGACCGAAGAGTGGCTTCTCTCCGGTTTCAGACCAATTTAGAGGAGTCCGACATTTTCTCCCATAGAGGACCTCAAATGGGGCCATTCGCAGACTAGCCTGATAACTGTTGTTGTAGGAGAACTCGGCGAGGGGGAGATACTTTTCCCAACCCTTACCGAAGGAGATAACACATGCCCGAAGCATGTCCTCAAGAACTTGGTTCACCCTTTCAGTCTGACCATCAGTCTGAGGATGATAAGTTGTGCTGAAGTTGAGACGGGTTCCCATAGCGGTTTGGAAACTCTGCCAGAATTTGGACACAAACAAGCTTCCCTGGTCTGAGATAATCTGCAAAGGAACCCCATGCAAAGGAACAATCCAGGCAAGATATAAGTCAGCAAGTTGGCTTGCTCGAATATCGTCACGAACCGGAAGGAAGTGAGCGACCTTGGACAAGCGGTCGATGACTACCCAAATGGCATTATTTCCTTTTTGTGATTTTGGGAAGCCAGTAATGAAGTCCATGCCAACTTCATCTCATTTCCACTCGAGAATAGCTATGGGGCGAAGAGTACCAGCGGGCCTTTGGTGTTCAGCCTTCACACGGCAATAGACGTCGCATTCAGCAACATACTTGGCAATTTCTCGCTTCATGCGAGTCCACCAGAATTTGCTGCGGAGGTCTTGGTACATCTTGGTGCTACCAGGATGGATGGATATGGGAGATTCATGTTCTTCTTGGAGTATCAACCCCTTGGTATTTCCCCTCTTGGGCACCACAAGACGGTCCCCAAAATAGACAACACCGGAGTCATCAATGGAGAAACATTTAGCCTTTCCACTTTGAAAGAACAAGCTATGCCCGGATGTCGCCTAGAGAGGGGGGGGTGAATAGGCGATTAAAACTTTTTCTATTTAGGGGCTTGATAATTGCGGAATAAAACTAGGTGTTTAAATTAACAAGCCAACAACCTAATATTCTAGGTTCACCTATGTGCACCAACAACTTATGCTAAGCAATTTAAGCAACAAGATGATAGCAAGATATGAACTTCAAGCACGAAGGCTATCACAATGTAAATTGCATAAGTAAAGCTCGGGTATAGAAATAACCGAGGCACGCGGAGACGAGGATGTATTCCCGAGTTCCTCCTTGCTAAGGGAGTACGTCTCGTTGGAGGGGTGTGAGCTCGCCACAAAAGGCCTACTCAAGATGCCACAAAGGCCTCACCCTATTCTCCGATGAACCGCACCCAAAGGTTTGGTTCACCTTCCACTATCGGAATCCTTCGAGGCGGATTCCGGAGCCCTTTACAACTTCTCTTGGGGCACCCACCCACAACTCAATTGGGGGCTCCCAAACTCGTGCCGAAGCTTCACAACTCGAAGTCTTCGCGGCACCTCCAACCGTCTAGGGTACACGATGCACCCAAGAGGCAACAAGCTCTTGGGAACACAATGCACCCAAGAGTAACAAGCTTCTCAACCTTCAACTTCATGTATCACCGCGGAGAGAGCAACCCGATGCAACTAATGCAAGAGGCAAGAACACACGAAGTGGTCAAGTCCTTCACTCTCAAATTCCAACCAAGCAACAAATGCTATGGAGGGAATAAGAGAGGAAGAACAATGGGGGTGAGCACAAAGCAACCCCAAAATTTAGATCCACAAGTTTCCCTCACTTAGAGGGGATTTTGATTGGTGGAATGGTAGATCTAGATCTCCTCTCTTGAAACCCTAAATTTGGGCAAGAATCATTGGAGGGGAAGAGAGGAATCAAGCTCACAAGGATTAGAGCAAAGGGGAAGAGCAAGAACAGGTGAGCAAAGTCAGCAACCAGGTTTTGGGGAGGGAGGAGGCTTTTTATAGCCTCCCCCAAAAACTAGCCGTTGGACACTGTCCAGACCGGAGACTCCGGACCAAGTGACCGGAGACTCCGGCCTGCTGGGTCATCGGGGAGGCCGGAGATTCCGGTCATTGGGGCCGGAGACTCCGGCCAGGCCGGAGACTCCGGGCACCCTCCGGGGGAGCTCCGAACCCCTATCTAGAGGCACACCACACAAAACTGAGAAAGGCTGAGAAAAGTACAGGGCCGGAGATTCCGGGTCCCTTGGGCCGGAGACTCCGGGGGTCCGGAGACTCCGCCCCATCTCCGGGGGTCCTCCGGACCGAGTCCAGAAGCGCACCACACAAACGATGTTCGGCAGCGAAAAACACAGGCCGGAGACTCCGGGTCCTTGGGGGCGGAGACTCCGGTGTGACCGGAGACTCCGGACCCTCTCCGGGGTAGATCCAAACAGAGAAAACCAGAACTGCCATAACTTTTGCAAATGAAGTCCGAATCGAGTGAATCCAATTTTGTTGGAAAGAGGACGACAAGAGCTTACCCTACAAAATATGAAAACAAGCAAAGGAGATTGTGCGGAGGGTTGGAAGGGTGAAACCTTCCACACGGAAGAACCGGCAAACTCTCCAAAACCGAAAATGCAAAGTAAGACGCATATGAAAACGGTTTTCGGTGAACTTAGCCTTGTCATGACAAGCACAAAAAGCACCAAGACCACACCACGATAAGAGCCAAATAAGAACCAATAAAGATGATTGTGAGGATGCAAGGATGCAAAGGTTTGAGCTCTCCATGAACGATACGATCACGATACTCGGTCGAGAGCCCCTCTTGATAGTACGGCTATCTATCCTATAACCCGGTCCTCAACAAACATCATGAGACTGGTAAAATAAAAGCCCTACCAAGATCATACCTTTGCCTTGCGCATTAATCCACTTGAGGTCGATGGAGACGATCTTCATCTCCTCAAGGCGAACCATCTTCTTGACTGCGCTTCGCTTGGTGAAGATTCACATGTGGCTCCCCCATACACCAAGACGGGGGAAGCACCACTTCGGCATATCTTCACTTGGCCTTTATCTTGATGACGAACACCTTGGCCTTGATCAACAAATGATCTCCTTCCCTTAACCTTGACTCCAACACATGGAGAACAAGCAAGACCTTGACTCCAACACATGGAGAACAAGCAAGACCTTGACTCCAACACATGGAGACAAGCAAGCTAATGGACACCTATAAATATAGCTCAATGCAAATATTAGTCCATAGAGATTGTCATTAATTACCAAAACCATGCATGGGGGCAACCATGCACTTTCACACTTGCGATATTTTTTTGATCTTTCGGATGCCAGCATCATGTTGCTGCGGGCTGCCTTGATTTCATCCTCAAGGGTGGATTTGATCTCCAGGTTAGCTAGATACCCGGAGGGAACAATCTCCAGATTCAACCGAGCAAACTCCTCATGGAGGGCAGGTTGGGCCTTTTCAACCATCAAGGTGTTGCAATAGGCCTTGCGACTCAGAGCATCGGCCACGACGTTGGCCTTGCCGGGCTGGTAGTTGAGGGTCACATCATAGTCCTTGATTAATTCCAACCATCTTCTCTATCTCAGATTTAGATTCGGCTGGATGAAGAGATACTTCAGACTTTGGTGATCCGAGAAGATTTCACAACGGTTGCCCAACAGGTACGGCCTCCATTGCTTCAAAGCATGAACCATGGCAGCAAGCTCTAGATCATGAGTTGGATAGTTGTGCTCATGCGGTTTGAGTTGACGAGAAGCATAGGCTACCACATGGCCTTCTTGCATTAACACACAACCCAAACCTGTTGGGAATATGCCCTAGAGGCAATAATAAAATGGTTTATTAGCATATTCATGTTTATGATAATAGTTTATTATCCATGCTATAATTTTATTAACCGGAAACATAATACATGTGTGGAATATAAACAACAAGTGTCCCTAGTAAGCCTCTACCGGACTAGTTCGTTAGTCAAGAGTTGGATAGAGTTTCCTAACCATGGATTTGTTATAGTCACTTGATAACGGAGTCATATCATTAGGAGTAATGATGTGATGGACAAGACCCAATAATAAAGAGTTGCAATTGATCGTGTCATACAGTTTTATTGCCAACACTTTTAGTATGCCAAGTATAGTTTCCTTAGACCATGAGATTGTGTCACTCCCGTTTACCGGAGGAATACTTTGTGGACATCAAACGTCACTTCGTAACTGGGTGATTATAAAGGTGGCTTTCAGGTATCTCCGATGGTATTTGTTGGGTGACATGAATCAAGATTGGGATTTGTCCTTCCTTTTGACGGAAAAGATATCTCTGGACCTCTCGGTAATATAGCATCAGAAAGGTTGCAACCATGTGGTTAAGTGTTAATCACGGAGATCCTATATTATGGACGAGTAAAGAGAATTTGCCAGGTAACGAGATAGAACTAGATATGGAGATATCGACGATCAAATCTCGGGCAAATTAAATATCATGAGACAAAGGGAATCGTTTACGAGATTAAGAATCTTCGGCATCGTGGTTCAATCGATAAGGAACTTCGTTGAATATGTAGGAGTCAATATGGGCATCCCGGTCCCGCTGTTGATTATTGATATGATCATGTCTGCATGTTCTCGAACCCGTAGGGTCACACACTTAACGCTCCGATGTAGCTAGGGTTAGCGATGAGATAATTGATGGTATGAACGAATGGTGATTCGGAGTCTCGGATAGGATCCCTGACATCACGAGGAGTTCCGGAGTGGTCCGGAGAATAAGATTCGTATAAGGAAAGTGTTTCCGGAGGTACCAGAAAGGTTCTGGGAAATATTTGGAAGGTACCGGAAGGTTCCGGAAGGTTCTAGAAGAGTCTATAAGTGGGGCCCATATTGTATGGGAGCCCACATGGACTAGAGGGTGGTGCAGCCACCTTAATGGGCTGGCCGCACCAACCCCTTAGCCCAGCCGGCCAAGCCCTAGTTGGACTAGGACTTGGGCCAACCACAAAGGGCCAAATTGAGTCCTAGATGGACTCAACTTGGGGGCCAAGCAAAGGGGGCCGGCCAGCCCCTTTCCCAAACTCTAGCCGCCCCATATATAAAGGGGGGAGGGGAGGGGTGCGCACCACCTGAAGGCTGCCCTAGCCGCACCCCCCTTGCTGCCCTAGCCGCCGCCCCTTCACCTCCATAGCCGGCGCCACCCCTCTCCCCGGAGGGCTGCCGCCACCACCACCTCCACCCTAGCCGCACCACCCCTAGTGTAGGGCTGCTGCTGCACCACGTCCTCCTCTCCCTCTCCTCTTGCTTGGCTTGGCGAAGCCATGCTCGCGGAGATCTACACCATCAACGCCACCACAACCGTCGTGGTGCCGAGATCTATCTAGCCACGGCCTCCTCGCTTGTGGATACCGCGGAGGTGCTGCTTGTGTGGTGCTCCATCGGATTGGATCGCGTGGATAATACATCTCCTCGCGACTAGATGCGTCTAGTTGCGGGGATTGACATACCAACCCCTGCATCGACAAAACGCTTTGAACGTTCTTCGAGGGTAAGAGATTGGATCTCATCTTCGCTACCTTCGTCTAATAGATCTAGATCCTTGGGGTTTATTCCGCTTGTTGCGTAGGAAATTTTTTTGTTTTCTATGCTGCGACCCCTTCAGTGGTATCAGAGCCTATATCTATTCGTAGATGTTGGTGCGACATGAACACAAGGAGTTGTGGGCGTTGATATTTTATGTTGCTACCTTCTAGCGTGCACTTTGCGTCTTTGCGGTATTGTGAGATTGAAGCGGCCCGGACCAACCTTACTCGTCCACGCACGAGAGACCGGTTCCACGACTGACATGCAACTTGTATTGCATAAGTGGCTGGCGGGTGTCTGTTTCTCTTGCTCTAGTGAAGATGCAATTTTCAATGGAAGGCCTTTCAAAAGGATGAGTAAATAAGCAACTACTATATCACCGTTGTGGTTTTTGCGTAGATTCGAACGGTTCTATCTCGTTGACCCAAGCCACGTAAAAATTTCATAAACAAAGTAGAGGACGTCTAACTTGTTTTTGCAGAGGGGGTCATGTGATGTGGTATGGCCAATGTGTGATTTGTGATAATATATGCAATGATCATGTTTGTAATCTTTCACGACTTGCATGTCGATGAGTACGGCAACCGGTAGGAGCCATATGGTTCTCTATTATTTTATGTGACCTGCGTGTCATTGAATCACCATGTAATTGCTTTACTTTATTGCTTAGAGTAGCATTAGTTGTACTTGCAATAGTTGGTGGACAACCATGGTGATGGCTCCACGATGATGGAGATCATGCCGGAGATGGAGATCATGCCGGCGCTTTGGAGATGGAGATCAAAGGCACAAGAAGAAATGCCATATCATATCACAATTATGAATTGCATGTGATGTTAATCCTTTTATGCACCTTATTGTTATGCTTAGATGTGATCGCGACGATAGCATGATAAGGTGATCTCTCCCGTTAATATCAAGATGTGTTCTCCCCTAGTATGCACCGTTGCCAAAGCTCGTCGTTTTGAAGCACCACGTGATGATCGGGTGTGATAGATTCTACGTTCACATACAACGGGTGTAAGCCAATTTACACATGCGGAAATACTACGGTTTCCTTGACGATCCTAGCATGTACAGACGGCCTTGGAGCACAAGAACCGAAAGGTTAAACACGAGTCATATGGACAATATGATCAACATGGTGATGTTCACCATTGAAGCTACATCATCTCACGTGATGATCAGTTGTGGTGTAGTGGATTTGGATCATGTGTCACTAAAACAACCTGAGAGATTTGAGTTTAGTGGGAGTTCATGTAGTAATTTTGATTAAGATGAACTAAAATTATCATAAACAAAAGTCGTTAGATGTCTTTGCAAAAATCCTTGTAGATCATGGTCGACTACAGTAGTCGGTTCGTTGCTGAAAGACTGCATCTCGATGGGTCAAATTTGTTGAGTAATACCTGCGTCTTAAAGAAGTCCTACACACCCATGCTCAGCTCTACGTGTTAGATGAACCATTAGAAGAATACCCAAATATTTTTGCAAGCGATGAAGAGTACATGGAGTGGTTTTGAACCACCTACTTGAAAGTCAAGTGGATGATGTGCACCTTCATGAATTCTGACCTAAGTAGACAATTCAAGAACTTGATTGCAATGGAGATTCTTGATGAGCTGAAAAATAGTTTTTCAGCACAAGTTAGAATTGTAAGGTTCGAATGTCTGAACGGTTTTCTTTCACACAAGATAGAAGAGAACACTTGCTTGGAACGACACCTGAGGATAATGCATGAGATACATCATCGTCTAGTGCTTGTTTGAAACCACGAGATGAATGACGATTTCGCGATAGATGGGGTGCTACGCTAGCTTCTCCCCAGCTTCAAGAATTATGCCGGAGACTATGTCATGGGAAAGGATTTGATCACTTTCTGTGAGTTTGTGTCTTGGCTGCGTCATGTCAAAGTGGAACCCATAGCAAGAGAAGTTGAAAATGCAGAAAGTATATATTGATATACAAGTTATAAGTGTTTAAGTCCAAATTGCAATTGTGGTGGTTTCAATAAGTATTTGATACTCATTCTGTTTTGTGAAAACAGAACCTGCTGCTTGAGATTTGCATAAAGGATCTAGGAAGACGTTGCGGAATGGTGGCAATCAAGGAGTTGATGCTGGCAACGATCTGTCTCTACATTTATCGTTTTGATTAGAGGATTTGAATGAGTTTTGTAATCGAATTAAGTGTGATCTTTAAATTAGTGTGTCTCGGTTTGTGAGACGGTTATTCATGTTAAAGACAAGTGGTTGTTCTATTTTCATGTGTAATTCTTGTTGGTGATCACGTTTCGATTATGAGATTATTGTCCTTATTTTAATCTAAACGATGATTATTTAAACATTTATAAAACAATGTGACATACTAAAGATATCCAAAACTTAATAATGACAATTGTTTTAGTCGTGCTAAATATTGAATAAACATTTTGATGTTTTATCAATGCGCCTTATTGTAAGGAGTATGACTAAAATGCCACCCTTTGGAAGAGTGCCATGAGTTGCTGAAAATAAACACAAGTGTTGGTTGTATTTTCAGCAAATGTGAGATGTCATTATTTTGTGCGCTCCATCATAAGTGATATGAGTAAATATATGTATTTGTTCGAGTTATGATATTTGATGAGATCAAATAAATTTCTGGAGTTTAGGATATTAAGTTAACAAGAAAATTCAGTATTTATGATTTGATCAAAAGGGACAAAATATTTGAGTTATATGTTAGTATGCGGACTTGTGAGAAGTGTTATCACAAATTACAATGTTTAGAATATTTCAAAGGCGTTTGATATGTCATAAGATATTGTAATCACACACTATTTGATATTGTGTGGTCTCAAAGAAGGGTTTTACTTCGGGGTTTAATAATAGCATTTAGATTTATTTGATAAACACTCTGTTTAGAAATAAGGATCTATTTAATGATTCGCATAAATATTTTTCATATGAGTTATGAGAAAAGGTGGTTTCATTAATTATGAGATAATTAGAGACTATTGCGAATAATGTTGTAGTATAGTCATAAGTATGACTATGAATGTGATTCCACAATATGAGACTAAAAGGGGCAAACCAATTTGTTGGTTGTGCTAAGTGTTTTAGTGGTTTTATCGTGAAAAGGTTTCATGGATAAAAGAATTGATGGAATAAAATAGAAAAGCTGAAACCTTGCTTGTTTATGTATCAAGTGGCACATATGTAAAGTGCTATGTTGGTTAAAACTTGACACGTAAAGGAATTAATGATGGTGATCATTGAATTTCGGTTTAGCTTGTCTAAAGGAGTAGGATTCAAGAATATCAAAGTTTTGTCAAGTTACAAAATAATATTCATGATTCACTTGTCATGTTTTAGAAACATGACAAACCTACGAAACTACAAAAGGAGAAATAGAAACTTTAAATACGAAAATGACTGAGAGTCATCCTATGTTAAGTTTAAATCACAAAGTAATTGTTACTTGATTTTGTGAAAGCGTTGTTTCACATATTTATTCTTCAAAAGGGTTTGTAAGGAATAAATAAAACTTACTAGACAAAAGCACAAGAGGTAAAGCTCTTTAACATATTCAATGTTGTTAACTACATGGTGTAGTTGTGCTTAAAGTCAAAAGGATTTATGCTAGAAAAGTACTAGCATTCGTATAAAGAGTTCTCGATATTAATAGTTAATTAAGAATTTTGGAGGTGTCCAAAATATCGAGAAAATACACGAGTGTGATCTAATTAAGATATGTGGCGACATATATTAAGTTAGAGCAGAAACTATTTTCCAAGATCAAAATATGTGGTGACATATGTTTGAGTGGGAGCTAGTTAATCATGGTTAAATATAGAGATAACATATTTCTGAGTGGGAGCCAAAGTGGTTTCACAATTTAATATGTGTATGGTGTATATTTTAGTGGGAGTTTACAACATCTTGTTTGTGTGAAATGGAGATTTCATAAATGTTGTAAATGAGTCAGGAACCAACGTATAACTTATGAAGTTAGTTTGAACGTCAAATATCCATGGAGATGGATGTATCTATGGAGGATAGATATATTTGATAAAACATTATGTCAGGATGTTTAACCTAAGTAAGATTTTGAAGGAGTTCAAAATAAAACAAGAGAAGAAAGGTTCATCTTCTTGTGAGAAATATGTGAAACATTGAGTTGATAACTCGGTACAAAATTGATGGTTGAAGGATATGTTGGTATTCGCTATGAATGGTTCATAGGTCTAAACATATAAGAACCATGTGTTTGTATTTGACGATATGTGACCCAAGTTCTTGGTTAGAAGAACATGTTAAGTGAGGAGTCATTTTTCATGGAGTTGAGATAATAGAGTCTAGAGATTGGTAGACTTGGTTGAAGTCATAAAACCAAACTAGATTGGAAATCTCATAAAGGCAGAAGCGCAGTGAAAGCATGATCGGAAATATCGAAGTGAAAAGTATAGCACTGTCGATTTGTGAGTCTACAACATATAGGAGTATATGATTAATTCAAGGATTAAAAGATATAATATTTTGGTTTGAGAAATTTTGTTTCAAGACTGAGTGAGTTCCGGGTGCACATGCTATGTGAAAGTCCTCTTGACTGATCATACGTCATGTAGGCATAAAAGGGAAACGAAAATCTCACTCTGTAACCAAATATATTATATTCGTCATATGATGATGAAATTATCATGTGATGATAATAGGTTTATCATGAGATGATAAAGTAATGTCAAAGTAGGTGACATTGACGTTTTGCAAAGAACATAAAGAACTGTATAGTACAGAACACGGACATAACCTCTTCCACGAGCAAACATGATTAGCACTGAGACTCTATGAGTGTTAGACATCATGAGTGTTGGATCGAGAAAATGTAAACTAGATTATTGACTCTAGTGCAAGTGGGAGACTGTTGGGAATATGCCCTAGAGGCAATAATAAAATGGTTTATTAGCATATTCATGTTTATGATAATAGTTTATTATCCATGCTATAATTGTATTAACCGGAAACATAATACATGTGTGGAATATAAACAACAAGTGTCCCTAGTAAGCCTCTACCGGACTAGTTCGTTAGTCAAGAAATGGTTAGAGTTTCCTAACCATGGATTTGTTATAGTCACTTGATAATGGAGTCATATCATTAGGAGTAATGATGTGATGGACAAGACCCAATAATAAAGAGTTGCAATTGATCGTGTCATACAGTTTTATTGCCAACACTTTTAGTATGCCAAGTATAGTTTCCTTAGACCATGAGATTGTGTCACTCCCGTTTACCGGAGGAATACTTTGTGGACATCAAACGTCACTTCGTAACTGAGTGATTATAAAGGTGGCTTTCAGGTATCTCCGATGGTATTTGTTGGGTGACATGAATCAAGATTGGGATTTGTCCTTCCTTGTGACGGAAAAGATATCTCTGGGCCCTCTCGGTAATATAGCATCAGAAAGGTTGCAACCATGTGGTTAAGTGTTAATCACGGAGATCCTATATTATGGACGAGTAAAGAGAATTTGCCAGGTAACGAGATAGAACTAGATATGGAGATATCGACGATCAAATCTCGGGCAAATTAAATATCATGAGACAAAGGGAATCGTTTACGAGATTAAGAATCTCCGGCATCATGGTTCAATCGATAAGGAACTTCGCTGAATATGTAGGAGTCAATATGGGCATCCCGGTCCCGCTGTTGATTATTGATATGATCATGTCTGCATGTTCTCGAACCCGTAGGGTCACACACTTAACGCTCCGATGTAGCTAGGGTTAGCGATGAGATAATTTATGGTATGAAAGAATGGTGATTCGGAGTCTCGGATAGGATCCCTGACATCACGAGGAGTTCCGGAGTGGTCCGGAGAATAAGATTCATATAAGGAAAGTGTTTCCGGAGGTACCGGAAAGGTTCTGGGAAATATTTGGAAGGTACCGGAAGGTTCCGGAAGGTTCTAGAAGAGTCTAGAAGTGGGGCCCATATTGTATGGGAGCCCACATGGACTAGAGGGTGGTGCAGCCACCTTAATGGGCTGGCCACACCAACCCCTTAGCCCAGCCGGCCAAGCCCTAGTTGGACTAGGACTTGGGCCAACCACAAAGGGCCAAATTGAGTCCTAGATGGACTCAACTTGAGGGCCAAGCAAAGGGGGCTGGCCAGCCCCTTGCCCAAACCCTAGCCGCCCCATATATAAAGGGGGGAGGGGAGGGGTGCGCACCACCTGAAGGCTGCCCTAGCCGCACCCCCTTGGTGCCCTAGCCGCTGCCCCTTCACCTCCATAGCCGGCGCCACCCTCTCCCCGGAGGGCTGCCGCCACCACCAACTCCACCCTAGCCGCACCACCCCTAGTGTAGGGCTGCTGCTGCACCACCTCCTCCTCTCCCTCTCTCTTGCTTGGCTTGGCGAAGCCATGCTCGCGGAGATCTACACCATCAACGCCACCACAACCGTCGTGGTGCCGAGATCTATCTAGCCATGTCCTCCTCGCTTGCGGGATCAAGGAGAGGACGTCTACATCGAGCCGTACGTGTGGATACCGCGGAGGCGCTGCTTGTGCGGTGCTCCATCGGATTGGATCGCGTGGATAATACATCTCCTCGCGACTAGATGCGTCTAGTTGCGGGGATCGACAGACCAACCCCTGCATCGACAAAACGCTTTGAACGTTCTTCGAGGGTAAGAGATTGGATCTCATCTTAGCTACCTTCGTCTAATAGATCTAGATCCTTGGGGTTTATTCTGCTTGTTGCGTAGGAATTTTTTTTGTTTTCTATGCTGCGACCCCTTCAAAACCTTGGAGTGATGCATCACAGTAGACAACAAAGTCCTTGTCTGTGTCGGGAAGGACAAGCACAGGAGTGGTCGTGAGTTTGACTTTGAGAGTTTGGAAGCTCTCTTCAGCCTTGTCTGTCCACATAAACTGTTTATTTTTCTTGAGGAGGTCAGTCAATGCCTTGGCTATCTTGGAAAAGCCCTCGATGAATCGACGGTAATACCCCGCCAACCCAAGGAAGCTACGGATGTCTTTGACGGACTTTGGAGTTGGCCAATCCAGGATTGCCTGAATCTTGTCGGGTATCACCGCTACTCCAGCTGCTGACACCACATGACCTAGAAATATGAGCTCCTTTATCCAAAACTCACACTTGGAGAACTTGGCATAGAGGCGATGATCTCAAAGCTTTGTCAGAATTAGCCGAAGATGCTCAGCATGCTCTTCTTCGGTCTTGGAGTAGACAAGGATGTCATCAATGTATATTATGACGAACTTGTCGAGGTACTCGTGGAAGATGGAGTTCATAAGCCTCATGAATGTAGCCGGGGCATTGGTGAGACCGAAGGACATGACGGTATACTCATATAAGCCATAACGAGTAGTGAAAGCCGTCTTTGGAATATCCTCCTTTCTGATTTTTATCTGATGGTAGCCTGACCTCAGATCCATCTTGGAGAATACAGTTGCACCAGCTAGTTGATCGAATAGGTCAGTTATTCGGGGAATAGGGTACTTGTTCTTGATGGTTACCGCATTCAAAGGACGATAATCAACAACCAGACGAGGAACATTTGAATCCCTCTTCTTGACAAAGATGACCGGGCAGCCCCAGGGTGAGCTACTAGGTCGAATGAATTCCTTCTCTACCAATTCATCAATTTGTTTCTTCAGCTCAGTTAGCTCTTCCGCTGGCATGCGGTAGGGCCTTTTGGAAATTGGAGCAGTTCCCGGAACCAAGTCAATGACAAACTCCACACTTCGATCAGGTGGCATGCCAGGCAATTCTTCAGGAAAGACGTCTGGGAAATCACACACCACAGCAACCTCATGCATTTTAGGTGGGGTGATACCTTCCATAAAGTATAGGCTGATCTCCGGAGAGAGAGGTGTGGCAGCGGATGGAACTGCGGATGAAGGGGACCAGTAGCGCACTAGCCCGTAGGTTGGATGGATCACTGTGACAGTCTTGGCAGCACAATTCAAGTTGGCTTGATATTTGACTAGCCAATCCATGCCCAGAATGACATCTATCCCATCTGACTTCAGTGCTATCAACGAGAACGGAAAGGGGACTGACCCTATAGAAACCTGAACCTCAGGAGCGATCTAGTTAGTGTGCCAACTAGAGCCTGGTGTTTTGACCACTAGAGGGGAGTCCATGTTCACAAACGGTATTTGATGGTTGTGTGCATATGATATGGATATGAATGAATGCAATGCTCCAGAATCAAACAAGACTGAAGCTAGATATGCATTTATTCGAAGCGTACCCATGAGAACACCGGGGTCCTCTTCAACTCCTTCCGCCGAGACGTGGTTCAGCCGTCCACGGCTGACAGTCGTAGCCTTGGCGGCCGGGGTAGAGGGAGCTGGTGCAGGTGCTGTAGTAGCCGGTGCCTTCTAGGGACACTCCCTGGAGTAGTGCCCAGGCAGGCCACAGCTGTAGCAAGTGGGCCTCAGTGTTTGTGGAGGCAGCTGAGGGCGGAAACCACTTCCAGCCGCACCCAAGGTCGAGGTAGCTGGGCGAGGCGGAGGTGGCCGGTACCTTGAAGGCCTTGGCGTGAAGAGAGCACGAGGCACAGCACTGAAGGGCACAAAGACCCTGCGCTTCTTGCCCTCAGAAGAAGAGGAGCTCTGATTGTCCATTGGAGCTGGCATCTTGGAAGACTCTAGCTCCTTCCTACCCTGCTCCATAGTGAGAGCCTGGTTGTAGAGCTCCTGGTAGGATGGGAACTTGAAGGGCAAAAGCTCATATCGGAGCCGCGGTGCAAGCCCCTTGCGGAACAGATACTGCTTGTCCTCGTCATTTGTCACGTCCCGAGGGGCGTAACGAGAGAGGTGGTTGAACTCACGCCCATAACGTCCCTGGGTCAGATCTAGGAACTCCCTCCTCTTGAGGTCCATGATGGGCTTGGGGATGTAGGCCGCACGGAAGGCGGTGCGGAACTCCGCCCAGGTGAAGACATGGCCAGCGTCAAACATTGACACATGGCTCTCCCACCAAGAGCCAGCGGCTCCATTCAGCAGGTAGGTGGCAAAGTTCACTTGTTTGGCCACCGGCACATGTAAGGCCGCAAACTTGCGCTCGAGAGCACGGAGCCAATCATCAGCATCCAGTGGCTCTCTAGCTTCAGTGAAGGTAGGAGGTTGGGACCGCAAGAACTCAGTGAGAGTGTTGCAGTCATTGTTCCTCCTTGCCCCTTGTTGCACCAACTGCTCGAGCAGACGCTCGTTGCGCAGGCGGTTATCCTCGATAGCCATTAGAACCTCCGCCATTGAGGGTGGTGGCGGTGCATCAGGATCACCTTGGTTACCACGGCGGGCAGGAGCCATTCTGAAGATTTGGAACAATGACATAGTTAGTAACCAACTCCGAACAGTTAGGATAGATCATTAGAGTCCTTCCTGATATAGAGATATAAGATGGCACTAACACAAGAACAGATTAAGACAACCACGTGTGACACCACGTCAACGCGGCGGTAGCAGACAGAAGTAACGGACTCGAGACATACACTGGACGGCAGGAACCCAACCCCGAGAACCTAAGCTTCGACACCACAATTAAAACAAATAGAGGTAAGGTAACTCAGAGTAGAGCGAGTTGGATGATGAGTAAAAAGAATCCTAAGAGGGTTTTCACAACTCATTTTTAGGTTATAAATAATTTTTACCACACTAGACTCGACATCGACCAATAGAAAGGGTTTCCTACAGGCAGTCCTGCTCTGATACCAACTTGTAACGCCCTGACCCCAGAATTATACAGAGAGGCTATGTAACCCAAAGGCTATGCTACACAATCGAAGGGCATAGAATTACCGCTCCCACGCAACACATCGATCGTGCCATAAACACTGGCATAGCTATCAATGTATAATAAAGAGATCAAGACTTGTGGAACAACTGGCACAGCACAGACTATACGACACAAAAGTTCATATAGCAACTCATATAGAGAGAAAGATACAAAGTACACACAGAGGTCACAGACCCAACAGTACATCATGCGGAAGTGAGGTAGTTGTTTAATACAACAAGATCCAAAATATGTCCTAAGATGCCTACAATAACATAAACCCAGCCAGCTTGTTCTGAGACGTCCCAAGCTGCCACCTGGGAACCCCAGACTACTCGTCGATGTCCACGAAGAACCCACCTGTCTGCTCGGTGTCGTCCTCCTCTGAAACAAGTAATAATCAACAAAGAGAGACTGAGTACGATGTACTCGCAAGTTTAGTAGGGCGATATAGGCCCAATGATGACAAGGCTCTAAAGCTGTATAGTGTTTGTTTTGCATAAAGCTAGTTTTTTTTCAAAAGACACAAAAGACTCATGGCATTGACTACTCAGAATGGTTTTCGAAAGGGGATGAGATAGTAAACTTTTCTCTTCGGTTCGCATTGAACCAATAGTAGCCAGAATCACCACTTGTCTCCACCAAGGCACTCCCTCGAATCACCCTCGAGGAAATGAACCTTTAACACACGTTGTCAAGTTGCAACCTCTAGCTGCCAAATTTTAATTAAGGTTAATGTTCTCTATGATCTAATCGTCTATTCCAAAGTCGTCCATAACCGTGGACACGGCTTTTCGAAAAGATTAAACCCTGCAGGGGTGTACTTATTTGCCCATTTTTACCGTCCGGCTCGCCTGATTAGCTCTCTTCCGGGGAAAGCTGGCAAGTGGGCGCGGTTAAACCTTTACCTCGGATGAGACTATCCAAGGATCATCTGTGGCGACTGGACAAGTTTATCCATCCTATTTCAGCCCCTGCCCCCATCACCACATCCTAAACACCACCATCCTCATCGTTCCTTTTTTTCCACCCACACACTCACACGCAAATGGAAATAGCAAACTAGAGGACCCTTGGATACGCCCGCACAAGTTATTTAGTTAAAGGGGATTCCATATGTCCCCACCATTGGAAGCACGCTCGTCTTGGTTCAAGAGGTAAAGAACTCGCACCTAGGGGCAAGAATGAGACAAAACACCATCCCCGATGGCAACTCATCCAAACCTTTTAAGCATTTTAATTAAGTACCAAGTACCCACCTTGTCCGAACATTCCATCAACTTCAATAATAATGGAAATAATCACTGGACAATTTAACATTTAACTAAGCATGGCTAAGCATAGCTAAGCTATAAGCAACTGATATAAAGGATCTCAGGCCAACACCACAACCTATGGTTAATAGGAGGGGAGAAATGTAATGGTTTGGGGGACAATGCAATTCATAGGATACTCTACATCTTGATCAAAAGTGACATTGGAATCGAATGCAATATTATGGTGGATAAAATAATTGTATAAAACAATAGGATGCTATATGCCAAGAAGGTTAGGTTATCTCTTGCCTTGTTGACGGGCCTGGAAGTACGGATCGTCGGGGAAGGTAGGGGTATCCTCGACTCCTGAATCTACCGATACCCAAACAATCACAGAAGAACAAATAAATAACATGAAGACAAGTGCAATGCACAATCATGATGTCATGTCAAGTTTATGCATTAATATCATCATATAAAGTAGTTAACACAATTAAATGGAGCGCCAAATAATAAGTGCAATTATTTGGAAACAACCCCATATTTAACTTAGTGATCACATGGTTTAAAACTTATTACATTACTAAAAAGTGGCTTAACTATGCATGAACATGACATGAAGAGATAGGTATTGTTCTTATGATCATTTTGGTACCTCGTTTGTGATTTTCCGATTATCGATGAATAAAAAGTAATTTAAAAGATTATTTGAATTTAAATCTTTTACCCATTTAAAGATTAACATCAAAGTAAAATTGGTTGTCATGAGATGATATTAGCATGATTAGATAGCATTTGAAATTCTGATCGATTTGATACATCAGTTGCAAGATTTGAATTAATAGAAGTTAAATTATAATTTTCACAAGTTTTTAAAGCTGGTTCGGAATTTATCCGGATTGGTCCGGAATAATCCGGGCTCAGTCCGAACCAAATCCGAGGTGACCTCAAAAAGTTTCTGTTAGGGTTTTGGAATTTTCCCGAAAAGGTCCGGAAAATTCCGGTCGGCTCGGAATGGATCCGGAATAATCCGGGTGATTCCGGACGACCAGTTTTATGGGCAAACTACGACGGCCGGCGGCGGCTGCGCAGAGGCGAGTAAGAAAGCGAGGAAGAGGGGAAGCGGGAGGAGGTCCAGGGGAGAGCGGAGCTCAACCTCGTTGCGCGGGTATGCTCGACGGCGAAGGAGGAGGTCGGTGGCGACCGGAATTTGGCGAGGACGGTCGCGGCGAGCTGCGGACGGACGTCGGAGAGAAGAGCTCGATTAGCTTGATGCCTGGCCTCCTAGCAAGCGTGCGTCGGTGGTGGAGGTAGAGGGCGACACGACGGTCCTTTTTCCCCCGCTTCGATTCGCTCGGGGGAGTGTCTAACGACGGCGAGGCTCGATGGACGGCGGCGGACACAGAGCTAGGGTTAGGGTTCTAGGAAGCAGGGGAACGGGCATGAAAGGGAGAAGGTGAGCGGGTGAGGCGTCGTGGAGGCCACTTGACCTCCAGGGGAGCAGGTGGCGCGGCGGCCGCGTGCGGCGACATGGCGGCATGGCGCCAGGACGCACTGACGCCACAGTGAGGAAGAAGGAAGAGGAGAGAGGATGACAAGGGGGTCCACACGTCAGATTTTTATTCTTTTTCCCTTCTCCTTTTTTTCATTTAAAACCAGTAGGGTTTTAGGGATTTAACTAAGGCCTCGAAACATTTTTATAAAATCTGGAAAAATTCACATAAGCTCCCCATGACATGAAGAAGCTCCACAAAAATTGGTGTTTCAAAATAAAAAGTTTGAGCAACATTTGTTCATAGGGCTTACAAATGGCAATTTTGATAAATTTCCAAAATGCACTTACTTGGAGTACTTAAGCATCTTCAAAAATAATGGAAATATTCATGGAGGCTCCCAATATATTAATGAAGCTCCCCATAATTTTATTTTGAATTTTTTTTGGAATTTTAACTTGGTTTCAAAAATAGAATTTGAATTGAGCCAATTTTTGAATTCTCAAATTTATCTCTTGGCTTGTTAAGAATTTGCTTTTGACAAAAATTATAACAAGTAAACTTGGAACTTCCTCGACAAATTGGACGTTCAAATTAATTTGGTTGCTAAGTTGAGCAATTGCATTTGGTGTGGACATTTGGGAAGGTTTTACTCCCCCCATTTTAAAATGGGTTAAAATGTGTCTTGTTAGAAGTAGAAATTTCAATTGCATGCCATGGTGCAAACATGAGAACAAAAAGTGGAAAAAATTATTCATATTTTTCAGTACCAGACTAGGGCTGTTATAGGGACCCAAAGGCCAGGGGTGGGTTCCACCCGCGGGCCAGGGGGAGGCCGCGGCCACAGGTCGCCCCTGCCCTGTGGGGCACCTCTCAGCCGCCTCCGATGCTTATAAAATCATCACCGACGCAAAAACCCTAACCCCCGAAGGATTTTCCCAAATACGCAACAGAGCTCCGCCGCCATCGCCGACAAGTTTCGAGGGTTTAGAAGGTCCTGTTCCCGGCACCCTGCCGGGACGGGGATCGACCGCCGGGGCCATCTCCATCAACACCGCTGCTTCCCGCGATGAGGAGGGAGTAGTCCCTCACCGGGGCTGAGGCTTATACAAGTAGCTATGTGGTTATCTCTCTCTCCCATGATGTGATCTTCGTTGTGATCATGAGCTTTGTTAGTGTAGTTGAATACATGATGTTTCCCTATGTGTAATGGATATGATGTTGCTCAAGTGGTGTTATTTAGTACAATTTCCGGAGCCACCGTTGTGATCATGGTACCTCGGTGACAGGATGGGTGCTGTGTGTGACTCTATGGATAATAGATTGGAAGGATCTTCATCATGAGTTTGTTCTTTATTTGTTGGATTGAATAGATCATGAGGTTCTTGATGCTTGTGTTATTGAAGAAAGAGACTATTCAAGAAATAGGTTGTGGTGTTTGTTAGTACTATCTTTGGATGCGGATAGTGACAGCATGAAGTGTCCATAGATGTGGAATACGAACTTTAAGGTGTGCTTTTCGTAGCCCTACGCAATTCTCATCCTATTTGATCCACGAAAGAATGATCTCCGAGTAACGTCTACCATGCATGTGTTTTTGTGGAACTATTATGTGTTTAATTATGTTAATGATATTGAGAGTAGTCACTAGTGAAAGTATGAAGCCTAGGCCTTGTTTCCAAGCATTGATACACCGTTTTTAGTCACTTGTTTGCTTGCTACCATTTTTATTACAGAATTACAAAATCACCTTTTACCATCCATATCACTTGCATTTTACCATCACTTCGCCAAACTAGTGCACCTATACAACTGACAATTGTATTAGGTGTGTTGGGGACACAAGAGACTTCTTGTATCTTAATTGCAGGGTTGCTTGAGAGGGATATCTTTGACCTTTACCTCCCGTGGATTCGATAAACCTTGGGTTACTCACTTAAGGGAAATTTGCCGCTGTCCTACAAACCTCTGCGCTTGGAGGCCCAACAAGTCTACAAGAATAGAAGCGTGTAGTAGACATCAGTAGTCTCTCTCTTGTGCTTCATGTCTTATGATCTTATGAGCTGCCTAACATGATCAAGATTGACTATTGTAATGCTATGTGATGTGTTTATTGGGATCCGATGGATTATGAAGTTATGATCAGATTGTGCATGATTCTTATATGTTGATTTATGTTCTTGCATGCTCTCCGATGTGCGTAGTTACTTTGTCCAAGTGATTGTGTGTATCTCCAAGAGAGAGTATTTATGCTAGATAGTGTGTTCATGCCCCCTTTTGTTCCTGGGCACGAGTGACAAAAACGTCTAAGGGCGAGGGTGTGTTGTTGCTACTAAGGGTAAAACAGCGGTGTTAATGTCTCTTTTGATATTAGTATTGCTTACTTCATGCGCTTTACTTAATGCAATTGTCTGTTGCTTGCAACTTAATACCGTTGGGTGACAGGCTGGATAGCGATCCCACGGTGGACTTTTTAGACAAAGATGCAGTTGGACTCAACGGTCTTTGTTCATTGTCGTGATGCCTACATAAATATTATCATGTTCTCTTTGTCATAGCTAGATTAAGTTTGTGTTATAATCTTGTCAATTGCACAGCTGTAATTTGTTTACCCATCATATGAGTGTTTTATTAATTGAGAGACTCCACTAGTGAACCCATGGCCCCCGGTCCATCTTTTTACATTAATTGCAACCTTTATTCATCACTTTTCATCATCATTACTCCACTGGTCAATTTTCATATTTTCATCTATTTCACTATACAATTAACCGCTTTGTTTTCTGCGAGACAGGAAAGATTGACAACCTTTCCGCCGTTGGGGGCAAAATATTTTGGTTGAGTGTGTGCAGGTCCACGTCTGTTGAAGATTAAGCGACAGAGATCTTCAACATTCACTTTGTTGTTGATTTCAAAATCCTACTGGTTCGATAAACCTCGGTTCGTTAACGAGGGTAAACCGCTACTTGCTACATCCACGCCTTCGCTTGGGGCACCACCCAACGCACCATTCACCGATTAGCAACTGACCTTCAGGACAAAGCTTTGGCAACTCTCAAACTGGCCTTGCAAACAACACCTGTTCTTGCAATGCCTAACTTTAATCTCCCATTTACCTTGGAGGCTGATGCATCTGGCTATGGAATTGGAGCCGTACTTATGTAGAATGGGCAACCAATTGCATTTCTGAGCAAGTCCATTGGTCCAAAAGCAGCAGCACTCTCTACCTATGATAAAGAAGCACTGGCTATCTTGGAAGCACTGGCTATCTTGGAAGCAATCAAAAAATGGAAACACTACTTTGCTGCCTCATCCATTATTATTAAGACTGATCAACAAAGTCTTAAGTATATACAAGAACAGAAGTTAACTGAAGGTGTGCAACACAAATTGCTGATCAAGCTCCTTGGTTACAACAACACAGTGGAGTATAAGAAAGGGAAGGAGAACAAGGTGGCAGATGCTTTCTCCAGAGTGAAATACAATGTTATGGCATTGTTTGGGTCTGCAGCAGTACCTGCTTGGATGACAGAAATTGTGTCCAGCTATGCTCAAGATGAACAGTGCCAAACACTCTTAGCTCAGCTGGCTTTGGGCCCAGCATCTCAAGTGGACTATACACTCAAAAATGGCATTCTGAGATTCAAGAACAAACTAGTGGTGGGTAACAACTCCAATATCAGAACAAAGCTAATGGAGACCTTTCACAAGTCAGAACTGGGGGGACATTCTGTGGAAAGGGCAACATTTCACAGGGTACAAGTATTGTTCCATTGGCCCAAAATGAAGCAGGAAATAGCAAAATTTATCAAGGAATGCCTTGTTTGCTAGATAAACAAGCCTGAGCACTTGAAGTACCCGGGCTTACTCCAGCCATTACCTGTTCCTGATATGGCATGGACACACATCAGTATGGACTTCGTAGAGGGCCTGCCTTCCTCAAACAACAAGGACATGATACTTGTCGTGGTGGACAGATTCACAAAGTATGCCCACTTTATTGCATTAAAGCACCCAATAACAGTGAAAGTGGTAGCTCATGTATTCATTGACAACATCTTCAAATTACACAGCCTGTCAACAGTAATAGTCACTGACAGAGACCGAATCTTTACAATCACTCTATGGCAAGAATTGTTCAAAGCCTTAAGAATCAAATTACACATGAGTACTAGTTATCACCCTCAAACGGATGGGCAAACTGAGTGAGTCAATCAGTGTTTAGAAACCTATTTGAGGTGCATGGCTTTTGCTCAGCCTAAGAAGTGGCATTCCTGGCTAGCCCTAGCTGAATGGTGGTACAGCACTTCTTATCACACATTTCTGAAAATGACTCCATTCCAGGCTTTATATGGATTTCCACCCCCACAAGTGGCTGAAATGTTTCTAGCAGATGATACAACTGAAACTGCTGACCAGATGCTGCAGAGAAGAGCAGAGGCAAATGCAGTGATTAAAGCCAACCCACAACAGGCACAAGAGAGAATGACACACTTTGCTAACAAAAACAGAAGTGAGAGACAATTGGAAGTGGGAGACATGGCTTACCTAAAGGTGCAGCCATACAAGCAATCTTCCTTGAGTATCCACCGTTGCATCAAGATGCACTCTAAATTCTATGGCCCATTCAGAGTCCTGAAAAAGGTTGGACAGATGGCTTACAAACTGCTCTTGCCAGATGGGTGCAAATTACATCATACATTTCATGTCAGCTAGTTAAAGAAGCACTTAGGACATGTTGCTATACCCTCTCCATCTCTTCTGATGGTTGATGAACATGGCAACATTCAAATTGGACTGGAAGCTTTGCTGGATAGGAAGTTGATTCCAAGGAAGCAAGGTGACATCAATATACCAGTTGTGCAATGGCTAATCAAATGGATTAATCTACCTATTGAAGTGGCAACGTGGGAAGATGCAACTTTCATTCAGAAGGCGTTCCCAGAATTCCAGACTTGAGGGCAAGTCTGTTCTCGACAGGGGAGCATTGTCAGGAACTGATCACCTGACGAAGCCTCGTTGCCGGTTTCAAGACTGTTCATCCATTGTCGATCCAATGGTCTAGACTCCTTCATACCGCTTCACGTCAGTCGACGTCATTGGCCGTCGATCTCCAACTAGACGGCTGAGAGCAACGTGGACGTCCAATTCATCCTGGAGAACACTTTAGCTAAAAGTTCATGTGTAGTTCAACCACTCCCTTGTCGTGGTCTAGCTATTTAGCTCGAGCTGAGCATGTAATCTGCATCTTTTCCCCTTTTGGGTTTAACCCTAGCCGCCGTTGGTCCGGCTGGCGACTTGTACTCGTCTCAAACCCTAGATCTTGAACGGTGATCTTTCTCTGAGAGTGATTAATCGATGAGTAGCCCGTATAATTCCTGAGTTTTGCTTCCTCCTCTTTGAATTCGATAGTCTGCGCATATCAATTGGTATCAGAGCCACCCGAATCTCGGCCAAAAAAAATTCTCTGAGAAATTGGGGAACGAGGATCTTCAGATCCCGTTCTTCGGAGGCGATTCAGATCGGTGTGACGACGGTGGTTGGGTTCTCTCGTAAAATCCCACCTCCTCACCCTTTTCGCGGCGGCGGGGCGTTGGTCGACGGCGGCGAAGGCGGCGGTGACGTCTCTCTGGATGGTGTCGACGGTGGCGGCTTGGCGGCGGCGGCACAGCTCAGGTACAGTTCAGGCGCGGGGACTGGTTGCTGAGGAACTCCTTTTCAGCGGTAAAATCCCACCCTCCCTCGTTGTTCCGTGTATCATTGGCGGTGAGGCGGTGACGGCGGCGGTGTTGGCGACGGCAGGATCTGAGTAATTTGGCCACCAAAATAGCCAAATTTTTCTCAGTTTGCAGTTCAGCAGGTTGTGACGCATCTTGCGCTAGCGTAAAATCCCTAGTTGAATCATGGGAGTGACAACACCTTCGGAAGATACAGACCTCCTCGAGCTCAAATCGTTGCAGCTGGATATTAAAGCTCCGCATAATGCCTGTGAAGAAGATCGAGCTGAGTTCTTCGAACACTCACAACAGGTGCAGTCCAATTTCGACTCAATACAAGAAAATCTAGCATCTCTGCAAGCAAGTCTGAACAGGTTCTTCGCACCAAACAACAAAAGCTTGACGCCGACAGCAACGGAAAAAGGACAACCCATTGCGGACTTGACACCAGGACAGGCCAGTAGTGTCCAGCAAAATCCTCGAAATGTCCCAGACAATGTGGTGCAACCAGTTGGCACAGCAATGTTACAGGATAACTAAAGTAGAGAATTGAACCTGGACGGTACTCAGCGTGTTCCTTACAGATATCCCAACTTTAACATGCCACCACAACAAATACAGCACCAAGAACAGTTGGGACATCAACCAATCCAACCTGTCAACTTAGAGCAGGAAGAGGATATATTTGATGGCAGAAGGACAAGAATCAGACCTCAGCCTCAGGGAGAAGTAAGAAGAAACCAACTGGCAGTTAAACCGGCAAAGTTTAATATCCCTGAATTTGATGGACAGGATTCAGACTCCTGGATTCAACAAGTGGAACAGTACTTTGATGCCAGTAGAACTCCAAATGTTCTACTCCAAATGTTCTACTCCAAATGAACAGCAAACTGAATTTGCTGCATCTTATCTAAAGGGCACCGCATTGCAATGGTGGAGAGGTACAGGTTACACTGATGCAACACTTCCTTGGTTTCGTTTCTGTGGCCTTGTAGCTGATCATTTTGCTGAACAATCAATATGTGACAATGTCAAGGCCTTCCATGCCCTAACCCAAACCACAACTATCAATGCTTACATTCTGGAGTTTGAAAAGTTACTGAATGTGGTCAGAATATACAATCCTAATTTTCCAAATGATTACTTTGTGAACAGTTTCATTTCTGGACTGAATGATTACATCCAGAATCATTTACAGTGTCACAAACCCAGGGATATGCAGGAAGCTATGTGGTATGCCAGGAGAATTGAGTTATCCCAGCCACCAAAAAGAGCTACCTTCCAACCTACCAGCAACACAGTTAAAAGACAGGTTTACTTTGAACCAGCAAAGCCAAGTGGCACTGTCCAAGGACTACCAAATATCATACAACAAGCTAAACAGAAGAACATCTGCTAGAAGTGCAAGGAACCATGGTTTCCAGGACACAAGCAAGTTTGCATGCTCAACAAAAAAAAATCAGATACATGCTCTTCAGCAAAACAGTGAAGAACCGGTTGAAATTGTTTATGTTCATGAATATAATGATGATTCTGAGGAGGAACAACAGCTACCCCAACCAGATGCTCCATTAAAGTTATCCCTGCATACAATGGAAGGATCTAGCAAGGAAAACTACACATTCACTCTGACTGCTAAATTGGGAAGTGCTAATGCCACGGTACTAGTGGATTCGGGTAGTGCTGGGACATTCATGACACCTGAGATGGCAAAGTTAACCCAGTGCACACTGATGCCAAATAAAAAGGTGAAAGTATTGGTAGCAAATGGAGACACAATCTATTCACAGTTTCACATAACAGATTGCCCCTACTCTCTACAAGGGCACAGCCTACTGTACAACTTCAAGATACTGCCACTAAAAGGATATGACATCATTTGTGGAACTGATTGGAAAATACACATTATGCAATAACGAGCCGAGCTGAAAACAAGCAGATCCGAGCCGACGAAACCAATATGAAATCACACCGGAGTCGAAGAAGCCTGCTCGATCTGCAAGAGAGACTCCTAAACATGCAACGACGAAGACGATGAACCGAGACAATGAGCAGCTAGACTGGCGGCGGGCAGAGCCCGCAAATAGAAGGAGGAGGCGGTCGGACTGCGACGGAAGAAGGAGACGGGAGGTGGCCGTGGAAGTCTTGTGTGGATGGAGGCCGTGGAGACCTCGAGCAATTCGAGCAGCAGGTTTTAAATACAAGGCCAGTATCAAAAATAAATTTGTACCTATACAAGACCACTATCTCTTCAACCTCTCGAATGAATTGATGCAAATATTGCTTCAGTGCTGCAAATGTTTTTGTGAGCAGCCACAAACTTTGTCCTCCCATGCTGTATACAAGTTTCGATTTTTTTGGGCGATTTTGCTGCATACCTGTATTGTTTGTTGTGTACTCATACTTTTTGTTGCATATATATTTTAGAAAGTGTGCGGTGCTTTTTTACTGTTTTATCCACAGGGAGACGAAATGGTGCATCGATGCTGCAATAATACAAGGATCGGACAGATGAGATTTCACTGTTTATAACAATTGAATGGTGGGGAGACAGATCAGAAGTTCCGGAGGAGTATTTTTTTGCCAAATCTGTCCCTAGAGAAACTAATCCCTCCTATACCCCTACCCCCCCCCCCCCCCCCCCCCCCCCTGCAAACTAATTCATAATGTAACCTCTCGCTTGGTGCCGGTACGAATGACGCCAAAGTTATGCACGTCAACTGCAATATATTTTGGCACCAAAGCAGTCCATAAGCTCGACACTAAGGAGAGTGGCTCCAACCTTGGTTCGACACTGGGATGGCGTGGCGTCGAACTACACAACCTCAACACCGTCCATAGTGGCGTCGGGCCTAGGGGCCAAATTCGAAAACAGTTTTCGTGAGGGGACTAATGGCTGAGGGGACATATTTGGAAAAGAAAAACTCCGGGGGGCGGCTAACATTGTCCTTTTTCCAATGGCATATAACAAGGTTTACCCATTTAGCTACTCAAGTGTCCAACTCAGTCTCAATTGCAACATTCGGAGACCAAAGCAAAATGTCAACACCAAGGAGGGTGGTCATCATCCCCGGCCAGAGCATAAGCCACGGACTTACCTTCAGTGACATAGAGAACCAAAGTCACCGAGAGACTTAGTTTGTTTATCAGCCATCCAATCTAGATTGGATGTACCTGATTGATATAGATCTCAAACTAAAAAATTGTTTGGAAAAAATTGAATAAACTCCAAATGTTTCATTTTATATTATGTGAAAGTTTCAACCCATTTGGATAAACTGTTTGTGATTAAATAGCTTTCTCAAAATATAAAACGAAACATTTACTATTTATTAGAATTTTTTCATGAAAATCTGTTCATTGATCCAAACTTTTCTCATGAAAATCTTTAGTCTAGAAAATTTCCAGTGCATACCTGCTGTTTCTGTCACTGAAACGCGCAAAACTGCTAAGTCCATGTCGATCTTGTCCATTGGATCTGACATGTAGGGCACATAGGAAGGCCTAAATCTTGCTTCACAAGGTCACTGAATCTGCGCCCCGCCGGATATAAGCTACTCTTTCTAGCGGAAGTACTGCTTTTGAAACCTATTGTAGGCGAAATGAGGGTGTAGAAAAATTTGCAATCTCGGAAACAGTGTAGAACAACATCTCTAGCTTCCCTGTTGTTGGATAGTGGCCTCAGAAATAGAATGACAGTTAGCATCATTTGCACCACACAACCTGTGTGCCAGTTTTATCAGCAAACAACAAGGTTGTTCGCAATAAGAGGTTAGTACAAAAACAGTGCCTAGACGATCTGAACGAGCGAATGTGCCACCCATTCTAGGATCAGGTAGGAGTACCTCAAACTAGATATCAGCTGATCAAGGTTGTTCGGTTTGCTAGTTGAACTCAGAATCAGCTACTGCCAGAGTTTAAGATGGATCGGTGTAATACATGATGTGCTATGTTGGAATCTCACCACTGTAGGTTCGAACACTCCCATGAAAGCCTCAGCAAAAGGATGTTCTTGGAAAAGAAAAGCTTTAGCACAATAGGACCGTTTCACAGATTTGATAGCTTGAAATTTGGCTCAAAACGGCATCAGAACTTCCTACAAACTGTTGGTAAAGATAGTAATCCCGTCCCATGAACGAGATATGAGATAAATAATTGATGGTCTTCACATTATCTCAAGTACAGAAAAACTACAGCATAGAAGCAGATGTAAAAGAAGGAATCCAGGTGCAGGAATTGAGCTATTTCATATCAAATTTGTGCATTCAATCATGGACTTAAAAAGTGAAAACTAACACAACACTCATTTCAGGCATAGATCAGAACCAAATTCTACTGTATACATCGCAATTTATACTCATGTTATTCAAGTTCATAATGGCGCACAATACTGCAGTGTGCAATTTACACATGCTTACCTGCATTTGATCAGTTGCCACGACCTCTCCCTAACTCCATTTGCTTCACAAAGTCGGTGAATGCGGCGCAAGAGGACCCACCTTCCTTCCACGCTGCGGCAGCGCTCTCCTTCACCGCCATGACCCGTTCCATGATTGTTCGCCGTCCCTCTGACTCCATGTCCATGATCTGCCTAACCGTCGCATCCACATTGTCGGCCGTGACAAGCCCCCCGGGTTTATGCCCTCTCACCTCCACGCCAACCTTCATCTCCTCCACAATGTACACCTTGTTCATCCACTGCTCGGCTTCCAGCGGCCAGCACACCATGGGCATGCCAGTCGCCACCGCCTCCAGCGTTGAGTTCCATCCACAGTGCGTTATGAAGGCACCAGTGGATGCGTGACGCAGTACTTCCAGCTGTGGCACCCAGGACGCGGTCACCACGAAGCCCCTGTCGCTTGTCCCTGCCAAGAATCCCTCAGGAAGAAGAGACAGCACTGCATCCGGCTCGGCGGCGTCGACGGCGCCCGGAGGCGCACGCAGCACCCACAAGAACCTGTGCCCGGACCTGTCGAGTCCCTCGGCCATCTCTCTGATCTGCTCCAGCGAGACCGTGCATCGGCTGCCGAAACAGATGAACACGACACTGCGCTCGGGCTGCGCGTCCAGCCACGGGAGGCATGGGTGCCTCTCCTCCTCCTCCTTCTCCCCCTCCGCAATCAACGGCCCGACGGAGTAGACCGACGAGTTGGCGCCGTCAGGGAGGCAGCGCCCTTCTCTAAGCGCCGCCATCACCGAGCCCTCCAGCGCCTCGAAGGTGTTCACCAAAATGCCGCGCGCCGCTGCCATCCGACCGAACACGTCCAGCACAGTCGCGTATAGGTCCGTCCCGCTGTCGAGCACCGCGTCGACCAAGTGGGACGCCGGCAGCGGGCGCACGCCGCGGAACGACACGGGCGCGTCGCCGAGATCTTTCAAGTTGTTTCCGCCCATCCCGGAGCAAAGTGAGGGCAACTGGAGGAAGACGGCGAGGTTGTTGGCGCCCGTGGAGTACAAGAGGTGCCCCGGGACGCCCACCTCCGCGGCGACGTCGAGGGCGTAGACGGCGAACATGTCGGCGACGAGCGCGTGGACGGCGGGGAGGCTACGGAGGAAGTCTCGCAGGCCGGGTGCCTGGGAGCGGAAGGCGGCCTGCATGCGGATGAACGGGTGGGCGGCGCCGAGGGAGTTGGGGTGGGCGGCAGGGAGAGGAAGGGCGTGGACGGCGAGGGAGGGGAGCAGGGAGGCGTACCGACTGATGGCGGAGCGGAAGGCCGGGGATGTTAGGGTTGGGTCCGGGACGACGACGGTGACGGCGAGACCGCGACGGAGGCAGACGGCGGCGAACTCCATCATGGGGTTGAGGTGGCTGATGCTCTGGCCGGGGATAAGGACCACCATTTTCGCCGTCGCCATGGGAGATTTTGGCTTCGTTGGTGGCCTGTGGCTGGGAGTTTCGCACTTGCGTTTGGACAACTGGAGAACTGGACTGGACTCTGCAGCGAATCGAACTTCTTTTGTAGTTTTCTGTTTTCCCCCTCCTTTTCCTATTTAACGAACTTCTTTAGGCCTCGTTCCGCAGGAGGGTTTCCTAGTGTTTTTTTTGGCTATTATCTCCAGAGTTTTTGGTGAAAACAATTAACTCACCCAATCCCCTTGCCCCACCCCAATCCCCTTCCCATCAATTCCCCTCCACAAACTCACGTGTTCGGTATAGGGGGTTAGCCACAAGGTGTATCTTTAATAAAAAAGACTGAACTTTTAATAACACTTCAGCACACCAATTCAGTAATACTTTAAATTCGAAATATACCATCAATAAAAACCTAATATTTTCACATCACTTGAGTACAAAGTTTCAACATCAATTTAAATGCGAGGCTTATCTTGTCACAAGAACAAGAATATCACAAGAACAAGATCATCTCATCAGTTATTACAAAAATTATTTGATCAGGAACAATAATATCTCACGTATCATTACATGACCGCGTCATTGCATGACCAGAACATATCACCGGTTTATCAAAAGATGATTCTGATCAAGAACTTGAAAGCTTGCTTCATCACAAGTAGTTTCTGCAAACAATGTAGACATTTTAGACCGTGGCAATCAAAGTGTAAAACAAGCAAGCCTGACCCAGCTTGATTTTAGTTTCTTCATGACAAATCAATTAATTAACCTGATCTTACTCGAAAGAATCTACTAGCAAAGCCACCAAAGAAAAACATGTGACCAAACACATTATGATGTAAAGCTACCTGCAAATAAGGTTATCAACCTGTTACTTCGCCGGTCCAGTGCCTTGAATTCTCACACAGTGCGGTACGTACTGCGCATACTTACATGTCAACGAGGGAGGCGACGCCGGTGGCGAACGCGCCGCCCGGCGGTCGGTTCTGGTGCCTGTCGCCGGAGGGAGATGAATCCGTGGTGGAGGATGGCGAGATCTCGCCGCTGCCGGACTGCTCGCCGGGGGAGCGGTCCCTTTCGGCGTACGTGGTCACGCCGGAGGAGGCGTCGTCTGCTCGCCTGCGGCCCGACTCTACGCGGGCGGAGAAGCGGCTTCGGAAGCAGGCGTTGAGGCGGGAGGCTGCACGGTGCGTTTGCCATTCGTCGGAACCAGGTATGATCGTATCATCTTTTGCAGGTTCGCCGGTGATGGAGGCGCCGGAGAAGAAGTCGCCGGTCTTGGAGGGGGTGCTACCTCCATCTTCCTTTATTCTTGAGGATTTCGATCCGGTTGAGTGGATCACCGTTTGTCGGAGATCAAGATCGAGGAGTGTCCGGGTGGCGCCGGTGGGTGCTCACGCCGGCGGTCGCCGGTGGTCGTCGCCGGTACCGGGGTCGGTGGATCCCGATGTAGGTTCAAATTGGCAGGCCCAGCGGCTAGTGGGCCGACTTGGGTCTGATTCGGTGGTAGGCCCAGTTGGGCTGCCGATCGGGGCACGAGGGGAGAAGGGACGGATCGTTCGTCCGTCTCCGCGTATCGATCAGAACGGAGGTGGAGCTTTCCGTCGGCTCCTAGGGTTCCTCTGGCGGTGCACCGCCGCTGCTGCTCCTTCATCCATGGCGCACGGAGGCGGTGGCAGAGGGGGACCGGACCAGCGAGGTGGTGGTTTCCCGGGTCGCGGTGGCGGTCGTTTCTTCGAAACCGGAGGCCCTAGTGGCTTCGCCGGCGGAAGAGGAGGATTTGCTGGAGGCTTCAACAATGGTGGAGGAGATTATAACGGAGGGGGCTTTGCTGCTAACAATGCTGGCCTTCGGTTTAGCCCCGGTTCTGGGTTCAATGCGAGAGGAACCTTTGGCGACGTCGGTGGTGGCCGGCCACGCTATTTCAATCAAGGCCGAGGGGGCTACAACAATGGAGGAGGAGGTGTTTATCAAGGTTTTCGCCCCGGGAGAGGGGGCGGGTACGTTCGTCGGCCGCCAGTGATCCGGCCGGTCGTGCCGGTGCCTGTTCCGCCGGTGGTGCCGACTGCTCCTGCGCAGGCTACACAGGGCGTGGCGGGGGCTGCGGCGGTGGGAGCTCTTGCGGTGGGGGGTGCTGCGGTGGCGGTGCCTCCTGTCGTTCCTGCAATTCAGCTGGGGGCTGCGGTCGAGGCTGTAGCGCCAAAGAAGAAGAAAGGCGAAAAGACGAAGTGTTTCCGTTGTGGGAGCACTGATCATCTGTTGGCTGACTGTTGTAACGTCCCAAGATCGGTACTATGCAGACTTAGCGATTTCCGCCAAATCCGCATAATAACGATCCTAGAGGACGCCCACCAGGCATAACGTGCACGTCGCAACACACACGTTATGCGGGTGGAATAGTGATAACATTACAACAGTTCTCGATGGAACCCACAAAAGAACATATATTCAACAACGACTCACCGAGTCAAGAGCAAAGATACAATACAAAGATCCAAATAACAACGGAAGCGGGTAGCGTCCGGCTACGGACAAGATACAAATTGGACTAAGAGTCCTGAAGATAAGCAAAGGCACCATATCCCTGCCCAGGCCAAGCCGGAGGGATTCCCAAGCTAACGTCGTCAGACTTCAAACCTGTTGGCTGCATTGGAATAGCAGCCCTGAAGGGGTCAGTACTAGTAGAAGTACTGGCAAGTAATACTCACAAGATATCAAAGCCGGAATTCCGAGGAAAAGGGGTTAGCAATTGAGGCGGCAGCAAGCAGCACTAACAACCTATAGAGACACACTACAACAATCGTCTAATAGAGAGAAGGTAAGAGAGCGCATAGGTAACCACCTATACTAACACCAAACATACCCAGCCAATTCCTTACCAACCCGTTTAACCCACGAGCAGCAAGCCCAAAGGCACTCACACAGTTGACAATTTTATATTTTATTATTGAAGTAGTTCTATCTTACTAATCATCTTATTATCATTAGGTGTAAGTTGTCTATGATCTTGTTAGCCAGCACATTTCACCAAGTCATCCATAACCGCGGACACGGCTTTTCGAAAAGATTTAACCCTGCAGGGGTGCACAAATATAACCACACGCACTTCAACCCTTGTTTCCATGCAATTAGCACACTTCCGGGGTATGCTGGCAGGGTGTCCGACGCTACACTTTCCTTCACTACCACACAAGTCCAGGGAACCACCTAGCTAAGTCTGACCCACCTTGAAAGTCCGGCCGAAGCTCCGAGGTGGACCTAGCCGTTGCGAGGACGGTGTCGGGACGGCACACTCATACGATTGCCCCTCCTTCCACACTCGATAAACGAACGTACCGCAAGCCCTACCGTAAGTAACCATCATCGCATCGGAGGCGTCCCATCCGTACCTGCATCAAAATAAAGCGTCGCGCAAATGGAAACACCCGAACTACTTGCGGCGCCCTGGACAAGGCTGCAGATCCGGTACTAGGTCGAGGGGAGTCCCATTTCCTCCCACATGTGGGTAGTGCGCTCAGTCTTGGATCAGAGGACAAGAACTCGGGTCCTAGGCGACACTAGCAGAACAAATCACCACGATTGGCCTTCCGCCGGTGCCTTATCTTTATTAATTATTCCCATCGCCAATCATTAAAGATTATCATGTGAATTAACCCAACTATCAAATTAAGGCATGACTAGCTAAAGATAGCAAGACTCGAGCAAGACAAAGCTAAGCATGCGCTACGACTCGCAGGCCAACAAGGTAAACAAACAACAGGTTAATAGGATGTGGAGGGTGTGGCTATATCATGGCTGCAAGGTAAACATGCATATAGGATCGAGACACAAGCATCGCAATATAAGGCTAGCAAGGAACAAAAGATAGGAGGTGTGAGAGACAGAAAACAAGCAAAGATAGCAAGGGAGTATCACTTGCCTGCAATTCCGGTAGAGGTAGCAGAACCTGTCGTTGCTCACATCAACTCAACGTCCTAATCCCGAAGAAACAATAAACACTGAAACATAAAAGATGCATTTTACTACTACGGTAAAAGAATCGGCATGTTGATGCAATGCAGGCATGACATGACAAGATATGAGATGCGCTTAAGCCAAATTAAACGGAACCGAGATTCCGACATTTAATTATTAGATTCAAGTTATTTTTCTAACCATCAAAATTAAATGTTCATAAACAAGGCAAAACATTTCATGTGTGAGCTATTCAAAATTAAATGGAATTGGGACAACGATTAAATTAAGTCCCACATATTCCATACCTAATTAATTAGGTGACAAGCAAAATACCACTAAAGTGCAACTACATGATGCAAACAAAAGCATGGATGGCATATTCAAATTCTACACATTTTTCTGTTAAATTTTCATATAATATACTTTGTATTTGGAGTTATAAATCCAAAGATATGATTTAAAACATAATTTTGCAAAAAGAATAAAACAATGAAAAGGGGAGGGAAAAGATGGTGGCAGTGGGGATCGAACTTGGGCTGATTCGGTAGGACAGAAAGATCACAGCCACTGGGCTGAATTCGAGTTTGTGAAAGAAACAGGCTCGGGTTGTACATGAAGCAGAGAGGAATCTGTTAACTGAATTCTATCAGGAAAAGATTCAGACTTCAGTGCAGTGCAGCGACGGAGGACGACCACATCGATCTGGGCGGCGCACGCTGCAAGCAGGGGTGCGGAGATGAGGTTGGAGTGGTGGGTGCTGGTGTGTGGGGGCAAGGAAGCAGCCAAGCTACAGCAGGAGAGGCTAAGGCGGACGGAAACATCAGGACTTGGACGAGCTCGTCCATGGCAGAACGAGGATGAAGACGAGCGGAGATGAACTCGAAGGGGATAAGGAGGCAGGAGGTGAGGCTCACCTCGGGGAGGCTGCTGGCGATGAACACGGGCTCGGGGACGTTGGCATCAACCGGAGGAAGGGGAAGAAGGACAGCGGAAGTAGAGGAGGAAGACGTGCTCGATGGCGACCTTGGCGTGCTCCCGGTGGACGTAGTCGACGATGGGGAAGCTGCAGGAGGAAGCGATGGTCGAGGGAGAGTTGTCTCGGAGCTTCGCGAAGTCGCTGCGGTGCCGGGGCAGGAGAGGGAGCTAGCCGGGGCGTGGAGACGGCGACGAATTTGACGGCGGGGCGGCGACGGTCGGCGAGGACGTCGTGGAAGAAGACGATGCGTGCGGCGCTCTCGGCTTCGATTCCTTTCGCTCGAGCGTAGAGGACGACGATGCAAAGGAGATGACGCGCTCAGGTTGCGTCACGGGCGTCCATGTCGTCGCGTCCGTCGGCGGCGTTCCGTTGCGAGCTTCGACGGCGGAGAGACTAAGCAAGGTGAGGGAGAGGGAGAGAGGGGCGGCGGCAGATGGGGAAGGGGAGAGGGCTAGGGTTGGAGGAGGAGGCTCCGGTTTGCTTTATAGGAGGGGGAAAAGGTGGAGGTGGCGTGGCATGGCGACGGCACCATCTGCGTGCGCGCCCCTGCTCCCTGACGGCAGAGAAACACGAGGTGTTGGGCCAGGGAGGAAGAGAATGGGCCAGCTGGGCTGCTTCGGTCGGGCCAGGAAAGGTGATTTGGGTAGGAATGAAAAGAAATAGGAAAGAGGGAAAGAAAAGAGGGGAAAGATTTGCAAAACAAAATATAGGTTTTACCAAAAATAATTTCACAAGCTTTATTTTGATTTGAAAAGGCTTCACAAATATTTTCAAAATATTATTTTATGGTTTGTTTGAAATTAGAGAAGGAGGGAGTGATGGATTTATTAAACCCTAGGATTAATTTGCAAAACAAAAATAGTTTAGCTAAAATAATATTTTGATTTTTCTTTTGCCGAAAAAAATGCAAGGTGATTGATGCATGATGACATGATGATGCAAAAAGAAAAACAAGAAAAATCTAATTTGGGGAAAACCCCGGGACATTACAACTGTCAGGTGATTTTATGTGATGTCTGTGAAGAGCCGGATCATGATAGTGCAGATTGTCCGTTGCTTGTGGCGCCCAAGCCCCAGTTGCAGATGTTCGGTTTTGCTCATGAGGAGCTAGTTCTCTTTCAGCTTCCTCTAACTGATTCATATCGGCCTAAGGTGGAGGATGATCGCTTAGCATCCTTGACAGTGTCTGGGGGTGAGATGACAGTGGCTCAGGTCATTGCTCAGATGCAGAGGTTGGTTCCTAATGCCAAGTTCCATTGGGAGGTTAAGGCAGTAGGGGATAATTTGTTCAAGGTGTAGTTTCCTTCTAAAACCGAATTGGACAGACTCAAATTTTTTGGTACATGCAGGGTCCCTAATTCCACCTTAGAGATGACGTTTGACAGCTGGTCGCAGTGGGTTGAACCTCTTGACACTCTGCCGGAGATTTGGGTGCGAGTTTCCGGCATTCCTCCAAAGCATCTGGGGGACTTTCTTGCTATGTGGACCGTGGGTTATCTCATTGGCAAGACGGTGAAGGTGGATATGAAATATACTCGAAAGCACGGGATACTCCGGATTTTGGTGGGTTGCCTTAACTATGCTAAGATCCTGTCGTGGGGCTACCTTTCGGGTACCCCACGGTGGTGGTACCTGGGTCACGCCAAGAGAGGCCCATGAAGTGTACCATGTGGCCCAAGTAGCTGGTTAGGCCGGTGATGATTTTCTTCATTCTGTAACGTGCAATCCGCACCGTCCACCCGAGACCTGGCCTGTGATATAAAGGCCAGGAGGGTGCGCCATCTAGGTCAAGCAAGCAGCAAGCAAACCCTAGCGAGATTGCATCTCGCCATTGTAGCCACCTCGATAATACCAGACAAGCAGGAGTAGGTCTTTACCTCACCTCGAGGGGCCGAACCTGGGTAAACTTGCCCCCTGTTAGCCGTCACAGCCACCAACGTTCATACTCTCTCCTCCTCAATCAACCCGGGGTACACAACCTTGGGATTTGCCGAGTCCTAACCTCGTCAATTGGCGCCGTCTGTGGGAAGAACAGATCGTTGGAATCATGGTTGCGCCGGCCTCATCTGCAATGAAGAACGGCATCAGCGCCAGGGAGTCGATCTACACCGGCTTCCTCGAGTTTGTCCACCACTCACCGGCGGATCTCCCGGCGTACGCTGAGGTGCAGCAGAGCACGTGGATTACCTTCGGTAGTCTGCGCTATCTGGTGGACAGTCGCGGAACGCTCCGGCCCACGCTGGCCACGTTGCGCGCGACGGACGCGCCAGCATCTACATCGACTGCGCCGACCGCGGCTTCACCCGCCGCGAAGATCGCATCTACTGCGGCCACGGCGATCGCGTCACCGACTACCGCGAAGATCGCGTCCACTTCGACTGCATCAGCACCATCTACGACCGCATCAACGGCGACTGCGGTGACCACACCCGCGGTCACCAGAAAAATCGCATCTACTGCAACCCCGGCGCGAAACAAGTCTACCCCGACCTTCTTGTCCGCGCCCCGGACGAAGCCAAAATCTACGCCAATCGCGCCTCCGCATTGCGGAGTCGCCAGTAGCAGTGGCCGTGGCACCCGCCACGTCGCTGTGATCTTCGACACTGAGCATAGCTCAGACGAAGGAAGCAGGACTGGGAGCATCAGCCCCACTCGGCGGGTTTACCCCGCGCAAGTCTATATGGCCAGCCCAGCACGATCCAACGGCGGAGAACCCGTATACCCGTTGGAAGTGACCATGCCGGACAGGGTGACAAGACTCACCATCACTCGGGAGATGGCGATCCAGGCCATGAAGCACGTGGACGAAGGCACGTTCCCTTCACCAGATGAACCCCGAGAAGACCAACTGGCGGTCCAATACCTGCTTTGGAAGGAGTCCGAGCGAGTCCGCCAAGAGAAGGCCGATCTGATTCGGCGCAAAGAGTTAGCTGACGCGTCGAGTGCCAGGAGGGCAGCACACTCGTTTTTGGCCGGATCAGAGGAAGTCTCGCAAGGAGGACGTCACAGGGCTCGCATGCCACGGGTGCCAGAAGCTGATCGCGTCCACCTCACTCGCAATCTGGAGTCGTCATTCATGACGGAAGATGCGGATGGAATCCCCGTCCCCAAGACACCCGCTTCGGCCCTCATGGCGGTCGAAACCTACCTGCGACTAACACAGCCGCCGGAGGGTGACGCCCACGCCCGCCTCCACAGGCGACAAATTCAGTCCCTCAGGGAAGTCGAGGAAGTCCTGGCAAAGTCAGCACCAGCAGAAAGGGTGCACGAGAATCGAGGCCGCCGCGATCATGAACCCGCACCGCTTGCAGACCCAGCCCCAATTCGACTGCGACAGCCGCAACCAGGCGAAGATGTCCGTAACGTCGTCGCACAGAGAAGGGTGGACCGCAGTCGACGGCTGCGAGCGGCGAGTGCACAAGCCAACGACTACGACGACGACGACTTCGAGCCACGCGGAGCCGCATGTTTCAGCTTCAACATCCGCGACACGAAGATGCCCAAAGGCTTCAAGCTAACAGCGGAGACACCCAAGTATGACGGGAAGCAAGACCCAAGGGACTGGCTGGAAGACTACCTCATCGCGTGCAGCTGTCAAGGTGGTACTTCGACTACTGCCATGCAGTACATTCAATTGATGCTCACGGGATCTGCTCGCGGGTGGCTCAACACTTAGCCCAGGGACGCTTTCAGCACCTGGGACGAGTTCAGGAACGCCTTCGTGAAGAGTTTTCTGGGGACATACGCAAGGCCAACAACCCTCATTGAGCTCCAGGCGTGCAAGCAAGGTCGAGACGAGCCACTCCGTTCGTACATCCAGCGGTGGACCTTACTTCGCAACACCATGGACGGAGCCACCTCAGAAGACAGGGTAATGGACGCATTCATGCACGGCGTTTACCGCCGTGACCTCCGTGAGGAGTTTGGTAGGCTTAGGCCGAGGAACATGATCGAGCTCATGCAGATAGCTAATCAGTGGGCAGATGGAGAAGACTCTGTTCGTGATGCACCACGATCCCCGAGGCAAGAAGCAGGACCTAGCAACTGGCGAGAAGGGCGCCTGAAGAAGAAGCCGCGTTACGTCGGCAACGACTCGATCGAGTTAGTAGCGGCGGGATTCGAAACCCCCCGTGAGAATGAAAGGCAGTACAACCAGGACGGTGGCAGCAGCTACCATAGAGACGGAAGTCGCAAGAGCGAGTGGCGGAGACGCCCACTGACCGAAGAAGAAGAGTTAGAGCAACCCTGCAAGCATCATATGTTTAGGGACCCAGAAACAGGCAAGTGGGGATCCCGCCACCTATTGAAGGATTGCAGAAAGGCGCGTAAGATATACAGGGCGTTTGCGCGAATAGTCCCTCAGAACGGACAGCGTGATAATCAAGCGGCACCCGTGGCACAGCCAGCCGCACAGCTGGCCCTCCAGGCGCCACCTCCTCCTCCAGTCGCCAACCCAGCGCAAGCAGCGCTGGCCTTCTACCCGCAACAGCAACAACAACCACAGCCACAGCCGCAGGACCCTGCTAACGTGTTCCCGGCAGCACGTGGGCAGATCAACATGATACAGAAGGGACGTCCTTCCAACAGGACCCAGAAAATCATCACCCGCCAGGTCTTCCAACAGGACCCAGAAAATCATCACCCGCCAGGTCTACCAAGCACTCACAACCTGCAGTACCCGATTACCTGAGAGGCTCAGAAACAGCGATCACTTTCTCCAGAGCGGACCACCCGCCGGCGATACCACGACCCGGGCACGCTGCTCTGGTAGTCGAAGCTCAGATCGGGGAGTACACCTTGAAGAAGGTGTTCATGGATGGAGGCAGCGGTATCAATATCATCTTTGCCGACACCCTAAGAAGGATGAACAGGTCAACATCCAACCTAACGCCATCAGTAAATACATTCCACGGTATTGTACCAGGGCAAGCAGTCACGCCCATGGGAACAGTCACACTCGACGTCATATTCGGCACACCCGAAAACTTCCAGCGAGAGGCGATCGACTTTGAGGTAGTCGACTGGAAGTCACAATATCATGCCATACTGGGTCGTCCGGCCTTCGCCAGATTCATGGCAGTGCCCCATTACGCCTACCTCCTGCTCAAGATGCCGGGACCAAAGGGTGTCATCACGGTGAAAGGCGACTTCGACCGGTCTGACAGCTGCGACCGCGAGTTCAGCAGGATTTCTGAGTTCTTTGGGATGGACGAGCACCTGGAGATGATGGCAGTCGACAATGACAGGACTCTAGTTCCACCACGGAAGAAATCATCCAAGGAATCTGCATTCAACGCAAGCGACGACACAAGGGCCCATCAGGTACACCCGACAGACGCCGACAAGACGGTCAGGGTGTCATCAAGCCTGACTAGTGCATAGGAAAGCGCGCTCGTCGAGTTCCTGCGCGAGAACTGAAAGATATTCGCCTGGCAACCTTCTGACATGCCAGGTATACCAAGGGAACTCGCCGAGCACTCCTTACGCGTCCGTAAAGACGCCAGACCAGTCAAGCAGACCTTGAGGCGCTTCGCGGGTCCTAAGAGAGATGCTATCAGCAAGGAGATCGACCGGCTGCTTCACGCCGGATTTATCCGGGAAATAAAGGATTCAGAGTGGGTAGCAAACCCGGTACTGGTGGAAAAGAAGAAGACGAAGAAACTCCGCATGTGCGTCGACTTCACCGCCATCAACAAATGCTGCCCCAAGGATCACTTTCCGCTCCCGCGGATTGATCAGATCGTCGATTCGACTGCAGGCTATGCACGCCTATCCTTCCTGGATGCCTACTCTGGGTACCAGCAGATCAGGATGAAAGTCGAGGACCAGGAGAAGACGGCGTTCATCACACCACACGGTGTATTCTGTTACCAGATGATGCCCTTCGGGTTGAAGAACGCTGGAGCCACATACCAGCGCATGATGCAGGCCTGCTTGAAGGAGCTCATAGGACAGATCGTCCAGGTCTACGTCGATGACATAGTCGTCACCACCCGCACAGAGGACAGCCTCATCGACGACCTCCGCAAGGTCTTCGACGCGCTTAATGAGTACCAGATCAAGTTAAACCCAGAAAAGTGCGTCTTCGGCGTCCCAGCCGGAGAATTACTGGGGTATCTTGTCTCTGCGAGAGGAATCGAAGCCAACCCTGAGAAGGTGCAGAACATACTCGACATGCCTGCACCGACCAAACTTCATGAAGTACAACGCCTAGCCGGCAGAGTCGCAGCACTCAGTCGGTTTATTAGTAAGTTGGGAGAAAAGGCCCTGCCCTTCTACCAACTGATGAAAAAGGCAGACAAGTTCGAGTGGACAGAGGAGGCACAAGATGCATTCGACAAACTGAAGCAGACCCTCACAACCCCTCCAGTGCTGGTGGCACCACATGAGAACGAGCCACTGTACCTATATGTGGCAGCCACGAACAGGGTGGTCAGTACCGTACTCGTGGTCGAGCGGGAGGAAGAAGGAAAGAGTCACCCTATTCAGCGACCTGTGTATTACCTCAGCGAGGTACTAACTGATTCCAAGCAGCGATACCCGCACTACCAGAAGCTGGCATACGGAGTCTTCATGACGTCCAGGAAGGTGGTCCACTATTTCTCCGAGCACCCGATCACGGTGGTAAGCTCCTCTGCCCTATCCGACATCCTCACTAACCCAGCCGCGACAGGAAGAGTTGCCAAGTGGGTTGTCGAGTTAGGGCCATGGGGGCTGAAGTACGCACACCCGAAGGCAATCAAGGCCCAGGTCCTCCCAGAGTTCACCACAGAGTGGATAGAAGCACAACTGCCCGACGAGCCCGACTTGTCCAATGCATGGACAATGTATTTTGATGGATCCAAGAAATTCAACTCAGCCGGAGCAGGAGTCGTGCTCATTTCACCTAAAGGCGACAAGCTGAAGTACGTGCTGCAGATGAAGTTCCCAACTCCTTCCAACAACGAAGCAGAGTACGAAGCCCTGATCCACGGCATGCGGATGGCCCAGAACTGCGGCGCCACTCGCCTCATGATCTACGGCGACTCCTATCTGGTTGTGCAGCAAACCATGAAGCAGTGTGATGCCATCGCTGACAACATGATAGCCTACAGGGAGCTGTACAATCAACTGGAAGGCCTCTTCGACGGCTGTGAACTGCGGCACATCGGCCGCGAAAGCAACGAAGAAGCTGACGTCCTGGCCAACCTAGGTTCGGATCGAGCTCCGGTGCCACCCGGAGTCTTCCTCGAGTGCATCACACAGCGCTCAATCAAGGTCCGGCCCCCGCCAGGACCCTCTACATCGGCAGCAAGCACCGCCGACCCGCCAAGCACGGAGAAGGAGGTCATGGAGATAATGCTGGTCGAGCCCACGTGGACAAGCCCGTATCTGGCCTACATGCTGCACCAGCGGCTGCCGGAGAATCCAGTCGAAGCCAAGTGCATCGTTCGCCGTTCCAAAGGCTTCACCATCATCAACGGCGAGATCTACAAGAGAAGCATCTCAGGAGTCCTCCAAAGGTGCATCGATCCAGCCGACGGCCAAGCAATCTTACTCGACATCCACGCCGGCATATGCGGGCACCACGCAAGCAGTCGAGCACTGGTGGCCAAGGCCTTGCGAGCAGGGTTCTACTGGCTCACCACAATGCAAGACGCAAAAGAACTGGTCAGAAAGTGCGTTGGCTGTCAGGAGTTCGCCAACAAGCCGCATGCACCAGCGTCGGCACTGAAGACAATACCACTCGCGTGGCCCTTCGCGCAATGGGGGCTCGACATGGTAGGTCCCTTCAAGAAATCCTCCCCAGGTGGGCATACTCACCTCCTGGTGGCAGTCGACAAGTTCACGAAGTGGATCGAGGCGGTCCCAATCACAAGCTCAACCGCAACCTCAGCGGTCAACTTTATCAGGTCGATCATCTTCAGGTTCGGCGTACCGCATGGCATCATCACCGACAACGGGACGAACTTCACAGCCGAAGAATTCAGGGATTTTTGCTCTGAACAAGGCGTCAAGCTCAGCTATGCATCCGTCTCACACCCGCAGTCCAATGGGCAAGTCGAGAAGGCCAACGGCCTAGTCAGCAAAGGCATCAAGAAGCGTCTGCGAGTACCATTGAAGCGAGCCGCAGGAGCCTGGGTGGAGGAGCTACCAAGTGTGCTGTGGAGCCTACGCACCACGCCAAACAGATCTACCCAGTATACACCATTCTTCATGGTGTACGGCGCCGAAGCAGTCCTGCCCTGCGACATCAAATTTGATGCTCCACGAGTAGTGGCCTACGACGAGTCCGATGCGGAAGAAGCACTCGAAGATGATGTGGATGTCCTGGATGAAGCACGCGACATCGCCCTCAGCCGCACAGCCGTCTACCAGCAAGACCTGCGCAACTACCACGGTCGGCGACTGCGGCCTAGAGCATTCGTCCCAGGGGACCTGGTTCTCCGGCTCAAGCAGAAGAAGGTGCACAAACTCGCCTCCCCATGGGAGGGGCCATACATTGTGACAGAGGCAATCGGCAACGGAGCTTACCGCCTGAAGGACTCGAAGACAGGGACAGTCTGCAGCAATCCGTGGAACGTGGCACAGTTACGCCGCTTCTACGCCTGATCGACCCCAGCTTGTAAGCTTCACCTTGTTAAGTAGCAGCAGGTTTCTTACGCACTCTTTCCCTCGCCAGGGTACCTAAGGGGACTGGAAGGGTTTTAACGAGGCGGCCTGTTTGCGAGAATCAATAAAGATGTTTGAAGGAAAAGACTTGTCATTTCTTCCTTTCCGAGCAATCTACCTAAATCCTAGGCCGCCACTCGAATCACTCGGGGGCTCGCGCCATACAGGTCTAAGTCCAGCCTAGGCCGCCACTCGAATCACTCGGGGGCTGCGCCACACAGGCATAACTCAAAAATCCTAGGCCGCCACTCGAACCACTCGGGGGCTCGCGCCATACAGGTCTAAGTCCAGCCTAGGCCGCCACTCGAATCACTCGGGGGCTGCGCCACACAGGCATAACTCAAAAATCCTAGGCCGCCACTCGAACCACTCGGGGGCTCGCGCCATACAGGTCTAAGTCCAGCCTAGGCCGCCACTCGAATCACTCGGGGGCTGCGCCACACAGGCATAACTCAAAAATCCTAGGCCGCCACTCGAACCACTCGGGGGCTCGCGCCATACAGGTCTAAGTCCAGCCTAGGCCGCCACTCGAATCACTCGGGGGCTGCGCCACACAGGCATAACTCAAAAATCCTAGGCCGCCACTCGAACCACTCGGGGGCTCGCACCATACAGGTCTAAGTCTAGCCTAGGCCGCCACTCGAATCACTCGGGGGCTGCGCCACACAGGCATAACTCAAAAATCCTAGGCCGCCACTCGAACCACTCGGGGGCTCGCGCCATACAGGTCTAAGTCCAGCCTAGCCGCCACTCGAACCACTCGGGGGCTCGCGCCATACAGGTCTAAGTCTAGCCTAGGCCGCCACTCGAACCACTCGGGGGCTGCGCCACACAGGCATAACTCGAAAATCCTAGGCCGCCACTCGAACCACTCGGGGGCTCGCGCCATACAGGTCTAAGTCCAGCCTAGGCCGCCACTCGAACCACTCGGGGGCTGCGCCGCACAGGCATAACTCGAAAATCCTAGGCCGCCACTCGAACCACTCGGGGGCTCGCGCCATACAGGTCTACGAGTGAAAAATCACACATTGTACATTAAGCGAATAAACATCACATGGGCATACATACATGCATATCTACGTTACAAGCTAACATCATACAACAACAGACTGCTATTCTTACTCTACAGGTTCCTCCTTTGGCGCATCAAGCGGCCCCACAAGCTGCTCGCTGAAGGCCTGGACTTGCTGAATCATCTGACGCGCAGCCGCAAGAGTATCGGCGTAGTCACCCTGCTCCAGGCAAGCCGTCAAGCACCTTGTCCAAGGGAAGATGGGGCCGATGCATTCGAACGTACGCCAGCGCCACGTTCGCCCCGGCAACAAGCTGGGTGTGCACGACTTCCTTCAACGCCTTGACTTTACCCTCACGGTACCTCTCCAGCAGCGCAGCCAGTCCGCTAGGTTGCTCGTTGTGCGGAAAGAACACCTTGTTGACCTGCAATAGAGTGTTTCTGCAACCTTCCAAGAGCAAAGCAGCCCGCCAGGTGCGATCCAGCATTCTTGCAAGTATACTGCCCTTGGACTTGTCCGACCAAAATTGACGAGCTTCGAGTGAGTCACCGGCGGCTTCTCTATCCACTCGCTCGTCCACTCGACCCTGCTCGGCCGTCCGGTCAGCATTCACATCTGCATGAAGACCCAGCACTTAGAACAGTGCAAGCGTAAAGAAACAAGAGCAAAGCGTTAGAAGACCAACCTTGCAGTTGTCGACTGATCAGGTCTATCTGGCCAAGAAGGAATTCCTCACGCTGTGAGAACGGCACAGCAGGCCGTGACTTCAAGCGCTCCAACTCCAACTTGGCAGTCCTCACCTTCGACTCAAGTTCAACAATCTTGTTCCTCATATAGGTGAACACTCGTTGGTCATTGGCGCTCCGCGCGTGGGCTGGACGAGCTCGACGACGAGGGCGAGTGGGTGCAGCCGAAGAAGTATCCTCGTCTTCACCCACACCAGCGGCCACAGCAACCTCGGGAGTCTCACCCATCTCAGGCTGCCAAGTTCGACAGTGTCAAGCAAGGAAAAGATCACATCCTAGAAGAAAGTATGACAAAAGACTCGAAGGCACATATTCACATTTCAGAATCAGTTTGTCCGCGGCCAGAAGACCCGCAAACTGTATGGTTCATTACAGGCTATGACCAAAAGACGAACCCTAAGACAAAGGAAACTACATGGCAGACTCTGAGTGGGAGCGTTTCTTCCTAGCAGCCAACTCCTTAGCCTTGGCGATCTTCCTCTCGAAGGTGGCTATCAACTTCTCAGCCAGCTGACTCGCCTGCACCTTCACACCGCTGAGGGACGCGGTCTTGCCGTCAGGTCTCCGAGGGAAGTCGCTGACAACCTTCTCAAAGTCACCTGCGACTTGGTGACCAAGTAGGAGCTGGAAAGTGAGCTCTGAGCCGCGTACCGTCTGAGCACGCGTGAAGTCCGCCAGGGTGGTTGCTTCGCCTTCAAACGGAGCCGCAAGCGCATCGACACCGACCGGCGACGGCTGCTCGGGGAAGATGCTCCGGTGCACACTCGCCAGGGCATCCTTCGACTTCTGCAGCGCCGCCGACGATTGCTGCAGCGCAGCCGAAGCATACGCGTAGGCGCGGTCAACAAAGCCAACAGCTTTCTCCAGGTCGAGATTCTCACTGGAGGTATCTTCTGGAGGAGCGCCTCCGCACGGCTCTGAACAACGAAAAGAGGACCAAACTTGTAAGAAATCAGAAAGCGACACAAGACAAAGTAGGCAATGAGCCGAGATATTTACCTCCAATTGCTTTGGCGAGTATGAGCAATCGCTCAACCTGGGTCTTCTCTCGATCACCCCGGGTTTGCTCACGCTTTTGAGCCGCACCCAGGGATCTCTCCAGCTCCGCGACCCGCTTCGCTAGGCTCTCCTTCTCGCCTGTGGATCACCGGAGCAGTCAATAAGGAAGACAGTCGCAGCACCACTCGAACACAAGGGTTAGTACTTACTGTTAGCTTGCTCCAAAGCAGCGTGGAGTCGGTTCTTCTCCTTCTCCATCCCCAAAAAGGCCTTGGCTCCCTCCAGCAGTTGGCGACAAAACGGCTGTGCACAGAAAAAGATGTCAATCTGTGCCCGACTACTCTAGTCACGCACATCTTCGGGGGCTACTCCCATCGGGAGCGCTGTTCGCGCACCCGATACAGATCTTGTAGACTGAGTCAAGAGAAACTTACATGCTCAAGCAACCCAGCGTCCACCGAAGTCGCATCAGCGGTTTTCTCTGGCACGGAGGAGGTCGAAGCCTTCAAGGTTGACGCGCCACCCGCCTGCGGCTCTTCTTCGGGCGCCTTCGCGGTGCGCTCGAGCACGGGAGCAGAGGTATGCTCCGTCTCTGGAGGCGAAGAACCGGCAGCACCAGTGCGGTTGCTGGGACAGGATAATTCATTTCAAATAGTCGCAAAGGCAAAAAGGGCACTCGACAAAACAAGATGACGCCTGAAAGACTAACCTGGTGACGTCCTGATCATCATCGCTCTCCACGGAGACGGAGGGCAGTCTCGCGAACCTAGTCGGTGGCGCAGAGCTAAGCGGAGGCACGAACGCAGGCTCTGTCGGGTCGCTGGTGTACCTGGCACCCGAAGACGACTCGCTCGCCTCGTCCACGTCCTCCACCTCCACCTGCTTTGCGGGTGACGAAGCCGAAGCAGACCCGCCAATCCTTCGCCTTTGCCGCTTGTGCAGCAGCTCCTCATCTTCATCATCCTCTTCCACCTCCTCGTTCGGCGAGTGGGCAGAAGGGACTTCGTCTTCATCGTCGTCCTCCTCGACGATCGTGGCCTCGTTGTGAGGTCCATTCTCCATCAATGGAGGAAGGCTCACATAAGCCCTTCGATCCTGACGAGCAGCGAGAAGACAGGCGAGTCAGGAAAAACTTTCGACTGAAGCAAAGCAAAGGGAATTCAAGGTGCTTACCTCAGGTACGGGATTGTTCGGCCCGTATGGTTCGACCGGGCACTTAACGTTGCACGGATCGGCGACACGGAGGCTGGTGATGCTCCTCACCTTAGTCGCGATCTGTGCGTCATCAAGCGAGGTGTCGACTGCAAGCTCCCACATTGGCTCGCGTCGACGCAGTGGCTGCACCTTCAGCCTATGGAAAGTCGCGATAAGGTGAATGCCACCTGTCTCGCGCCCGAGCGTCGTCAGCAACCCGCGGAGCAGCGCCAGCAGTGGCTTGGTCGACTCCTTGTCCTCCTTTGACAGAGGGTGCGACCAGGCTTTGGTCCTTCGCAGAGGTCGATCAGCGGCGAACTCGGGAAGGCCTTCTTGGTCCCACCTGATGTAGAACCATTTCTTCCGACAGTTCTGGACGGAGTCAGATTTCTTCAGCTGGAAGAAGCAAGTGTCGCCGCGCAGCTGGATTCCGAAGCTGCCTACGGGGAACGTCTGCCTCGACCGCCCCACCATCCGTCGCACCATGAAGAGCGACTTCCAGAGGTTCCAGTTGGGTGCGATCCCCAGAAAGCACTCGCATAGCACAATAAAACTCGCGATGCTCAATACGCTGTTGGGATTCAGATCATGGATCTGAATCCCATAGGCGTAAAGAAGACCACGAACGAAATCGTGGATGGGGAACCCGAAGCCCCGTGGAAGGAATTCCACGAAGCACACGCGCTCCCTTCACCCTCTTCTGGCCCATGGTGCTAGCGGAGGAGGGAAGAGTTTTTTGGAGATTTCGGTGCAAATGGCAATGGAGATGAGGCAGCGGAGAAGACGGGAATGAAGGCTTGGTGAACTGTTCCCACGCCGCGGTGAAAATTTTATACCGCGGGGGCAGTTCATCCTAGCCGTCATCCACGCAACCGCAACTCGAGGCAACATCTGGCCGTCCACGCGTCGCGCGGAGATAGCAACCGTCGCCGCCCACGACGCCCACTACGCGCGGGAATCGAGGCGCCATCATCATACCACGAAAATTTTGCGCCCAACGGTCAGAACAGTCAATACTGACACTGGGACCACTCTGTTACGTCCCATCGGATGCAGAGCACGCCGAAAACGTCAGCCCTGACGTCATCAGCGGAGGCGTATCAAGTAAGCCAACGGGCTGATGGAGCACCCGGACAGTTCATTCGAGTGCAACAAGGAACAGTAAGCTCTGAGAGCTGAGTCGACCCGATAATCCATTCGAGTAAGACAAGTACATAGTAAGCTTTACAAAGCTGATGACACCCGAATTCATCATTCGAGTGGACTCCAACCAGTAAGCTTTCAGAGCTGAGTTTAAGTCGATTCCGTAGGCCATCAAGGCTGAGTACAAAGTAAGTCGAGCAAGGCCAGTTTTGACTTGGGCATTTCGAGTCATCTTTTTACTCCCATCGGGAGCGGACTTTTCGACTGAAGAAAAATTGAGTTTAACCTCAATCGCAAGCGATTCAGCTTAATCTCGGGGGCTACTCCCATCGGGAGCGCTGTTCGCGCACCCGATGATTAAGGACAACGACAGTCGAAAGCTGGCGAATCAAGAAGATCATGAAGTGCACTCGATTATTCAAGACAGTAGCAGCCGAAGGTTGGCTCGTGAAGGAGTCAGGTGGCGTGCCCGGAGGAAGGAGTCCTTTACTCGACTCTGCGATTCGACTAAGCACTCGGGGGCTACTGTTGTGGGGCTACCTTTCGGGTGCCCCACGGTGGTGGTACCTGGGTCACGCCAAGAGAGGCCCATGAAGTGTACCATGTGGCCCAGGTAGCTGGTTAGGCCGGTGATGATTTTCTTCATTCTGTAACGTGCAATCCGCACCGTCCACCCGAGACCTGGCCTGTGATATAAAGGCCAGGAGGGTGCGCCATCTAGACCAAGCAAGCAGCACACAAACCCTAGCGAGATCTCCATCTCGCCATTGTAGCCACCTCGATAATTCCAGACAAGCAGGAGTAGGTCTTTACCTCACCTCGAGGGGCCGAACCTGGGTAAACTCGCCCCCTGTTAGCCGTCACAGCCACCAACGTTCATACTCTCTCCCCCTCAATCAACCCGGGGTACACAACCTTGGGATTGGCCGAGTCCACTACTCGTCAGACGCCGATGGCGCCGCCTTCTTCGCCGATTGATCCGTCCCTAAGCCTAGGCACAAAACACGGAAGTAAATTATTTACACTCACCCGACAACGGAATCCGTGACATGGGTGTCGATGGTGAGCGCGTTTACCGTTGGAGCGAGCTGACGTAGAACGAACCGAAGCCGGCGGCGGTGGCAATTCACGGCCACCGGCGAGACCGGAGGAGAAGGCCGCGTCAAGATTGGTCTCCGAGAGGTAAGCCCGGAGATCAACTGCGGTGCCACCGCGAGCGTCTAGTAATTTCGCCACCGATTCCTCCTGCTGGCTTGTGAGCACCGGAGCATTGAGGAGACTCTTGGACGGCGGCTCGCCCCACCGCACTGGGCACGGCCATGGCTCCGGCGACGTCAGAAAGAAAAACTTGTCCTGCCGCCACCCCTTGTTCGGCAGCCCAGTGAAGAGCGCCCTGGCGGCGTCATAGCACCGGACACGGAAGTAGTACCGGCCCCTGAGCTTTGAGTACCTGTGCAGCGAGAAGAAATGCCCGAACACCGCTAGTGACGGCGGCACGACGGCGTGGTGGCTGAGAACAACAAAGCCCGCCAGGATGCGCCACCCGTTGGGGGAGAGCTGGCTTGGCGCGAGGCGGAAGTGGTGGAGCACTTGGGAGAAGAAGCCGTGCAGCGGGACGCGCATCCCGGCCTCCAGCGCGTCCGCGTACACGCACACGGCCCCCTCCGGAGGAGGCGTGCAGGCGCGTCGTTCGCCGGCGGGTAGCGCGGTGTAGGGCTCCGGGACGCCGTGACTCCTGCAGAGGTCGTCGACCGCGCGCTGCGTGCGAAGCGACGAGACGTAGCGCTCGGCGACGGGAGCTGAGAGGAGCGTCGGTGCGGCGGCCACGTTGGCGGTGCTGTCCGTGGTGGCGGCGGCGTCCGTGGGATGGCGCGGGCGGAGGGAGGGGAGGTGGCGCCGATGATCTCGACGGAGGAGGTGGAGGAATCGTACGAGGAAGGCATTGCGGTTGTGCAGCTTGTGCTTGGGATGTTCGTGCGTGATCGGCGTGCAGGGTGAATAAATAGAAGAGAGGAGAGCAGGAGTCGTCCTCGACTCGTGTGGCGTCGAGCACTCGAGTCTACAAAGTGGGAAAGGAGCCACGTTTTGGGAAATGCGCGTACGTGCGTAGGTACGTGGTACGTCGGTACGTCTCTCCATGTAGTATCCCTGTTCGAGAATTATTTCCTTCTGTTTTACTACCTCTATTCATCATTAATATAAAACTTTTTAGAAAGCTAAGGAACGGAGGGAGTATTTGAGTATGTCTCGTACTACTCTCCACATTACATCTCCATCTGGAATGGGCTAATTTGATCCCGTACTCAAACACATATACGTAAAATTTAACACATCTTTGAAAAGACCTTTTGGCCCGGTTTGTAGAAAATCAGTGTTCTCTCTAACATGATTAAGACTCTCCGGGTCTATGAACCTCTCAAATCTATGAAGGGCCAGATTGTAGCCGACTTTATCGTCGAGCATCGGATTTACCTGGAGCAAGAAGCCGACTTGAATGTCGTGTCGGCTGTACCGTGGAAACTTTATTTTGACGGCTCAGTTTGCAGTAGTGGATAAGGAGTCGGCATTGTGTATATTCACCCCACGGTACTATCTTTGAAGCCTCTTGTCGTCTTAATTATTTTTGCACTAACAATGAAGCCGAATACGAAACTCTTCTATTCGGATTGGAAATTTTAAGGGACGCAGGGGTAACTCATGTTGAGGCATATGGTGATTCACTGCTTATCGTCCAGCAAGTGGCCAAGGTCTTTCAGTGTAAGAGCAACTCCAGCCGTTGGCCCCCCAGGACGATTTGCCGGCGTTTTTTTGGGCCTGCTGGGGGGCACCGGCGGAAAAAATCGGCCTGGGGGCGGGCCGATTCCCAGCCGTGTCGCCCCCAACCCGGCGTTTTCCGGCGAAAATAATCATAGAACCCCATTTTAATAGTAAATTCATTATTTTTAAAGCAAATTTATCATTTGTATCAAATAATTCGATAGAAAAATTATTACAAATTGTTTAACAAATCATAAAATTTAAAACAAGTTTTTAAAATCAAATTACATAAACCTAGACCTCGCATTTGCGCCTCCACAGGTGCTCCAACAGATCTTGCTGCAATTGCTCATGAACTACTGGGTCTCGGATCTCCTGACGCTTTGCAAGGTAGGTGTGGCACCCCCCTCTGACACATATTGCCAGAGAGGTGGTCGCCCCGTGCGCCAGCCCAGGATATCTGGACGCACGTTACGACAATGCAACATAGCGAAAATATCATTACACAATCAGGCCCAAAGGGCTACAAATGGTTTACAAGGCCATCAAGGCATGACAAAATATCAAGCCAAGCATGGCTCAGGACAGAGTTTAACTGGCAGCGGAAGACGGCTATGGCAACGGCTTGGAGCGGCTCCATTCCACAGGCATCTGGCTGGGCTACTGATCCTAGCACGCTCTTGCTCCATCTCCTTGCTATGGTAGTAGATGGATCCTCTCAAAGTCTGGCCACATGAAAAGCCAGTCTGAGTACAATGATGTACTCGCAAGAGAATAACCACAAGACATGAACGGTCAAGCAATCAGGCAACAGATAACTAGCAATGATAATAATCTAAACAGGCCAAGTATCTACTTATGACAGTCCAAAAGGATGACGGTGATGCTGCTGCGGTGCCGGCAGTGGGCGAGCTGGCGGGGCCGGCTGCGGGCGAGCAGGTGGTGCCGCCGCAGGTGGCTGATGCGGTGGTTCCTTTGGCTGGAGGGCAGCTGGCGGCTCGTGCCATTCGTCGTCGTTGTTGTGCGGCTCGCGGTGAATCAGGCTCATCTTCAGGTGATGCCACTGAGCACGAGAAGGAGTAGGATTTTCCCTGGGGTGCTCTTCTGTATCTGCACTGGGGTAGTGGTAGTGGCGTATGTTGGAGTGGAACTTGTATCCTCTGTTTCTGAAATTTTCCTTATGTACTGAACTCTGTTGATGTATCAAGCTTGTCTTCACTGCTGCTTTGGATCCAGATTTGCATTCCTGAGATCTTCCCTGAGCTGTCACAGATCTGTTCTTGCAGCAGAGAGAATTGCAGAGGCACTAACACACAGATAGTAGAACTTGCTACTCGGGGAAAATATCATTTTAGAAAGTAATGCTTCACTTTTATGGCCCTAAAAACTTGAAGCAACATGGAACAACCACTTCAACCATGCCAGATAATAAGCACACAACGGCTACTAGACACTCGACACAACACCAACACACATACAAGCAAGCATAGCAATTACAAATATTCTCACAAACTCTCAGCTACACCTCATAAGCGCTACCCCGGCTAAACTAAACGGATCTCACTCCACTTGACGGTCCTTCACAGATGGTGGAGTGCGGCCGAGACGGAGAGTGGTGTCCACGTCCCCTTCCTCCGCAAGGTCGCAGGACATAGGAACACCTTCAAGGATCGGAACCTGCTCGGGGATTCGTTGGGATGGGCCGGGATCTGGAAGTGGAGGCCTGCTACTTCGGGCTTGCCTGCGGGAGAGTGTAGGTGTGCTTTCCCCTATGTATTGGTGTAGGCGGGCACGGCTGAGGTTCCTCCTTGTAGTCACGAGCTCCTCCATCAAGAGGTTGTTGAGGTTCGTCATTGCGATGGCGTAAGCAACTTGGTTGATTAGTGCTGGGTCAGGCTCCTTTGAGACGTCGGCTTGGATCATTTCTCCACGGGGTCGTGGTCTGGCCGGAAGGTAGTAGAACTCTCGAGTTTCAGCTAGCAGGGGTTCGGAGGACCGAAGACGAACGAGGCATTCCCAGGCTGCTACCTGGATGGCTAGCCCCAGAGTGGGCATGCGGCCTCCTTGGATTAAGTAGGGCTGATTCGTGCCCCGGGGACACGGGCTGATCCTCACATCGGCCCGGAATTCATCTCCGGCCGACGAGAGTGAGCTCTGGAACACCACGTACACGGGGTGAACGGTGCTACCAAGGATATGGTTGACGGCCCTCCAGAGAAGCAATCGAAAGCTCGAATGCTCCTCGGCAGTGGTTTCCAAGATGGCATTAAGGGTCGCCATCGGAAGCTCTTGGGGTTCTAGATTTTTGGTGGGGATAAGGATGCGAGGTTCCTCTATGGGATTCTACTTCAAAAGAGTTGGGTTGCCAAGGAGAGCTGGCGAGGGTGGGTTATAAAGCAACTAGGACTGGGTCTCGGGTTCACTGGGTAAGGTCGACTTCTTCTCATGGAAGAAACCGGCTCGCCTTGTTGGGGAAGATTGGGACAGGTCCTCCTGCACCATACTGTTGACCGACACGAGCCATGCCAGTTTGGCGGAGATTGGATAAATCCGTCGGGTCATTGTCGGGCAAAAGTAAGGCGGGGCTTTCCCTGCTAGGGTAGTCTACAGCCAGCCTGGTGCTCTGATACCATGCCCTGTGGCACCCCCCTCTGACACATATTGCCAGAGAGGTGGTCGCCCCGTGCGCCAGCTCAGGATATCTGGACGCACGTTACGACAATGCAACATAGCGAAAATATCATTACACAATCAGGCCCAAAGGGCTACAAATGGTTTACAAGGCCATCAAGGCATGACAAAATATCAAGCCAAGCATGGCTCAGGACAGAGTTTAACTGGCAGCGGAAGACGGCTATGGCAACGGCTTGGAGCGGCTCCATTCCACAGGCATCTGGCTGGGCTACTGATCCTAGCACGCTCTTGCTCCATCTCCTTGCTATGGTAGTAGATGGATCCTCTCAAAGTCTGGCCACATGAAAAGCCAGTCTGAGTACAATGATGTACTCGCAAGAGAATAACCACAAGACATGAACGGTCAAGCAATCAGGCAACAGATAACTAGCAATGATAATAATCTAAACATGGCAAGTATCTACTTATGACAGTCCAAAAGGATGACAACATAGCGTCACAGTAAATCATGGCATAAGCAAACAAAGGGAGTACCACCAGTACAGAGTCCAAGCCAGGTGGGGTTGGATCGTGTACCGGGGGTCACACAAGAGCTTACCTGTGACGAATAACGGGGTACCAGTTGGTAAGTAGCACAACAAACCATATCACCACAGCTAGGCTCACTGGCCTCTAGCCTCACGAGGCTAATCTCAACTGTCACCACTGCTAGGCCCACTGGCCTTATCTCATTTGACATCTCAAGTAACATTCCCTGCATCATCTTATTGTTTATTAAGTGTGATCAGGTCGTTCATAATTCTTTCAAACAAATCTTAAGTTTAACCTCCGGACACGACAAAGACACATAGTGTGACTGACACTGAACTGTTGTTCCATATCCCAGGAACGGGGCTAGCTGGCTAGGTTGATGCTCTCGAGAGTTTGCTTTACCACCTATCAGAATGCACTCCACTCAGCCGACACCTCAGGTTCATCACGCCCAAAGCCGTACCAAGCAAAATACACTCTCGCGACGGTCCACTTGCTAAGACACCCTCCTGCCCCACCCTATACGCATGGTACAACGGGCAAGTAAGCCCGGCACATCCCCCGGCGCTACCGGGTATGCCTAGCTCCGGACTCCTTATCGCAGTCGAACCCGTGCCTGTCGACCTCTCCCCTCGGACAGCACAACCGAACGACTGCGCCCAACGGATGGCACAAAAGGGGCTCAACAACCTACTAGGTCACGGTTTCCATGGGACAACGGTGGTATCGCGTTCAAGGGTTCAGATTAGTGGCACTATGAAATGGACCTCATCGTTGTTTGGAGGGGTGTTTCATTTAATCAAGTTTCAGAATCCACATATCCAAGCAACAAAAGATTAGTCCAACACAATAATCACAACCAACAAGGCATTAGCAACACAAACAAGCACAAACAAACATAGCCTAGAGTATGCCTAACACTTGCATGAATAAATAACCACATCACAATAATAATACCCGGGTGACTGTGGCGGGCAACCCGGCCGGTGTCACACGGGGGTTAGTGTCACAGAATAACAAGAATACCCGGGTGACTGTGGCGGGAGACCCGGCCGGTGTCACACGGGGGTTAGTGTCACAGAATAACAAGAATACCCGGGTGACGGTGGCGGGAGACCCGGCCGGTGTCACTCGGGGTGGGTATAATAATATAGCACAGGCGGAGTCTGTTACGCATCCGTTCCTCCACGCGCAAGTCTTTGGCGGCGTATTCGTCCGACCGTTGACCAGGAAGTGGGGAGTTGGGCATATAGTCTCCAAAACTAAACCGAAAAGCAATCATAAGAATGAGAGAGCATCCATTCCACTCGAGGGTTCCCTCGACGTGGTGTCAGCAATCTCGGCAAAAAGAACCAAATGGAAAGTCAGCTCCCAAGCGTCGCAGTCCGGGTGGTCTACGCCAACCATATTTGACGGAGGGACAAGAAGCAAATAACTCTTTTGGCAAATGCCCCCAACTCCGAGGATCACGGGCCGACATTTGTCCGCACCTAGCCTCGGCGTTGAAGAAGAAGCAAACAATCAACGCATGTTTTTGTTATTTAGTTGTCAAAGCCACGCAAGTGCGAGGCGCACAGATAATTCATACATCAATCTAATGCATACATGGATGAAGTACAACAAAGCAACAATAACAGACCGACATGATATAAATGCTAAACGCGGACAATATAAACACTAAGCGAATAACAAACAACTTTGCGGGACTGCTCATAGCAAGGGGTTAGCTTGCCTTCGACGATCGACGCCATTTGGCTTGGAGGTCACGGCACGTCGCGGAGTAGGGTTTCGATTCGCCGGTACCGCGGAATACCTATACACGTGCATACAAGTGTGCTGAGCATCTAAGCATCTCACAAAAATATAAAACCTATACCACTGGATAGATCTCTTAAAACTAGGAATTTACAAATTTGAATCACCTCAATCGGAGCTACGGTTCAAAAGATATTGACGTGCGACGATTAGCTATCTGCTGCTCACCAGAAGAAAAAAAAACAGAGCGGGCTGGCTTCAGATCGGGCCGGGCTGGTTGCGCAGTTCGCCGAAAATACGTCTTCAGTGCTGTGAAAGCGTAACGCGCCCGATACGCTTCCACTTAACCCGACAGGTGGGGCCGGGACCCACACGTCGGTCTTTCCTCCTCTCTCCACTTCTCTCCTCCCTCCTCCTCTTCCCTACACCCGACAGCTCCCACACGGGAGACGCCCGGGCGAGCACGGCGCCGGCGATGGGGAGGCCGGGGGCGATCGTCGACGGCGGGAGCGGCCACGCCGGGCCTTGCCGCACCCGCAGGAGGGGCCAGGGACGCCGGGGAACCGCGGGGTCACCGACACGGTCGATGCCGAGGCGGGCATGGTGAGCGGCCATGGCGGCGGCTCGGGTGGTCAGGGTGCCGGCCGCTGGGCACCTGGGGGTGCCAGGCGACGGAGGAGATGGACTCGCCAAGCTACTCCGCGCCCGTGTATGGTGGCGTCGGGGCTCGGGGCGTCGAGGAACACCGCGGGCGACGGAGCGAGCTCCAAGCTCGGGCATGGTTGCCGAGCAAGGATAGCTCGTCCCCGCGCTCCTCTTCAACTTATACAAGGGGGGGTGAGGTGCCCGTGCAGGGGGGGTGTGCAGGCGGGTTGGCTCGGGTTGGGGGTGGTGGACGGCTTGAGCTCGTGCTCGACATGGCCTCGGTGGCCACGGCCGAAGATTTGGGGAAGAATTTTGTGTGGCTCTCCCTCTCGTGTTCTTGCACCGAATGAGGGGGCGGGGAAGAGGGAATGGAGTGGGGTGGCTAGGGTTCGCTCGGGAGCTGCTGGGGTGGCTTAATATAGGCCAGAGGAGGAGAAGTAGGTGGTGGCCGGTGCGGCCATTAACGGCGCCGAGAGGTCACGGATGACGTCCTCCGCCCACAGGAGAGGGATAAGGAGGGGATAAGAACGAGCTCAGAGCTCACCAGGTCGGGGGCAACCATCTACAGGAGGGGGCGGGTCGGAGGAACAGGGGAGAAGCCAGGCAAGCAGTGCCCTGGCCATGCCGGTCGTGCGCGCTCTGGCGCCGGCCACGCCACGAGTGGCATCGCCGCGTTCCCGGGGCTACAGGTATCCGCTTGCAACAAAAAGGGTACCGACGGGTTCGCAGAGACAAGGGCCACACAACCACGACAAAAGAAAACCAAAATCAGAAAGTTGGAAAACTAGATTTTGGAAAACAACAATGTGCTCGATGAAATGACAGGGGTCTTGCACCACTCGGAAAAATCCCAAAATTTCACCATAGGTTAGGATAGATGTATATAGCATGTTTGTGGAATTGGAGCTCAGTTGGACCCGGGGAAGTTGGTCAAATAAATTGGTGTCCAAAAATGCCCAAATGGCATGGGCATGCCAATTGCTTTTATTCAAATGATCTTGACCTGATATTTTGGATATGTAGTTGTATAAGGGAGCTGGCCAATCTGGCAAGGTGGCAGTGCCAAATAAATTTTGTAGCTAAGGGTTGCTTTGGAAATTGCAAATAGGCACGAAAAGGCCACTCTAAAGGAAGTACCTCAAATATTGCTCAAATGAGGTTGGGCCAATGGAGTGAAATGTTTAGGAGGTCAAATCATGCACCTCACCAAAATTGCAGAATTCTTGGATGAGTGGAGGGTGTCTAGACAATTTCTGGATTGAAAATGGCATAATGGAGAATATGGATACACTTGGAAATATTGCATTGAAGTATGCAATATTTTTGGATGGATTGTCTTTGTATGAGGAGGGGAGTCTCTGGTATTTTGGTGGAATTCTTCCAGCTTTGGAAACAGGCTTTTCTATGGTAGGTGGAGTAAAGGGTTTTAGAGGTTCGATAATCAGGGCTAGGGTTTTCGAGAGAAAACCTAAGCATAAAAATTATCACGGTGCTGGAGTGGTTCGGGGATACCGGGGAAATTTTGAGAGAGCAATTCCCAAGTCAAATCATTCTCAAAAGTTTTGGAGGAACACTTAGAAAAAAAATTTCAGGTGTCGGAAAACACCACTAAAATTAGGGATGAAATTCTGGGGTGTTACAGTAGGCAGTCAATGATTTCGGTACAGGCAGACGCTCGCTCTCCTCTGGATCCTCGCCCATGAGAGGACCCTATCTGAAGTATGGCACCTTCTTCTCCTTCTCATCCACTAGATACTTCCGCTCGCTCTCAATGATCATGTTGTGCAAGATCACACAACAAGTCATCACCTCCCACATCTGATCTTTCGACCAGGACATAGCGGGATACCGGACAACAGCAAATCGAGCTTGGAGCCCACCAAATGCCCGCACGACATCCTTCCTGCAAGCCTCCTGGCACTTGGCAAACCAAGCTTTAGCCGTCTTCGGCACAGGGTTTGAGATGGTCTTCACAAATGTTTACCATTTTGGATAGATACCATCTGCCAGGTAGTATCCCTTGTTGTAATGGTGCCCGTTGATCTCGAAGTTCACCGGGGGAGCAATACCTTCAACAAGTTTGGAGAAGACAGGCGAGCACTATAGGAAGTTGATGTCGTTGTTTGATCCTGGCATTCCAAAGAAGGAATGCCAAATCCAGGTATCATACGAAGCCACTGCCTCAAGTACGACACTGCAACCGCCTTTGTGCCCTTTGTACATCCCCTGCCAAGCAGATGGACAGTTCTTCCATTTCCAGTGCATGAAGTCGATGCTTCCTAGCATCCCAGGAAATCCTCTTGCTTCATTCTCGGCTAGGATCCGAGCAGTGTCTTCAGCAGTGGGTGATCGCAAATATTCAGGTCCAAACGCGCCAATTACGGCTCTGCAGAACCTGTAGAGGCACTCAAGGATGGTGGACTCGGCCATGCGCATATAGTCATCCTGCGAATCAGCTGGAGCTATGCAAGCAGTCTCAATGCGACCGTGCACTTCTGGAGCGAGGAAAAACCAACCGTGCCGGTGCATCCTTCTTGCAAACGAAGTACCTGTCGAACTCTCGGACGCCATGCACAATCCTGAGGAAAAGGTTCCGGTTCATCCTGAAACGGCGCCGAAATGTCTTCTCGCCGTGTACTGGATCGTCGGTGAAGTAATCGCCGTACAGGATGCAATACCCCTCGGCACGCTGGCGTGTCTTGCTCTTGCGCCGACCTGGTGCCGAACCACCGCGCTTCGGCTGTGCCTCGGCGTCGTACAGGCCAGCCAGACAGGCGAGCATCAGCAAGTGCTCTTCATCGTCGGCGGCGGCAAAGTCGGCTTCCTCGTCCAGCAGAGCGGCGAGCATCTCCTCATCGTCGGAGTCCATCGAGGCAAAGCGTCGAACACCTCGCGGGCAGGGTGGAGGCGGATGTGCGCGAAGCTTGATCGCGACGGCGATTCTCGGGTGGAGGCGGATAGGGCTGGGAGGGGATACGGCAGAGGCGGGTCGTCACGGTGGTTTGCGGTGGTTTTCGTGGCGAGTTCGCGGCGGAAGGGAGGAGTCGGTGCCGGCAACGGGGAGAAGGAGAGGAGGAAAGGCCGAATCTGTTGGTAGAAAAGGTGGTTCTCTCGCCGACAGGGGTGGCCCGCGCGTTTTTTCTCTTTCGCCGGCGCCCCCAGGCCGAACCCGGCGCGCTGGGTTCGGCCTGGGACGCCGGATAAAATTTGGCCCAAATCCGGCGAAAAACGAGGCCTTGGGGGGTCCTGGGGCGCGACTGGGAGGAAAATCGCCCGCCGGCATCCAAAAAGCGGTCCTGGGGGGCCTCTTGGGGGGGCGGCTGGAGTTGCTCTAACAGTGGGTCACTCAACATATATCTTGACAGATGCTTGGACATCATATCAACTCTGGATTACTTTTCTATATCTCATGTGTCCAGGCAGGACAACTGGCTTGCCAACGAGTTGGCACAGCAAGCATCAGGCTATCATATTAGTAGGGGAATATTTTTCACAGCAGAGAAGCCGGTGCTAGCTGTTGTCAATAATGTGGAAGCCGGAGAAGAAGTCGGATTGTCTAAATCGGCTCCAGAAGGACCTGGTGGAAACCGGCCAGCTGATTGGAGGATGCCCATTATTGATTATTTGAGGGATCCAAGTCAGAAAATGGATAGAACTATTCGGCGGCTTCCTTTAAATATACTTTGATAGATGACGAATTGTATCGCCGAACAGCCGATGGTCTTCTTCTAAGGTGTTTGGACGAAGACCAATCCCGGGTTGCTATGGGGGAAGTACATGACGGCCTATGTGGGACACATCAATCGGCTCACAAAATGAAGTGGATGCTCAGACGAGCCAGATTCTATTGGCCGACAATGATTAATGACTGCTTCAGGTACTATAAGGGGTGTGAGGCATGCCAGAGGTTTGGAGATGTTCAAGTAGCATCGGCTTCATTTCTTAATCCTATAATAAAGCCGTGGCCGTTTTGAGGATGGGCGTTAGATTTTGTCGGTATGATCAACCCGGCTTCATCGAAAGGGCATCGGTTTGTATTGGTTGCTACTGATTATTTCACCAAGTGGTCTGAAGCAGTACCCCTCAGGAATATGACCTAGAAGGAGGTAGTTCAATTCATTACAGAGCATATTGTTCACCGATTCGGTATCCCGCAGACTCTTACCACAGATCAAGGTACTTCCTTCATGGCTAAGGAGGTGAAACAGTTTGCCGAATCACTCGGGATCAAGATGCTCAGCTCATCTCCGTATTATGCTCAAGCCAATGGACAAACCGAGTCAAGCAATAAAATTCCGATCAAGTTGATCAAGAAGAAAGTATAGGACTACCCGAGGAGGTGGCATGAGGTACTGTCCGAGGCATTGTGGGCTCATAGAATCTCAAGGCATGGTGCGACCAAGGTGACTCCTTTCGAGTTGGTATATGGACAAGAAGCCATTTTACCAGTAGAAGTGAATCTGGCTGCTTTGAGGTTCGCTAAGCAAAACGACTTGTCGGCTGAGGACTATCACAATTTGATGATGGATAACATAGACGAGGTAGCCGACAAACGTATAAGGGCTTTGAAGGACATTGAGAAGGAGAAGTTGCGGGTGGCAAAAGCTTATAACAAGAGAGTCCGACTTAAGGATTTTCAAATTGGCGACTTGGTCTGGAAAGTTATATTGCCAATTGGCTCTAGGAGCCGGAAATTCGGCAAATGGTCACCAAGTTGGGAAGGGCCATTACGAGTCGTAAGGATTGTACCCGGCAACTCATATCTGGTGGAAACATTGGAGGGCAGCATATTGCCTCGAGCTATCAATGGGAAGTACTTGAAGAAATTCCACCCAAGCGCTGCGTGAGCTGCACATATGGCCGATACAAATGTATCGTCCTTAGCATATGGCCGATGAGCTTAAGCATCGCCCTTAGATAAATCTTCTACATTGAGTATTTTCTAGTACGCAAGCTCTACTAAAAAACAGGGGGGCATGTGTTAGCACCCGTTTTTGGCAGGTCACAGATTCGGGTTCATTCAGGGGAGAATTGGCGACCCGGAGAGGATTTGAAGTAATGACCCGGCAGGAGACAACCCGGCTTATCCAGAACCCGGCGTAGGCCAGATTTGAGTTTCCTGAAGATTCCAGGAGCTGCACCAGAGAAGCCGGATGCGAGGTTACTTAACGCTTGCGGAGCCCAAAACAGAAGTCGGATGACGATAGAACGAGTTCGAGGTCAACACGGAAGGACAAAAGGCAACTTTCCAAAAGAAGCCGGAAAAGGATGCTTGGAGTCCGGGTCCAGTACGAAGCCGGCCAAGGCTTTCACCTAGTTTAGAGATGAAAACCGACTTACATCATAAGTTGTAATCCTTGTAGAAGTGCAATGCTTGTACGGGAAGTCCAGCCGCCTCACTATATATGTAGGAGGTGACGGCCGATTGAAATTAAGCAAACAATCGACAATCAATACAAACCCTACTTTTTACCCTCAAACCCATGTTCCTGCTTCCGTTATTCGGCGACTTCGCACGAGTTCATCGAATACCGACAACCGAGTTGAGCGCGGTCAAATCCGGCTTAATTCAGCCAATCGTCGCCGGCTTCCTCTGACGGGGTCCCTCCCGAGGGGCTGGGGCGTCTGGTTCAAAAAGAGCCGGCTTGTTATATTGCGTATCGCGCTACAAATCGGCCTCCCGCGGGACGAGTTGCGGAGTATCTTCCCCGGCACCGCGGGTACACGTGGACGTGTTCGTGTGACGCGTTTTGGACGCAACACATAGATGATGGTCTCAAAAACCAAATTTCCATGAATATATTTGGCTAGTACTTGCGGACACGCAGTGGGTCCTACTTCTATGCGACATAATGTTCTGAAATTGTGAACGGATAAATATTTATTTTCATTGATTAACCTAACTTTTTACCGAGAGTATGAAGCATGAGTGTATTCTAGCTCTAGGATGACTATTTGACCAATGGTCAGTCATATATAGCAATGTGACAATGATTAAAGATCAGTTATCTATACAACATTTTGTGACATGAATTATACAAGTTAGTGTTGAATGAATAACTGAGACACTATAAACAATTTTTTATTAAATTGTTGGTCAAAATTTAATCTTAACAAAAGATTAGAGAGGGCATTATAGATTTATAAAATCAAAAGCCCATACAAAATTATGAAACAAAGAAAAGATCAACAACATTCATGCCGAGATCAGTTTCGTTTCTGAAATTAACGATCCAAGAAACTCAGTCACCTCTCGGTGGCCGTGCCACGACAAAGCTTAGAGCAACTCCAGCCGTGCCCCCGCGGAGCCCCCCCAGGAGCACTTTTAGACGCCGACGGGCCAAAATTCCCCTAGTCGCGCCCCCAGGACCCCCCCAAGGCCTCGTTTTTCGCCGGATTTGGCCGAAATTCTATCCGGCGTCCAGGCCGAACCCGGCCCGCTGGGTTCGGCCTGGGGGCGCCGGCGAAAGGGAAAATGGCGCGAAACGGCGCGGAGCCGAGGGAAACCGCGCGAAGCATCCCGTGGACCCGCGGTGTCAGCCGCACAACGGTTCGTCGTCCTCATCGCCTCGCCTTCCGCGTCGCATTACTGCTTCTGCCGGTCAGGCTGCCGCCGTCGCGTCAAACCGGCCACGCGGCGAGGCCACGCGGCGGAGTTGCTCCGCCACATTTACTGCCCCGCCGGTATTTATTCACGGCCCCTCCTCATCAGCGAGCACACCCCGTTTCCCAGAGCACCTTCTCGCCGAGCACCATCACCACATCTTCCCGTCGCCGGGATGTTCCCGATCAGATTCACGCGGTCGCATCTTCAGGAACGGGAGGCGCGTCTCCTGTTCGAGGCGGGCTATCCATGCCCGCCCGGATTGCGCTTCCCCGGACGGTGGCGCCTGAGCCAGATGGGGTTCTTCGTCCCTCCCATCCCCTCCGGCGACGATCGTTGGATGGAGATCGCTGCCGCCCGCGAGCTACTCACGGCGGCGGAGCGCCAGGATCCCGCCTGGGATCCTCAGAACCACGAGCGTTGGACGTCCTTCTTCACCGATAGGCGCCGGCGGTTGCTCAACGACTACACCGGCCCGGCGTCGACCGAGCCGGAGCGCAATAACAGGGAGGGGCGGAAGGCATGGTGGGGCATGCCCGGGCGCTCCCTGGACATCGTCCTGGACTACATCGAGCAGGGCAACTCGCCGCCCCTCCAGGCCCCGCCCCCCCAGACCCCGCCCCCCCAGACCGCGCCGCTCGCACGCATGAAGGAGGAGCCGAGCGAGGCGCCGGTGCGGAGGACTCCGCGCGGGAGCGTCATCGGCTGCGTGAAGGACTCCGGCGTCACCTCCGGCGGCAAGGAGGAGCCCGGCCTCACCTCGCGCGGCGTCACCATCGGTCGCGGCAAGGAGGAGCCCGGCCTCCGGGCCATGAAGAAGAAGAAGACCGTCGTGACGGCCGAGCCGTACGATGAGGACGAGGCGACGAGGCTCGCTATACAGGCGAGCCTCAACGACGTCCCGCCGGCGCCGAAGGGATTCGCGTTGGCGTGGTCCGCCCGCGACCACCAGCAGCGCATAGAGGCCGCGGCGGCCGCGGAGGAGCGCCACGAGCGCCGCCGTCGTCAACGCCGGCAATTCGTCGTTCTGGAAGAGGACGATGACGACGAGCGTGGCCGCCAGAGCCGCGGCGACGACGGCGCTGGATGCAGTCGTTCAGCACCTCCGGCGGCCGGTGGCGACGACGACAGCGACGAGGACGAGGACTACACAATCCTCTACAGCCGTCTCGGCATTAAGCCGTAGTTTTATTTTAGTTTGTATAAATTAACTCGTCTTTGTATAAATTTCGTCGAGTTTCGTCGAGTTTCATTAGTCTTGTTTAAATTAAGTCTTGTTTCGTCGAGTTTCGTCGAGTTTCATTTTATGTTGTTCAAATTAAGTCTTGTTTTCGACGGTCTTGGGGGGGCACGGCTGGGAACCACTCCAATCCCACGGCGTTTTTTTCCGCCGGCGCCTCCCCAGGACGCCCAAAAAAACGCCGGCAATTCGGCCTGGGGGGGCCAACGGCTGGAGTTGCTCTTACTCTTCCATTTTTTGCCTAGTTGGTACCTCTCCAAAGCGTGCTCCGCGCGAAGCCGCGCCCGGTCCTCACGCACCAGAACCTGCTGCAGCGCCTCTGCAAACTCGTGACCCTTGCCCTGCTTCAGCTGGCCCCGCAGAGCGGCAACCTCCGCTTTCTGCGCCAGCAGCTTCTTCTCCAACTCCGTCCTCGCCGCGGCCTCCTCGGCCAGCTTCTTTTCCAGCTCCAATGCGTAAGAGGAGGCGTACTTCACGGTCTGCAAGAAGGCAAAAAGCAATGCGATCGGACGCCAAATATTCAGCTTCGAATGGACGAACAGTTTGCTCGATAGCTTACCTGGAGCATCGCCGCCGCCTGCTTGTTCTCCAACTCCTTCCGTGCCGCCTCCTGGCCGGTGCTGTCGACGACGTCGCGTGCGTCCGGTGTGGGCAAGTATCGTGGTTTGGGGTCGAACCCGGGAGGGAAACTCAGGCAGGTCGCCGAACGGGTATGGGCAGCAGGCAGCGAGCTCAGCTCGGATCGGCAGGGTCCGTCGTTTGAGTTGGCCTCCTCCCGGTTCCTCTCCTTCCCGGACAGTGCCGACGTGACGCCGCCCAGGCCGGGCTCTGTTTTCACCTTCTCCGTCCTAGACGCCGACGGCGCCGCCTTCTTCGCCGATTGATCCGTCCCTAGGCAAATGGTGACATGAATGCGGTGAGCGTCTTTACCGTTGGAGCGAGTAGAAGTAGACCGAACCAAAGCCGGAGGCGGTGGTAACTCACGGCCACCGGCGAGACCGGAGGAGAAGGCCGCGGCAAGATTGGTCTCCGAGAGGTACGCCCGGAGATCAACTGCGATGCCACCGCGAGCGTCTAGTAATTTCGCCACCGATTCCCCCTGCTGGCTTGTGAGCACCGGATCATTGAGGAGACTCTTGGGCGGCGGCTCGCCCCACCGCACTGGGCACGGCCATGGCTCCGGCGACGTCAGAAAGAAAAACTTGTCCTGCCGCCACCCCTTGTTCGGCAGCCCAGTGAAGAGCGCCCTGGCGGCGTCATAGCGCCGGACACGGAAGTAGTACCGGCCCCTGAGCTTTGAGTACATGTGCAGCTTGAAGAAGTGCCCGAACACCGCCAGCGACGGCGGCACGGCGGCGTGGTGGCAGAGCACCACGAAGCCCGCCAGGATGCGCCACCCGTTGGGGGAGAGCTGGCTTGGCGCGAGGCGGAAGTGGTGGAGCACTTGGGAGAAGAAGCCGTGCAGCGGGACGCGCATCCCGGCCTCCAGCGCGTCCGCGTACACGCACACGGCCCCCTCCGGAGGAGGCGTGCAGGCGCGCCGGTCGCCGGCGGGTCGCGCGGTGTAGGACTCCGGCACGCCGTGACTCCTGCAGAGGTCGTCGACCGCGCGCTGCGTGCGGAGCGACGAGACGTAGCGCTCGGCGACGGGAGCTGAGAGGAGCGTCGGTGCGGCGGCCACGTTGGCGGTGCTGTCCGTGGTGGCGGCGGCGTCCGTGGCGATGGCGCGGGCGGAGGGAGGGGCGGTGGCGCCGATGATCTCGACGGAGGAGGTGGAGGAATCGTACGAGGAAGGCATTGCGCGCGGTTGTGCAGCTTGTGCATGGGATGTTCGTGCGTGATCTGCGTGCAGGGTGAATAAATAGAAGAGAGGAGAGCAGGAGTCGTCCTCGACTCGTGTGGCGTCGAGCACTCGAGTCTACACAGTGGGAAAGGAGCCACGTTTTGGGAAATGCGCGTACGTGCGTAGGTACGCGGTACGTCGGTACGTCTCTCCATGTAGTATCCCTGTTCGAGATATATTTCCTTCCGTTTTACTACCTCTATTCATCATTAATATAAAACGTTTTAGAAAACTAAGGAACGCAGGGAGTATTTGAGTATGTCTCGTACTACTCTCCACATTACATCTCCATCTGGAATGGGTTAATTTGATCCCGTACTCAAACACATATACGTAAAATTTAACACATCTTTGAAAAGACCTTTTGACCTGGTTTGTAGAAAATTAGTGTTCTCTCTAACGTGATTAAGACTCTAACTAGCTAAAATTTTGTTTGGATAGCCTACACAATTTCTGGATTAGTAAAACTTGGTTTTCCTAATATTGGAAATTCGCGTTTTAGGAAAAACGGGCCTACGATGTTTTTCTACAAACTCGTTCTCCGTTGTCCTCCGTTAACGCGGCCAAACCTCACCACGTCGTCGGTGTCCATCATGACCGTGAATCCTTCCCGGTGATGAGAGCTCGAGAGAGCCGAAATCGTCATCGTGAAAATCGCACACCATGGTCGACCATGCCCTCATCTCCAACTTTTGGCATGAAAGGTGCGATGTGAGGAGCCACAGGTCGCAGCTCACCACCGTTCTCTTTGGAATGTCTGAAAGAGACGGAACACAATGGTTTTTAGAGGGGTTACTGAACCCATCCCTAGGGTGTTTCAAAGATGTGCTGAAGATATCTTCATTTGGTCAAACTAATGTAATTGTCCACCCACAAAGCTATGTGACATGATTGGGCTGTCATGTTTGCCAGCCTCGCATCTTTTGGATAAACTCACTGTAATTTTTCTGTCTCACCTTTTTTTCCTTATTTTTCTTTCCCACAAGGCCGCAAGGCACTTTTTTTTTTGGTATGTAATTCTTTCTGTTGAGAAATGAGTTCAGCCGGTAATCGTTAAAAAAAAGGTTCCCTTTGTAAAGGGAACCCAAGGTGCATTCTCGTCGCGACAAATGTCGTGTTCTTTTCGTTTGGTTCCCCGTGGGTGCTTGCATGTCCGCCAAGTGTCGCCACAAGATTAAACGTGGGAGGGATGAGAGAGAAAGGAATGTGGGAGGTGGAATGCTAGTTTTCCCTTTTATTTTTCAAAACCGAAATATCTTTAGAACCGTTAATCCAAATTACCAACCGTTTTTACTTTTGAGCTTCTCGCGTCAAGATATTCAAAACTAGATCCCATGTTGATAATTTTAATAAACTTTTTTGTACATTCGGTTATGTATAGTTTGTACATTCAGTAGCAGTATGGTTATACATTTCCAGTTTTGTACATCTCCAATTTTGTACATCTCCAATTTTATATATCTACAGTCTTGTATATCTCCAATTTTGTACACCTTCAATTTTGTATATCCGGTAGCAGTGTGGTCAGTGGCGAAGCTAGCTAGCGATTGAAGCCTGGGCAAATTTCACGTACACACCATAACTAGCTGGGAGTCAGCTTTTGTCCGCACTAAATCTAGTTTAATCTTTGCTTTCGTTCATGAGTGTAGCCCGGGCAGCCGCCCGGGCATGCCGGGCCCTGGCTCCGCCCCTGAGTGTGGTTATACATTTCCAGTTTTGTACATCTCCAGTTTTGTATATCTCCAATTTTATACATCTCCAGCTTTATACATCCGATAACAGTGTGGTAGTACATTTCCAGTTTGTACATCTCCAACTTTATACATATCCAGTTTTATACATCCGGTAGCAATGTGGTTGTACATTTTCAGTTTTGTACATCTTCAATTTTGTATATCTCCAGTTTTGTACAGCTCCATTTTCAGCATGTACACGCCCAGCCGCCCAGGATGGCGTACGAGCACCATGTACACCCCCAGGATGCATGCGTGTGTAGCACCACGCTAGCTTCTGTACTTTCGTCGGACGATTGTTGTACATCGTGGGGCCTCCGTCTCGAGCGCGATGCACGCGGGGCTTCGTCCGCACATAACGTACGCCCCGCGCACGATGTACGCCTTGCCGCGGGGGGCTTCGCTTTCAGCACCACCGATCAGAGCAATGTGAGGAAGTTCGATCTCGTTGAGAAATCAAAAGGGAAAAACGAAAGACGAAACAAAGTTTGTCATGCACTGAGATACATAGGCCGGTAACGAGCACGGTCTGGAGGGCGGACCCTATATACCGCGTACCGCGGACGCTGCAAAGCGCTGCGTACCCTCCCCGCTAGTGGGCCGGCCCACTAAACCCTCCACGGTAAGTTTTTTTTTCTATTTCTATTTCTGTTTCTTTTTATTTTTTGTTTTCTTCTTTCTTTTTTATTTTCTTTTCTTCTTATTTTCTTTTTCGCTTTTTATTTTTTCTTTCTTTTTTATTTTTCCGTTTTTTAATTTTTGTATTTTTGTCTTTTTATTTTTTAGTTTTATATTCAAATAAATGTTTAATGTTGTGGAAAAAATATGAGTAGTTTTTCCTTGTTTAAATAACATAAATTTTACTAAAAAAATGATAACATAAAAAATGTTAACATTTGAAGAATCACTTAGATAAGATAACTCTTCTTATTGAAAAAATGTTCAAAAAACATAAAAGTTCATATTTAGAAAAAAAATTAGATAACATTACTGTTTATGTTTCGAAAACCGTTCAAATGAGATAAATATTTTTATGAGAAATCGTTCAAATAACATAAAAGTTCATATTTGAAAAACCGTTCAAATAACATAATTGTTCATGTTTTGAAAATCGTTCAAATAAGAAAAATATTCTTATTGAAAAATCGTTCAAATAGCATAAAATTTATATACAAAACTTGTTTAAATAAGTTAAATATTTATATATTCAAAAAAGTTCAAATAACAAAAAATTATATTTAAAAATTGTTCAATAAGATAAATGTTTCTTTTTTATTATTTTCAATATGTGAATGATTTATTTTTATAAATTATTATTTTTTCTTATTTTTCCACAAACATGGATACATTGTTTTACTACAAAAACAGAAAATAAAATAAAAAGAGAAATAGTACCTTTTATTTTACTAAATTAGTACATGTTGTTGGGTCATAGTTGGAGCGGCCCATGAACCAAGCGTTGTAGGTGGAGCTTACTCCGCTGCGCGTAACGCGGAGTATAGGAGCCCCCGGTCTGGAGGCCGGACCCCATCGTTTGGGTCGTGAATAAAATAAAGGCTGTTCTTCAGCTCGTCACAAACGAGATTGCTTATGCTCAAAAGATATTTTTTTTTTGCTTTTGCTCAAAAAAGAAAAGAAAAAAAGGGAACGAATGTAGCAAATTCAACGGAGACAAAATTAATGTTGACGCGGGGTTCAGCCGTTCCATGGATGGTACTACGGGAGTAATCGTCCGGGATCATACAGGGAAGTTAATTCGAGGCCAAGCTTTGTGGTACTACCTCCGATCCATATTAATGGGCACAACTTTATCTAGATACGCATGCATCTAGTCTAAATACTTAACTAGATACATATGAATCTACATAAAACTATGCCCATTAATATGGATCGGAGGGAGTACAAGAATGCGGCAAGTTCCATGCCTCCATGGTGATGGAAGCTGAAGCTTCGCGTGACGGTGCCCGGTTAGCTATTGACTTGGGACTTGAACGCATACAAGTAGAGACGGACTCGCTGGAGGTGGTCAATCTATGCAAGGACTCAGGTACTGGGAGATCGATCATTGCCGGTATAGTTAATGAGTTGAGAGAGCTTAGTGGTTTTTTTTACTAGCTTTGAAATTAATCATGTACAACGATCTGCTACTAATATGGCAGCTCATGCTTGTACTCATAGAGCTAAGGGTGTGTTTGTTTAAGCTTATTTTGGATTTTGGCTTTGGCTTATGGATTTTGGATTTCGGAAGCCAAAAACAAAGATCCAAATCTTTTGGCTTACAAATTCAAAAGCCAAAAAACACCTATTTAGGTGCTTTTTTTTGACTTATAAGACAAAGCCAAAAGCCAAAATAAGCCCAAACAAACACACCCTAAATGAAGAGAGGAAGAGGTGTGTGTGTGTCAATTATTACCCACCCTTCCTGGCTAGTATACTTACAGTAGAAAGGATTGTAACCCAGTTTATAATTAATAAAGCTCTTTACATCGCAAAAAAAAAAATCATCGAGACAAATTCAACGGAGCAAGAAACAGCACGAATGTACTACTGGTAGTAGCTGTGTGCAGCGCATACCACGTCGCGGCGCCCGATTCATCATTCATCCATTGCATAGTTGCCTAGTCGGCTCGAGCCCGACACCGTTTCTCTCAAATAAAAAAACGAACTTCCGGCCAGCCAGCGAGCCAAGCCGCGACAGCTCACCTCAGCTCATACCGGCCTACGTGGGCCCCGCCGCCAATTAAACAACGGTCCACCCAACCCGAGCTGTCCATACCTGCCCTCCCAGTACATACCCTTTCTTCCCTCTTCCCCCCGAGGAAGGCAGGTACGAGTCCACACGGCAGAGAGGCGGAGGCGCGGCCATGTCGATCCTGTACGGGGTGGTGGCGCGGGGCTCCACGGTGCTGGCGGAGCACGGCGCCGCGTCCACCAACGCGGGCTCCGTCGCGCGCCAGGTGCTCGACCGCCTCCCCGACGGCGGCGCCGACAGCCACGTCTCCTACACCCAGGACCGCTACGTCTTCCACGCCAAGCGCACCGACGGCATCACCGCCCTCTGCATGGCCGACGACGCCGCTGGACGTAAGCTCCGCAGCACCCCCTGCCCCCCTCCTCTCTTCCGCGCCGCAGCTCTGGTTCGTCGCGACGGGGAGTGCTCTGCTGCCTGCCGCGACTCTGTTTTTCCTTTTTTTTACTTTCAAATTGATGCGGTCAGAGGGGTGTGGATTTTGAACCTGCCCGGGGCAGCTGGGGTCTCGCGGGCGGGAGGGGAATATTGGAGATCCGGAGACCGGAGGATTTAATGTTCGGGGGCGTTTGTCAGTATGCGCGTCTCCCATATCTGTCAGCTGCTACTCGCAGCCCTGCAGGGGGGGAATTGTCCGATTGATTCAGGGCTCGCCAATTGTCGTTCCAGGATAGATTGGAGTTGGCCGACTGGCCGCCCGAATTTTGCAGCTGTTGACCTTAGATCAAACGCATTTGGTGATGTACCATAGCATATGGTTCTGGTAATTCTCAGCTCAAATTAAATCTCGGTCACCGCAAATTGGGCATTGTTTTCGAGCATAAGCGTTCCATTCCGGAAAAAGTGCATAATTCCAGCAAAACTCCAATCTAATCTTTAGTCTATTTGTTATATGTGGAGTCACATGGGGATGATGATGACGATGGTTTGGTATTACTCCCTCCGTTCCAGATACGGATGGAAAGAGAAATGCTAAAAAGGCTTACATTATGGAACGGAGGTAGTATATCCTAAGGGAAACTTTAGAATAGACAATTTTTTTTACTGTCTGCCCTGGCCGCCTGGTTTATAGTCTACCAGCTGCTGAAAGCAATCTGTGAAATCCCCAAGAGCAAAAATTGAGTCTGTTACTATGTGTACCTTAGAATTGTGCTTTAACTCTTATAGTGTCTTCTGTTTTCTGCAAATCAAATCTTCTTCATTAAGCATCAGCTGACATCTAAAGGTTGATAGGTTTTGTCCCTGCGGCTTACTATGTTTCTCTTGTCATGTGAATCACCTACCGATGTCCTTATAAGCTTCTTTCTGTTGTAGGTCGTATCCCGTTTGCGTTCCTTGAGGATATTCATGGAAGGTTTGTGAAGACGTATGGCCGTGCTGCGTTGACAGCTCTTGCTTACGCGATGAACGATGAGTTCTCAAGGGTTCTCAGTCAACAAATGGATTACTATTCAAATGACCCTAGTTCCGACAGAATAAATCGCATGAGAACTGAAATCAGTCAGGTATAGCCTTTCAGTCGTTGTATTTTATTTTCGACCACGTTTGCGTGAAGTAGTTGAACCCATATATTTGCTACACTGTTTGTTGTTTACAAATAATGTGTCTTTAAACTTTTGATTAGAACCATAAAAGTATTGCCACGGATCTTGCATTGCAGATGCATGTTACCAAACAAATCTGGAATTTCGAATCGGTATTTACTCCTTCATTATTCTCTTGCAGGTTAGGAGTGTTATGATTGACAATATTGATAAAGTCCTTGAAAGGGGTGATCGTTTGGACCTATTGGTTGACAAGACTACAACTATGCAAGGAAATACAGTTCGGTTTAAGCGACAAGCTCGTCGCTACAGAAGCACTGTTTGCTGGAGAAATGTCAAACTCACGTATGTAATCCTCTTGCTAAAACCAGTTACAGCATTTCGGTCGCAACAGTACTGTTTTGCTCATCAACTTATTTGCACCTTGTTTTGTCACATCCACCATTAACTTGGCTTAATTGCACCCTTACAATCTTTACCAACTGGAATCTCTAAGTTTATGTGAAATGTTCTAGGTACTACTGTCCAAAACAACTTTATTATGCAGAAATTAATGCAGTTCTGTGCAAATTGCCGTATGTTGAGTGTAACAAAGACTGACCTGTATGCAGTGTATGTGCATACATGCATACTTCAGTATTTGGCTTGTTAGTTCTATCAATACTAAAATGAGCAACATAGATTAAAAATAAATTATCTCCTGATGGATTCAAATATTGGAAAGTGTTGTATGTGAGTAAATAGATGATTCTGTATTTGAAATGTTCTGCTGACTGTATGTTCTTAATCAACTGTTCATCTTATATGAACTTGAAGTATAGGTTTAATCTGTCCACTCTCTTAATTCGTCTTTCTGTGCCAAGCAGCTTGCTTACTTAGCTAGCGCTACCTAACAGTGTATATGCCAAACCATCAGATGTTCTGTTTACTTGGTCGATTTATGAACCTTCCGTCAGCAATAGACATCTCATGCACGCGGCTTCTTATTTCTGCAGGGCTGCGTTGATACTCATTCTCCTGGTTGTAATATACATCGCCCTCTTCTTCGTGTGCCATGGCTTCACCTTGCCGACCTGCATTCGGTAATTATTTTCTTGTGGTGTGCTCGTGTACACGGCTTGTCTGCCTGTCTGCCAAGGAGAGCGACTGCTGCGAGACACATTGCAGCCAGTTGCATCATTGCAAAAAGTTATTTTTTGTGTGTAGAGAAGGACACCTGCTATTTATTCTGTAATATTGTGACAGTTTGATTGTGAGTACCAGATACTATTGAAAATGTGATAGGAGTGCTTTGCTCCATGAACACTAACTGGAGCACGACTGGTTTGGGCCGATTCTGTAGCCACGGTTCATGTGGCTGTACATGGTTTCAGTACTTGTATGCTCAGAAGAGTACAAAATACTCAGTGTATCATCTTTGGAATCTGATAATTTTTTAGGGACTAAGTTGATATTTGTCACGCCCTTACGTTGTGTCAATGTGCTAACGAAACGAATCATCACGAAGGCGCGTGGATTGGAGCTGATCTCGTGTCCAATGAACCGGAGGCGCCAAGCTGGGCACTTCAGGCGGATCCTGTATGTGCAGTATAGAAGCCCCGCGCGAGCAGAGCAGATGAGATGAACTCTTTTCCACCGGACGCCGTGCGGCAAGGCTCGCTGCCGTCGTCCGATCCACCCACCCTGGCTGCCCACCGAGAACACCAGGGGCTCGCCTCTGCCGCGCCAGGAATGCAACGAACTCACATCAATTCCTGGAACCAGATCAGACCATCAGATCGCGGATCATGACCCTCCAGGCGCCCATTGGTAAACAGCAGGCAGCAAAAACAATTTAGTATCGGTAAAACAGGGAGAATTTCTCAGTTCAGCAAGTTATTTTGATTCGTAGTCTCATTTCAGGCAACAGGTACTTGGAAAACCAACGGATTGTCTGAAAAAAAAGGTAAAAACGACACCCAGCCAGCCAGGGTCTACATACAGCAGTTGAGAGGATAATTTCTACCACTTTGCACGAACTGATGGGGTAACAGCGAACAACACGAGGGCGTCTGGTGCTCTGCTGGGTGATCTCCTTCTCCCAAGCCGCGCCGCCGCCGCAAAGGTCGTCAGTGCGGTTCCATCTCTTCGCGACGGTCATGCGCGAGCATGATCATCTCGGCAAGCTCACTCGGAAGGCCGTCGAAGAAACCTGTCCTGGACTCCGAGTTTGTTCCGAGGAGATCATCCGCGACGACCAGAAGGGTGGAGGTGCTGCCTGTTGGTACCCCACTCTTGGTCCCGTAACCTTCGGCACAGACCGTAAACGGATCTGTGGAGTCGGAGTTTTCATGGTACCGTGTCTCCGGCTGCGCCACTGCTTCGCTGAGTTCCTGATCACAAGGAGGTGAGCTGCTTCGACGCTTGTTCAGCGACATGGTGTTGCTGGTGTCTTCTTCATCTTCAGACCTTGTCAGCGAGTACGTTGCTTCAGCATCTTTCTGGTAAGAGGATGTCTTGTGCTCACTCTCCCCATCAACTGTACTTGTGTCCACCGTGCCAGAATATTCCAAGACAGATGAAGTATCACCGCAGAAGAAAGACATGGTTTGTTGGCCCTGAGGGAGGGTAAAGGTTTCCTGATGATCAGTATCCAACATTTGCAGAATTCCATCCTCATCATGGCTGGGTGACAAATCCATGGTTTCCGGTTTATCCAGGAGCAACATTTCATCTGCATTAACCACTCTATAGCAGCTTCTCACACTTTGGTTTTGTTTCTCTTGGAGGATGTTTCAGTTTCAACAATATTCTGCATGTCACCGAAACTCAGCTTGGCAACAAGTCCACTTTTTCACAATCTTCAGGGGTCATTAATTTATCACCTGTACTTGTGTCACCGCAGAAAAACATGGTTTGTTGGCCCTGAGGGAGGATAAAGGTTTCCTCATGATCAGTATCCAACAGTTGCAAAATTCCATCCTTGTCATGGCTGGGTGACAAATCCATGGTTTCAGGGTTTTCCAGGTGCAACATTTTATCTGCATTGACCACTCCATAGCATCTTTTCGCACTTTGGTTTGTTTCTTCTGGAGGGGTGTTTAGTTTCCACATGACTAAAATCCACCTCAATCCCAGTTTCAACAATAGCCTCCATGTCACCGGAACTCAGCTTGGGCAACAAGTCCACTTTTCCGCAATCTTCAGGAGGTCAACAATTTATCACCTGTACTTATGTCCATGGTGCCACTTAAACTGCGGAAGGGTATGTCCTGGGGGAGCTTACAGATTTCCTGATGATCAGTAGCTGCCATCTCTAAAGTTCCATCCGGGAAGATATTTCTGGTTGCACTGTCTCCATGGCATTCAGGACTGTCAGGATCTGGTGAAGCAGCACTAGCCACATGGCCACTAATTCCATCAGAATATAAACTGTTCTTAACAGGACGGCTATCATAGTTGGGTGATGTCTCCAAGGTCACAGAATTTTCCCGACAGAACTCTTGATCCGCATTAACTAATTCACAGCAGCCTGGAGCTCTTTGGCAGGGCTTCTCTTGCAACGACACAGGAGTATCCAGATGGGAAGCCTCTACATGGTTATAAGCTCCATCAGATGACAAACTCCTATTCCTTTCACAATTTGCATCATATTTGGGAAACATTTCTTCGGAACTTTCTGGCACCAACACTTCATCACAATGAACTACCTGGGAGCAGCTCTGGACATTAGGGGTTGGTTCTCTTGTGGAGGCGTTTCAGCGACTAGATGATTAGAAGCAACATGCCTTGTATTCCCATCAGATGGCAAGCACATCTTGCTTCCACAATCTTCATCATGGTTGGGTGAGAAATCCATGGTTTCAGGTTTTTCCAGGAGCAACATTTTATCTGTGTTAACCACTCCATAGCAGCTCCTAGCACTTTGGTTTTGTTTATCTTGGAGGGATGTTTCAGTTTCCAGAATACCAGAAGCCACCTCACTACTAGTTTGAACATTCAGAATAGGCTGCCTGTTACTGAAACTGAGCTTGGGAGCATTTCCAAAATCTTCGAGATTCATAAATTTATCACCTGTAACATCTTCACAGCAGCCTTGGATCCTTTTCTGTTCATCTTGCAGGAGCACTTCGGTTTCAATACAAGCTCTAGCCATCTGAGTAGAGGTGTCCTTAGATGACAAAGTGATGCTCTTGAGTTTACAGTCCCCATCAGATATTGTCAGTATGTCTATAGGTTTGGTGTCTTGAATCAATGCAGTTTCACTTTTGATACTCCTCTCGCTGGTTAGATGCACTTGCTAGCCGTGTCTTCTTCCTTGATGCTTCCTTGACATCCTCAGTTTCAAAATCTTGTTCTCCTCCTTCAACATTTGGATCCTTAGCATGCTGCTTAAAATCTGAGAAAGGGGCCCTGCTTTCTTCTTGAACAGTGATTTCACAACTCTCATGTACTTCAGCAAACACTGGGGGTTTCTTTAATTCTCTGTCACGGGACTCAGCCAATTGTTTACTACCTTCAGGAACAAACAGCTTTTTAGATGCATCATATCGATCAGGTTCTTTAGTAGACACATCCCATTTGTTCATATCTTCACGAAGATATGGTTGTTGGCATGTTTGAATGTTGCTTGGTTTTCCACCAGTGAACTTGTTGGATCTTCTATCTTCATCCCAGGCAATGAATAGTTCAATGCTGGATTTCTCCTCATCTTATCAGCGAAAGGCATACCAAACGGTTGCATGCTTATCACATGGGAAGGACTTGTTCTGCTGTGCTCTCCGTCTTTTTTTCCTCTGAGAATGAGAAAGGGGACCGAAAGACTTGGCCTTAATTGATGCGAATGATTTGGTCTTGGACTTCTCTGGTTGACTAAAAGATTTAGGTCTCCCCACTAACCGAGCAAACACGCTTTTTCGCCCTTCAATGTCAGCACGGAGCTTTGAATTTTCCATCGGCTGATCGCAATAATCTTTCTTCCTGCCACAGGGCTGGTAAAAAGAAGTGTGCTCTTCAGAGTCACTACAGCCTTTAGATTCTGAAGAGTAGCTCTCATCTCCAAGCAAATCAGATAGATTATCAACACCATCTATGGTATCTTCCTCCAGCTGTAGTGGTATATAATCATCAGTAGACTTGTCATCCATTACTTCTTTGGGTGCCAGGATCAGTGACAGTGTCTGTATTTGCTGCATTGTGCAAGGAAGATCTCGAGCTGTTGGACTTGGCCACATCAGAGATGTTTAGTTGTAACTCGCCGTGCATTAATGACATAGGCTTGGCTAACTTGTGACTCGCGATGCTGCATCCTTCCCAACAGTGGAGGAGGCACATGTTTGACAGGGGCTTTTCAGTGAACCATGTGAACTGCTATTTGAAACGGACTGGTTATCAGTTTGGTTAATCACAGAAGAAATTTCAGACTCCCTTGGCGGGTTCATCCTGTAACCTTGGATTTTGACGAGGCTGTAATCTGTTCCTCGAAGAAAACAAGTGAAGAAGCTTTACAACCTGTATAAGAGGAACACCCTGGGGTCAGTAGCTAAGTAAATTAAAAGAACACCAGAAGACTGCGAAACAGACCTGTTGATGCGACAAACCGTAACTAAACTTGTTTCTTGAGAGTAGTTATCCTGCACTGCATCTTCAAATTCACATTCCATCAATGGCATACAAAACCAAATTCTCTTGAAACGTACCTGTATTTAATGAAACACATCAGGATAATTATAGTCTGACTTTCCTAATATGTCTGGAAGGACAATTTCAAAGCAAATACATAATTTCTGGAAAATTCTTTTTACCATCAGTAAGCTACAAATTAGTGTGAAAAATGAAATAAAGGGAGGATAGATGTTCCAGTGGATTATCAAAGACGTGCCACTGAGAAATTTCATAGAAACACTGGAATAAATGGAATAGAAAGACTATGCTTGGGATGTCTAAAACATATTCATACCTGACAAGGATACTGAAACCCTGTTGAGTTATATGCCTCAGGAATAATATTCATTGCTCCATCTGAAGTTGCTTCAAACACCCCATGAAGCTTGTGCTGATCAACATCATACAGGAATAGTGTTGCACCAGATTTAACTCTTTGTATGATTCAGTACATTTAGAAGAAAGGCCCGAAGATCTTTCTGTCAAAGCACTCCTTCCTGGTCAGGTGGTTGCACAGGAAAATTGCACCATCGTAGGCTGAAACATTCTTACTCTGTGCCTTCCCCATCCAAAAGTTCATTGGTTTTCCTAGATACCATGAAACAATCACAGCGAAAAAGGGTCAAGAAATTCAGCATTTTACTCATCAAATCCAAAGAGAAGAACTTAGAACATGCTTTTCTGGCGGTTGCAGGTATGTAGTAGTGCTTAAAACTGCAAGATAAAACGACAATGCGATGGTACGAAGCCAATCATCAATCATGATCAGAAGCTCAAAATTTCCTTTAGCAAATCAGGGGTTCCCTACCTATAATTCATCGCTGAGATAAATTACATCTCAAGACATTAATTCCTACCTGTAGAAGTTCATACAACAGACTAACACAGAATTTATAGCAATGTTTTTTTAGGACCAAAAGTATAGCACCCACTGAACTTAAGACAATCAACAATTGCCAAAAGTAGATGTGTAGGTGAATTATCGCATCACGCCGAAGCATGAAACACAAACATGGACACCTAATGACCACATAAATACGGTTCCACACTTTCTAGTTTCACTAGCCAGCAATTGGGGCTTCCATACGCAATCCATTCCTATTTTCCCACCACACATGGGTCTAGAAATGCCTGGTTATGCAACGGAACACGGGTTGCAACCGAACCATTTTTTTTTGGCAACTCGAACAAGAGATGGAGAGGGCTCTCCCCTGTCATACTGCTCTCCTAATAAGGATTAGAAAACTTGCTGACCTTCCAATCAAACACACCAGCCTGAAAACCCCCATCCGTACTCGAACTGCACGGTTTGGTTGGTCACAGAATCTTTTTGCTACGATGCATACATCTGATGAGCGAAACAAAACAATCCACCCCACAAATGCTGGCTGAGTCGTGCGAACCAACGGGTCCTGAAACCTCACAAGTCGAAAATCGAAAGAAAAAAAAAACCAGAAGTCACAAGTCACAAGTCACAAGTACCCACCCGTTGCAGCGCTGCGCAGTAACCAAAATATCGTGTTCTTGGTGGATGGGTGGATCCCCTGCTCTTGGAATCTCGGAGGGGTTTAGCGCTCAAGAAAACCCCAAAACCCCAATTTCTACCCTGCCAGGAACGATTCAGGAGAGATTTCCCCTTCCACAGGAACGGTGACGCGACGAATAATTGGACAAGATGATGGGGGCGGCGGAGCAAGAAAATCAACAAGGCAAGAAAAGCGACGGCCTAACTTAACAGATTGCAGCGGAAAAAGAAAAAAAAAACGCAAGAAGGTGAAAGAACAAGAAGGAAGATACCAGAGGCAAATGCGGGAGGGTGGCGCGGCGAACTCGTCGATGGATGGGGGATGTGCGCGGCCGGGGAGGGGGTGAATGCTTGGCCTCGAGGGTTTCTTGGCTTGTTGGTGATTCTTTTTTACTGTTTGCTTTCTCGCATGGCAGGCAGGGGAAGGCTGGAGGAGTAGTAGTTGAGATGATCAGAACATGGCAGTCTGTTTTCTTCCCCACCCTCCCCTTCTCTCTCTCTCCCTCTCTTTCTTGTCTCTCCTTTTCTCTCTCTTCATTGCAAAGCATTGTCTCTCCTTGGCCTTGCTTCTTTTTTGGTACGGTCTGGTATCCGAAGAACATATCCAGTGAAACCGTGCATCCGTGTACCCAACCCCAAAATCGACCCCCTAAAATGTTTTTAAAAATACAAAAAAAGTTTGGAAATACATTATGCTCATATTTAATATGTCACAAAATTTTGGCTTCAAATTCGTAACAGAACTCAAGAAACAAAATGACAAAGCCATATGTGAATAGTGATCTGAACACTATTCATGCTATACTTTGTTTTTTTGTTTCTTGAGTTCTGTTACGAATTTGAAGCCAAAATTTTGTAACATATTAGATATGAGCAATAATGTATTTCCAAACTTTTTTCGTATTTTTTGAAATATTTTAGAGGGTCGATTTTGGGATTGGGTGCACGGATGCACGGTTTCATACGTCCTCCTGAAAAATCATGTGCTCCTTCCTTCCGTTCTGGAGCAACTCTGCTCTTCTTTTGGCAGCAACTGCGCTCTACTTTTACCACTCTTGTAATTTATTCTTGAAAATTTTAGGGAAGTAGTGGCACGAAAATATCAATGATCACCTACTGTGTTCTTACCTTGTTTTTTTTTTTAAATTAGAAAAGGGAGTATTTCTTACCTTTTTTTCTAGAAAAAGGGGGGATTTTCCCTACCGTGTTCTTCAGCCAAGTGATCGGTCAAGGAGGTGACAGGTGGCCATACACAAAAAGCACTTAACGCTAGCTAGTTGGAGATCATTTCGCCTATATGTAGGGGGTGCTTCACAATGTGATAAATTCACCATTTGATTAGCTACTTTCTGTTATTTTTTAAGACGATCCATCAACTGCTTCAGTTGGATGAAGGACTTGAGAGTTCAACAGATCCTGTTGGCCCCATACCCTGCTCCCGTGTCGTCCCCCAGGGCGACACCGGGGCAAAACCCTAGCGCCGCCACAAACCAGCCCCTGGGCAGCTCCTTTGCCGCCGCTAGACCGCGGTGGCGGCGGGCCCGAAGCCTAAGGCGGAGGGGGTTGGTGGTTCGCGGCAGAGAGCTCCCTTGAGGCTGCTGGGGCGGCACCGGTGGAGCTCGCCCTGCGCGCGGCGGCCGGGGAGGCGCCCCTGGCTGTGCGGTGGTGGCTGCCTCCCCCTTCGTCTTCTTTCGCGCGGAGGAGCTCGCGCCCGTCTTGGCGGCGAGTGGAGGTGGACGACCGTGGATTTGGGCCCCCGCCCAGATCCGTCGCGGATTTGTCTCCGCACGTCTGCGGCACGTTGGGGGTGCGAAGCTGCTGGGGCTGGCGCGCAGTTGGAGGTGGTGGTGTGACAGGGGCGGCGCTAGGTGTATTCTTGGGTATGCAAGTGAATACCCATGATTTTTGCAAAACAGTGTAGATTATAGCAAAATATTGATGATTTTTGTAAAAATAGTGATGATTTTGATAAAATGAATACCTATGAATACCCTACTATAAATTCCTAGCGCCTCCAGGTGTGATGGTCGGAGGGGATGGAGGGCGTCCCTTTGCCAAGCGAGCCAAGCTGCGGACTGGCCATGGCGGTGGCTGTGGTGCCTCAAGGTGCAGCGATGCACGGTTAGCGGCGGCTCGGCCCTGATGGCGAGGGAGGCCCTGGTGGACCAGCTCTCCGGTGGAGTGCGAGCGGCAGCACCGAGTGAAAGCTCGCTCTTGCTTTGGCCGGAGCCAGCAACGACGGCGCTCGCGGGCGTCGCCGCCTTCTTGAACGCGTTGTCGTGGTACTCTGCTCGTCTCCACCAGTCCACGCTCCGGGGAAAACCCTCGATCCGGGTATCTCCCGATCGGACGATGTTGGCGTTCTGCCGTCATGTCCCTACTGGAGGCATCGTTCATGGAGCTGGACTAGCTGGAGGGACCAGTTGGGAGGAGGTTGTGGTGTCGATGGCAGTGTTCGTGCTCTCTCTCCGTGGCCAGGACGTTCGAGCTTCTACGGAAGGGTTGGATTCTCTCCTCTGAAGACGGCTAACGGCTCGGGCTAGTGCCGGGATGCTCCCTAGGTGTCGACTCGGCTGCGTGATGCCCTTCGATTACGCTGTCGGCTGTTGTGAAAGCCTTGGCGGCGCATGGCCCTTCGTCAGATGGACTCGGCGATGTGTCGCCCTTCGGCTGCTCCAACACCTTCGTGGCTGATCTCGGCTGATCGAAGCCTTTCGTCTACGGCGGTGTAGCTCCTTGCGCACTAGTGTTCAACGTTAATCGGAAGACGATGAGTGTTGAAGGCCCTCTCTGTGGGGTTGTGCGTTGTGTCTTGTTCTTCTCCCCTGTTGTTCTAGTTTCTTTTCTTGTATATTTTCTGTAACTTCACCGGCATTTGTTCCGGTTTCCTCTTAATGAAAATGGAGCAGTGCTTGCTGCCTTCCGTCAAAAAGTTCAACAGATCCTCTGATTTCCCAATTTTAGCAAGCGTGGTTACAGCCACTACCGGTGATAATACGCAAACATATATGGTACACAGCAACAGCTATAAGACTCCTATCTCAGCGACAAATAACAAAAGATAGCAAGGTAACCATACAGCTTCCAACATATTTTTTCTTCCCAGGAGAACAACTTGTAAGCAAAACATTCATGTAGCAGGTACCATGTAATTATTAGCAGGCTGCCAACCAAATGCAAGACCAATTCAGATCGTTTTACAGAATGGAAACACCCACTCATCTCTGAATTCTGTTCAACTGGAAGAGAAAGACAAACAGCGATAACTCATAAGACATATATACAGTGGTCGTCCCACAATCGTAAGGCAAAAAGCATACTGTGGTGCCATCCTGGGATCTACTGCTCAAAAAAGTTTCCTCTCCAACTCTGTCTTCTAGGGAAAGCGTCGGCCATCGTAATTGTCACCTAATGAAATAACTTAACTAACTACCTGTTCAACGTTGAGTTAGAAACAGCACTTCTTCTGTGAATCTACCCGCATTACTCATCAGCCACGAGTGCGCAGGTCAGCTTGTTCGACTGCATCAGCGGTGAGTGGAGCAAGCTCAGGACATGTAGATTAGCGACTCTTTCTGCGAAGGATGGTCTCACCAGTTTGCTCTTTTCTGAATCATCTCCACTCCTGCTCTGAGTGTCTTGAACCCAATAACCAATTTGGTGCTTTCTTTCTTTGGTAACCACTTCTCTGTTCTGTTCTACTTCAGCAAGTGCGGGCCTGTTCAATGCTTTGTCTGGGGTGACCGGAATTTTGTCACCCTCGAAGCTAAATGGCACCTTCTTTGCTGTAGCGCACTCCTTGGGGATGGCAGATGCGAGTGCCCATCAAACTGGATGGTTGCCCTGCGTTTGCAACCCCTGCCCTGGACGCTTGATTGCCTCTCTTTCATGAAATGAGCAATGGCACTGTTTTCACTTGTTTCACTTAGAGAAATGAAGCTTTGGTTCAGAACAGGTGCATGATACCCATCATCTTCATTGTGTTTGCCACTGAAAGGTTCAGGATCTTGATCTTCATAGCCGATGCTGCCTTCTAATGCTGAATACAAGCCTACAGGTCCCAGTAGATCCGATGGGACTGTATCACTGTCAGACTTACAATCATCTACATCAAGTGGTATAAAATCAGCATCTGGCTCTAAGCCTTGTTCTTTGATATCCGGTGCTTTGAAGATCACAGACTTAACGCGAGGATGCAAAGCAGGTTCATAGTTATAAGCAGCATACTTGGCATTCTGTTTGGCATACATGATGGAACAGTGTGGTGCTGAGATTCTGTTATTGCATAGCATAGAAGACGAACGGCTAGGGAAGGCATTGCTGCCAGTGTGCAAGCTGGACTCAAGTCCAGCGCGAGCCAGAGAGACATTGTAATCCCATATAACTCTTGATTTTGGTTTCTGGTAAGGCTCCAGACTGATCCTCTTTGAAGAAAACAGGTGTACAAGATTTAAAACCTATACTAAGAAAAACATCCGATCAGCAGCAAGCAAAGCTCTCAAGAGTAAAGGCGCTAAATAAGGCGCATCACAAATATGAAATAGCAAACCTGCTGGTATGATAATACCAAAGAAAGATATTTGAGGTTGGGGTCGCAAACCTGCTGGTATGATATACCAAAGAAAGACATTTGGGGTTCAAGTCCTTTGATGTCATCAGAGAATTCAGCTTCAGTCAGGGGCTTACAGAACCAAACTCTTCTGAAACGAACCTGATTTCAGTGACAAGGTAGAAAAATAAAAAATAAAAGAACATTTATCAGTATTAGTCCACATGATTAAGAGAAAATGAAGAACACACAAGACAACGAAATTGCTATAATGATGAATAGGTAGGTAATCATGGGGCGATGAGTTTGAACCTAAAAGAGAACAGAACCTGATAATGTAGACTGAGAAAAAACCAATACCAACAGCATACTTACCTGGGCTGGTCTGGACTTCCTTGATGAACGAAATGCATTGGGAAGAATATTCAGTGCTCCATCTGAAGTTGCTTCAAACACACCACAAAGTTTTCTCTCCTCACGCTCAAACACAAAGAGAAGCATACCAGCTCTGATCTTCCTTATAAATGATGTAGCATATTCAGGAAGGGCAAAAAGCTTCAGCTTGAAGCTCTCAAGCTTAATCCCATGATTGCAGAGGATAATAGCACCACCATATACACCAGGCATGTTGAATATCTCCAGTTTGTGGCGCGGATTCCTTTAAAATGAAAGACAAAGCCGATGAGAAAATTCACTCTTCAGATAACCAATACATTCAGAGAACACATGCAGTTGCTATCTTTTAGCAGGACTAGCGGTAAGGAATCAACTATGAGTCACTTCAAATTCAGAGAACACATTTAGTATTGTAAATTAACTCAAATTCTAGGGCGAAACGCCAAACAGTGACAGAATAAACTAAAGGATAGTAAACAGCACAGACAAAAGACCAAGAATGCCTGTAGCCTTGTAGAACTAAAAGATCAAGTACTGGAGCTTCTCAATTTCCCAAACTAGTTCAGGTGTTCTAAGGAGCATACATGGAAATTGAGAAGAAGAAATAAAAAGTGCTACATTTTCTCCAGTGGGGCTGTGAATAATTATGCATGATGTGACTAACAAGAGCTAATTATTCAATAAAGAACATTCCAAGATCCTGGTGTTTCCTCTCTTCTACAGTCCTGCCACCATTACAATTTACCAAGAAACTAGAAATAACCACAAACGTCTCCCAAATAGCAAACGATCACCACACGTTTGCTTCCATGCTGCGTGAACTACAAAGTAGCACTGCGAAATGCTTGCTACCCACATTTATCCACCTACAAGTCTAGAACAGGCGAGCGAAACCCGTGGGTGGAGGCTGGAGCACCACAGCAAACACAAGAAATCGAGAAGAAAGCAGGTTATTCATATCATCGTAGAAGAACGCGTTAAACCAAATCAAGGACCAAGAAGAGGCGAGCGGGCCGGGTGGTGGCGCCGTACCAAGGGCGGGGGTGAAACCCTCCTCTCCCCTTCCCGCCCCTCCCCCTCCAGGACCCGCGGCTCCCCGCCGGGACCAGCCTCCTCGCCCCCATCCGCTCGAACACGCTCTTCCTATCCTCGCGCTCGCTCCCGTCCGCTTCCTCCTCCTCCTCATCCGCTTGCGAGCCTTCTCCGCCGATCTCCCCCTCCTCTGTCGCTTCCGCCACCTCGAGACCCGCATCCGCCTCCACCGCGGCGTTCTCCGCGGCCGCAGCCCGCTCCTTCTCTCCCTTCTCCTCCGCCGCCGCCCCCATCTCCGTCTCCTCCGGTTTGGGTTTTGTGCTGGGTGCGCGCGTCGGAAAGCCGCTGCTTTGTGTAGTGGAGCTTGTGGTTTTGTCTTTGAGGAGAAGAAATGGCTATCTGGTGGGCCTAATGGAGAGGCTACAGGCTACATTTGGCCCAATATGTCCCACCGAGGCACAGGCTACATTTGGCCCAAGTACCCAGGAACATAAAACTGCCTCCCTTTATGTTCAGATTTTAGCGCTAGGAGAGATTCTACTGTTTCCTCGGGATCTCGCAAATTTCACAGGAAAGAGTTCCATTCTAGGAGAAGAAAGAAAAATCTGCATTTTGAACAGCCCCTGAAATAACGAAACAAAACTTCAGGTAAAAATAGAATGATGTCCTGAGCGTTCAGTCACTGTACTCCACCCTGGACCTTCCGTGGCATTCTTTTGCCAAACAGAAGTTCTAGAGAATACTCCATTTGCAACAAAAGGCTAGTAATTCCTAATTGGAGTATCAGATAGAGAGTGATATTTGAAACATTTGACTGGGTGACATTTACATGTATAGATGATTACAGTGAGAGCAAGAAGTTCCTTTTTAGCACTAGACATAACAGTTGACACTTCCTGGCTGAAGCAATCCATGGATCATCGGTTCATTGCTAAACACAACAATTCATCGCATATGGTGCCTGAAAGAGCAGACTCAATGTTAAGTGCAAAATCATTCAAATCGATAATGGACCGTCCAACACGCGCAAGGAAGATGGGCTCACCTCAGTGTTTCTTTTGTCCCTCGGCGGACTTTGCAGCGGATGGTTGGGAGTCCTAAGCGCTGGTGAGCCTCGTAGCGGTGGCATCCAGAGAAACCTGAGGACGATGTGCAAGCATATTCAGCAAGAGGGCAACTGGTGTAGCTTCTGGAGAGTGAAGTGACCAACTGGGATATGAACAAAATACCGTAGTAGACTCCGTCGACCTCCAGCACGTCGATCTGTAATTTCAACAAACTGAACCTGGTTAGACCCATTTCAAAATGATGCCACAACAAAGAAACCAGAATGAAATTCGAATGTTTCCTTTTGTTCGTTTAAGGCGAATAAGCACACTAACACTTACCAAATTTGAAATCACAACAAACAAACAGAATCAGGATAGCTCGAAAAAAGTGGCAAATAAAAATGCTGAGAAAAGGAAATAAAGTAAGCTCTTTGGCATAGCTACTACTACAAAATAATACATCGATCAAGAGAAGCAAGCATCTGATTCAACAGCACCCTACATGAACTAACATTTATGTTGGTACTTATAGAACCATTAATATTGCTATAATAAGGTTGATTCCGTGATATGGTACACTCCCTTTGAACTAAGACTGATCCAGAGGACCACAACAGAGCTCATAGTTTACTGCTTCACATGCCAAATAAGCTTAGAAAAAGCTCATTCTAGACATAATATTGCAGGTTCTTGTGGACAAAAAATGGATATAACTCTGAAAATGTGGTATACGAAACATGCACGCAAACAACCCAAATTGAATACTAAGTACTAACATGTGTACCCAATCATGTGAATAATCAACTATTATACAAACATTCTCGGAGAACTTTGGAGATCACTAGATTCAATAGCTATAGATCTGCCATAATTTATTCATATATACTCAATTCCACATAAGGAAAATCCAATTCTGACATAATTTATCCTAAGACATCATGAGCTAAAAAAATACTTATGGTAAAAGGAATGTTAAGGGGAAAAGATGCCCACAGGTACTTGGAGGCCGATGACACGGATGCTGTCCATGAGCTCCTGCACCTTGGCAGGATCATTGGCACGCGTTCTCATCAGTGGCCTCCGGATATCTTCGACTGGGATCTCCATCACCACAGGGCCTTTCTTCTCCGAGTCGCTCAATGGGGCCCGTGCAGCCGCTCCTACACCAAGGAAAATTTGGCGTAAGGTCAAGTACAGTTAAACATCTGAACTAGATACCAAAATTACAAGTTGATAACTGAATATTGCACAAGAAAATTCTCCTATCATGTAGTATTCAGTAACATGATCGATCATAAAATTGCCCTAATAGATACCGTTTACATGCGATTCCCCTCCAAAGCGATCTCTTCCTTTTCTACCTAAAGAGAATTTATCGAAGGAAGTTCGAATCAAATCATACCAGATACAATACAACTGAACCGCTTTGGCTCCGAAATGGACCAGGAAATCAGCAACATTCGTTCCACGGGATACTAGGGCTGTAGGGCACAGTATGACCAGAAGTACTAAGATTCGTCTCCTCACACCTCACCTTGGTATGATTTAACTCAACTCGATTCGCTTCAACAATTTAACGGAAATAACGCATGAAGGGGAAGCAGGTAAAGGTGTAAACCTACCATTGGAGGACGAGACCGAGAAGGAGAGTCCGCACCTCCCGCTCGCGCTCCTCCCCCGGAGAACGGGGGCGCTGGGGACGGCGGCGCGGCGGTGGAGGATAAAACCGGCCGGGGCCACGATCTTCCCCAAATCCAAGCTCGAGCTCGACGCCATTTCTGCTCGCGCTGCTGCTGCTACCGTGTCGGAGCGTCTGATCGATCTGCACCATAGGAATCCCCTGGGCCTTCCAGTTCAATACTGAGCCTAGTGAGCACCGCACGGTTTCTCAGGCCTATGGACTTCTCCTTTGGGTTCCAAGTTCTATCAAGTAATCGTCGGCCTTTGGGCCTCAAAGCGCATCAACAATGTTTTTTTTTCCTTGACTTGTAACAGGCCACAATGCTCCACCATCAAGAGTTTTCACTAACACATCAGCATGGTTAGGATTAAAACTTTTCAAATCAATAATTACTTCTGATGTCCAAAACAGTCCAAAACCTCCACTGGTCCCATCACTACTACAACAAAACTGCAAGAAAAAACAACACATTGTGTAGCTTCTCAATTCTTTCCCCACTAATCTTTGTATATATCCATCACAAAGATAAGGGAGCAGGCTTATTGCTTCATCGTAGTGCGAAGTTCTCGAACTGTAGCTTTGTAGCTGTTCATGAGTCACCGCCGGGGCTGTTCATGAGTCACCGCCGATATCAAAGGATTTGTAGCTGCAACTACATTTTGCCACCTTTGAATTCTTTGCATCTTTGGATTTAGCATCCCTTTTCTCCATGTTTTCCCTTACATTATCCCTCTTCTTTCTGGGGTCAATTGGCAGCAAGGATAGACTTGTGTCTGTGTCCATAGGTCTAAGGTTTGTCACCATCAGTCATCATATGTAGCTTGTGGTAGATAAAAGTGTTTGTGCGACCACGATTACTAGTCCATCGATCATGCTGCATCTGGATCCCTCTACCTCTCTGAACTGCATGATTTCCCATCCTTTAGGGGGAATGCTCCTAGATATGATCACTATCTTGCTTTGTGAAAGATCTTAGATGAACATGGTATTTCTCACAATCACAAAAAACTAGTCATTTACGGGGTTACCCCAGGCTAGCCTCAACGCATTCATAATTGTATGGATACGAAAGTGGTTGATGTTATCAACAATTAAAAAATATTTTGCTTCTCTCAATGTTAGGTCAAGGTGATCAAATCTATCCTCCATGGACTCCATCGTTTCCTTAGGATCTTGTTCATGTGAAGGCTTTCTTGCAGATGAGGTTTCATCCAATGCCATATTTCACCCCTCATCTCCACTTTCCCTATCACCCCTGGATCCACACAAGGGTAGGCAAAAGCACGAGGCATCCCCAAAATCACCCCAGGTGTGAGGAGATCCGGAGGGTTAGCAGGGAGCCGTAGATAAGAGCCCGAGGTCAAGAAATATGATGCACCCCACCGAAGATCTACGAGCACCGCCCTTTTCACTGAAAGCCTAAACGCCTCTCACGAGAGGAGCGTGGTTTCTATAAAAAGAACTTGAAACTTTCTTAGCTTTATTCTATATGACCATTGTGTGTTGTAAGTGTCTTTTCACCTTTAAAACACTTTTCTTTCCTATTTATCTATTGGTCCAATTAATAAATTGCATGGTAATTTTTAGCTGTAAAATTGTATGTTATTGATAGTGTATATTTATTTTTTATATTTGTGACTTCGGGATGGGTAACCTTTGTGGAACTTTCCCAGGGTACGCACCACTGAGTACAAAGTACGTTGCAAAATATCATGTTGGCCCTCAGTCTAGAGATTCTAAAGAGCTGTTAGGAGTAACTACGACCGGCCTGGGAATGGTTGTGGTGTACATTTGGTATCAAAGCCGACCCTCTCGGTTACATAGATGTGTACGGTTAGGAGCATGGACATGTGGGACATATGTCACAACTGGACGCATGGACATATGCCAAGAGGGGACGTTCTGGGCTGGGAGTTGAATGACAAGGACGTCGTTCTTCTAATGGTATAAGTGTGTGACATCCTGACCTATAGCTTAATAGGATTGATAGGATACTCATACTAATTAGATGCATCTTTTTTTTCAGAAGTTCATCTCGGAAGAACCTCTGAGGTAAGCATGGTTGGTGCTGCTGTATTAAAATAAGTTGGATGGTGCCCCAAGCGAAGGCGGAATTGCAGCTAGTAGCAGTTTTCCCTCGTTTAACGAACCGAGGTTTATCGAACCACTAGGACTTTGAAATCAACAACGAGGTGAATGTTGAAGATCTCTGGCGCTTGACCTTCAACAGACGTGGACCTGCACACACTCAACCAAAATACTTTGCCCTTAACGGCGGAAAGGTTGTCAATCTTTCCGGTCTCGCAGAAAACAAAGCGGTTAATTGTATAATGAAATAGATAAAATATGAAAAGTGACCAGAGGAATAATGATAATTAAAAGCAAGTAAATATGGTTGTAAACGATGTAAAAAGATGGACCGGGGGCCATGGGTTCACTAGTGGAGTCTCTCAAGTCATTTATTTTCATCTTAATAGTGGGTTCCCATCCATCTTGTAATTTTCTAGGAATAGAAGTTTCTAGCTTAAGCTTTTCTTCCCTAGCCTTGATAAGAGCATCAGTAATATGTTTGGTGAAGGCAATATTTAATTTACTAGCATCCTGTGACTTAGCAAGTTTTTGTAGGAACTTTATGACTTCAGTAAGATTGCAATTATAAAATTCAATTTCATCATCTTTAAATAGGCTAGGAGGTTCCTCATTAGTAGTTTGGATAGTATAAACTTTAGCAGTTTTCTTATTCATTTCAGCAATTATAGCTTCTTCTTTCTCTCTAGCCCACCTAGCTTTCAAGCGAGCCATCATCCTTTTATTCTCATTAATTTGAATAGAAATAACATTTAAAGATTCGGTAGGCTTGTCTTGAAGAGGAGTGGTTCTAATTTTTAAAATTTCAACATCATGAGCAAGATCCCACTTTAGAGACAAGTCTATCAAGTTTTTCAAGTTTCTCTTTAACAGTTTTGTTGAAAGCTTTTTGCGAAGTGATAAATTCCTTTAAAACATTTTCAAGATCAGAGGACACATTCTTATTAGGATTATAAGATTTACCATAGGAATTACCATTTGAGTTGCCATTATTGGGAGGATAAGGCTTATAGTTGTTAGTACCAAAATTATTTCGATAAGCATTATTGTTGAAGTTATTTCTATTAAGGAAATTAACATCAACTTGATCCTTTTCTTGGGAAATTAATGAAGCAAGTGGGACATTATTAGGATCAATAGGGGACTGATTGGTAGCAAGCATTGACATAATCATATCAACCTTATCACTCAAAGAGGAAATTTCCTCGACAGAATTTACCTTCTTACCATTTGGAGCTCTTTCGGTATGCAATTGTGAATAATTTGTCATCATCTCATCCAAGAGTTTAGTTGCTGCACCTAATGTGGTGGACATGAAGGTGCCTCCCGCAGCTGAGTCCAAGAGGTTCCTTGAAGAAAAATTCAAACCTGCATAAAATATTTGGATAACCATCCACATAGTTAATCCATGCGTGGGACAATTTTTAACCATAAATTTCATTCTATCCCAAGCTTGAGCAACATGTTCATTATCAAATTGTCTAAATTTCGTAATGTTACTCCTCAATTGTATGATTTTAGCAGGTGGATAATATTTTCCAATAAAAGCATCTTTGCATTTAGTCCAAGAATCAATGATATTTCTAGGCAAAGACAATAACCATTCTTTTGCTCTCCCTCTCAAAGAGAAAGGGAAAAGCTTCAGTTTTATGATGTCACTTTCTACCTCTTTATACTTTTGCATATCACGTAACGCAACAAAGTTATTTAAATGAGAGGCGGCATCATCAGTACTAGCATCAGAAAATTGCTCTTTCATAACAAGATTTAGCAAGGCAGGCTTAATTTCATAAGATTCCGCTTTAGTAGCGGGTGGAGCAATTGGAGAGCATATGAAATCTTTGTTATTAGTGCTAGTAAAGTCACACAACTTGGTGTTTTCAGTGGAAGACATAATGATAAGATAAAATAACAAAACAGGAATAAAGACTACACTATTTTTTTTGGGTTTTCAAATTTTGCAACAAGAAAAATAAGCTAAACAAGAAATAAAGCAAACAAGAAAAAAACAAAGTAAAGTGATTGAGAGTATGAGACTCTCCTTTCTGTAGCTCCAAATTCCTCGACAACGGCGCCAGAAAAGAGCTTGATGTCTACTACACACTTCTATTCTTGTAGACTTGTTCGGCCTCCAAGCGCAGAGGCTTGTAGGGCAGCAGCAAATTTCGCTTAAGTGAGTAACCCAAGGTTTATCGATCTCAGGGAGGTGTAAGGTGAATGTATCCTCTCTTAAGCAACCCTGCAATTAAGATGCAATAAGTCTCTTGTGTCCCCAACACACCTAATACAATGGCTAATTGTATAGGTGCACTAGTTCGGCGAAGAGATATTAAAATATGGGTAATATGGATGGTAAAACAAGGTTTTGTAATTCTGTAATAAAAATGGCAGCAAGCGAACAAGTGACAAATGTGAATAAAAACGGTGTATCAGTGCTTGGAAACAAGGCCCAGTCTTCATACTTTCACTAGTGACTACTCTCAACATCATTAACATAATTAAACACATGATAGTTCCCACAAAAACACATGCATGGTAGACGTTACTCGGAGATCATTCTTTCATTGATCAAATAGGATGAGAATTGCGTAGGGCTATGAAAAGCACACATTAAAGTTCGTATTCCATATCTATGGACACTTCATGCTGTCACTATCCATATCCAATGATAATACTAACATACACCACAATCTATTTCTTGAATAGTCTCTTTCTTCAATAACACAAGCATCAAGAAACCTCATGATCTATTCATTCAAACAATAATAAAGAACAACCTCATGATGAAGATCTCTTTAAGCTTTTATCATTAGAGTCACACACAGCACCCACACTGTCACCGAGGTACCGTGATCACAACGGTGACTCCTGAACTTATACTAGATGACACCACTTGAGCAAAAACATATTCATTACATGTAGGGAAACATCATGTATTCAACTATGCTAACAAAGCTCATGATCACAACGAGGATCACATCATGGGAGAGAGATAACCACATGGCTATTTGTATAAGCCTCAGCCCCGGTGGAGACTACTCACACATGGCCATGATGAGTAGGAGCTTGATGGAGAGGTGCAGCCCGGAGGGGAGATGGCGGCCCGGCGGCGGCCCTTGGACCCTCCCTTCAAGCTTGGAGATGGTGCTGGTATGGAGGAGGGTTTCCACCTCATGGCGTCTGCCTTGGAGAAGGAAAATTGGTGGTGCCCTTTGACCTAGGTTTCCTCTCTTTATATAGATTCTCGAATTCCCGTTATCAGATTTTTGGAATTCAGTAAAACGGCGATATCTCGGCCGTACGGACTTGGATTGGGCCGAATTTTATGTCTAGATCGATTGGCGGAAAATTCCCCACAACTTTCGCGACCAAGCTTTTTTGCTTTGATGTCGTCTTCGGGTCGGTACGGGGCCATCTTCGAAAATAGTTCTCAGACTGATTTCAGGAAAGTCCAATTCGACTTCAACAAGGTTTCCTTTTTGCACTCTTGTCAATATCCAAGTAATTTCTACACATCAAAACGTAAAACAAGAACATTGTGCACTTTTGCCACTATTAATAGGTTAGTCCAATAAAATGCATAAAAATGGTGTAATATGGAATTAAAAATATGTGACAACATCACAAAACTAGCTTGGATCAATAAAAAATTATAAATACGTCTGACACGTATCAGGGATATGCACAAACGAGGATAAAGTGCATAAAAAAATATTATGTTGGTATGTGGGACCAGCCTAGAGATCATAGAGAGCTACCGAGACCAGGAGTAACTACCGCTAGCCTAGGGACTATTGGGGTGTTAATGCCTCTAAGCGATCACACTAGAAAATATAACTCATGCATATCAAATTGATCTCTGGACTTTTGGGTATTTTTTTCCGAAATGGGGTGTCTACAGCCTCTGCATCAATTGATGCATGCAGCTTTTTATTGCTTTATTGAAGTTCAGTTATTACAATGAGTTACATCATGGATCAGAAAGGGTTGATACATGTATCAACCAACGAAAAAGAGAACACATGAAAATGACACTTCATTAGCATGTAACTGATGTCTACTACACGCTTATATTCTTGTAGACTTGTTGGGCCTCCAAGCGCAGAGGTTTGTAGGACAGTAGCAAAATTCACTTAAGTGAGTAACCCAAGGTTTATCGATCTCAGGGAGGTGTAAGGTAAATGTATCCTCTCAAGCAACCCTGCAATTAAGATACAAGAAGTCTTTTGTGTCCCCAACACACCTAATACAATGGCTAATTGTATAGGTGCACTACGACGAAGAGATAGTAAAATGCAAGTGATATGAATGGTAAAAGATGATTTTGTAATTCTATAATAAAAATGGCAGCAAGCAAACAAGTGACAAAAGTGACTAAAAACGCGGAAATTCACTTTGGCTCCCGGGTGCACCTGCACCCGGTATGCCTTTTGATTTTTTAAAAATTGAAAATGCTTCGAAAAATTCTGAAAGAAATTGGGCAGAAATATACGCAAGTGTCGACCACTCGTGAAAAATTTCGACAGAAAATACCAATTTTTCTGCTCTGTGAAAAAAAGACAAATTTCTGACAAAAAACAAAGACAAATTTCTGACAAAAACTGAGATCTAAAAAAGTATGTTTTTTGTCAGAAATTTTTCTTTTTTGTACAGAGTAGAAAAATTGGTATTTTTTGTCGAAATTTTTCACGAGTGGTCGACACTTGCGTATGTTTCTGCCCAATTTTTTCAGAATTTTTCGAAGCATTTTCAATTTTAAAAAATCAAAAGGCATACCGGGTGCAGGTGCACCCGGGAGCCAAAACGCCATCCTCCTAAAAACGGTGTATCAATGCTTGGAAACAAGGTCTAGGCTTCATAGTTTCACTAGTGACTACTCTCAACATCATTAACATAATTAAACACATGATAGTTCCCACAAAAACACATGCATGGTAGACGTTACTCGGAGATCATTATTTCTTGGATAAAATAGGATGAGAATTGCGTAGGGCTACGAAAAGCACATATTAAAGTTCGTATTCCACATGTATGGACACTTCATGCTGTCACTATCCGCATCCAAAGATAGTACTAACAAACACCACAACCTATTTCTTGAATAGTCTCTTTCTTCAATAACACAAGCATCAAGAAACCTCATGATCTATTCAATCCAACAATAATAAAAAACAAACTCATGATGAAGATCCCTCTAATCTTGATGCATAGAGCCACACATGGCACCCTCACTGTCACCGTGGTACCGTGATCACAACGGTGACTCCGCAAATTATACTAGATAACACCATTTAAGCAACATCATATCCATTACACATAGGGAAACATCATGTATTTAACTATACTAATAAAGCTCATGATCACAACGAAGATCACATCATGGGAGAGAGAGATAACCACATAGCTACTTGTATAAGCCTCATCCCCAGTGAGGGACTACTCCCTCCTCATCACGGGAAGCAGCGGTGTTGATGGAGATGGCTCCGGCGGTCGATCCCCATCCCGGCAGGGTGCCGGAACAGGACCTTCTGAACCCCCGAAACTTGTCGGCGATGGCGGCAGAGCTCTGTATCATATTTGGGAAAATCCTTCGGGGGTTAGGGTTTTTTCGTCGGGGATGATTTTATAGGCGTCGGAGGCAGCCGAGAGGTGCCCCACAGGGCAGGGGCGGGTCCCACCCGCGGGTGGACCCTAGGCCGCCGCCACAGGTCGCCCTTGGCCTATGGGCTGCCCTCTGGGTCGCCCTTTTAGCTCCGGTCTTCATTTTTCCAATAAAAAATCACCGTAAATTTTCGTCCAATTCCGAGAATATTTCCAGAAGTAACTTTCTGCAACAAAAACATGACAAAAACAGGGAACTGGCACTAGGCATCTTGTCAATAGGTTAGTCCAATAAAATGCCTTAAAATGATATAATAAGATGGAAAAAACATGTGACAATGACATAAAACAAGCATGGATCAATAAAAAATTATAGATACGTTTGACACGTACCAGTAACACGCCGATCAAAACGCCAGTTGCACTGGTTGTATAAATCCTGTGCCACCAGCTCTAGCCAATTGCACCCAGTAACCAAAGTGACGCGCTTCTTTGTTGGTTGTAGGTAGGACCGCGTACGGATCTAGTGTGTGGCCAACGGTATAACTTGTGCTATGTTAAAAATATAATCATTGCGGTACGTTCCATATGACCCATACTAAAGCACAGACTCCAACTCGGATCTGAACTTTAAGCTTTTTATTGACACCCCTCAACCAATTCCCAAACAAATTTGTTACATTAGTATGGGGATAGATATTAAAATCCAAATTGACAATACGCCAAACTATCTTTGCAAGAGGACATGTTATAAATAAATGTTGAATCATCTCATCTTGATCACAAAAACAACATTTTTTACAACCCTCCCAATTTTGTTTTGCCAAATTATATTTTTTTAGAACCACCTTACAGCATAGGAACCACATAAAAATCGTAATTTTTCATAGGACCTTCATTTTCCATATATATTGATGGCTAAATTCTGCGTGATCACTCATAAAATCTAGATATAGTGATTTAACCGTGAATTTACCCGATGCCGCTAAACTCCACTTAAAAATATGCTTTGACATTAAGCTGGATTTCCATTAGGCGAGTAAGTAAATTTAACCAACAATCCCACCTGTTGCCATTTAATGTCCTTCTAAAGTTTATATTTATGGGTGGAGCTTGAGATACCAAAGCCACCGTAACCTCTTTTCTAGCTATGGACTATTCTATAAAGTGACGGATATTGGCTAGATAAGGGATTGTCCCCTAGCCATGTGTCCTCCCAAAACCGGACACTCTCCCCATTTCCAACAGAAAAAGATCCGCATTCGAAGAACTCATCCTTCACTTTCTTGAGGTACTTCCAGAGAGGGGAATCAGAAGGCCGAGCTCTTACTTGGGTTAGAGATTTTGAGCATAAGTATTTATTTCGAATCAGCTCATGCCAAACACCATCCTCGAATAGTAGTTTGAAGAACCATTTAGCAAGTAAAAATTTATTTTTAATCTCTAAAACTTCAATCCCAAGACCTCCTTGTTCCTTTGGCCGACACAAAATATTCCATCTAGCCAATCTATACTTCCTCTTATGCCCATCACTTTGCCAAAAGAATCTCGAGCGAAAAAGATCCATTATTTTTTGTACCCCTTTCGGTACCTCAAAGAAGGATAGCAAGAACATAGGGAGACTAGTTAGGACTGAATTAATGAGGATTAACCTATCTCCATAAGACAAAAGCTTACCAGCCCAACTAGCTAATTTTTTCTCAACACGATCCTCTACTGGTTTCCATTCACCGTTACGCAATTTGCAAAAATGAATCGGTGTTCCCAAGTACTTAAATGGAAATGTATCGAGTTCACATCCAAATAGAGTCCTATATTGATCTTTCATTTCTTTTGCACGGCCAAAACAAAATATTTCGTCCTTATGGAAATTTATTTTTAGGCCAAATAATTATTAAAAAATACATAGAATTAGCTTCATATTTAACACTTTCTCCATATCATGACTCATGAAAAGTAACGTATCGTCCGCGCATTGTAGAATTGACACCCCACCCTCTGCTGGATGAGGGATCAACCCCTCTACTTGACCATCATCCTTCGCCCTTGCGATGAAAATATCCAACATGTCGGCGATGATATTAAATTAATAAAATAGGGGATAAAGGATCTCCCTCCTTAGAGCATCTCTACCAGATACCGGATAAGCCCCCGGCCAAAAAAATAACTGCTTTTTTCCGGGCCCGAGCGAATTTTGGGACAGACCAGACCCCGGATAAGCCCCCCTACCGGAAAAAATTATCCGGAGAGCAGGATATTTCACCTCTCGTGCTCTATTTGTTCCGTTTCGGCCGCTCTTTTTCTCGCACCCCGGACTCGCCCTGAAGTTTCATCGCGCGCCCGTCACTTTACTCCCCCGCCGCCGCATCTCGTCACCATGCCGCGCCACCTGCCCCCGTGAACCGCCTCCCCCGCTGCCGCATCTCGTCGCCGTGCTGCGCCGCCCGCCCCCGTGCCCCACATCCCCCGCCGCCGCATCTTGTCGCCGCATATTCCATCCTCGCGGCCGCATCTCGTCGCCACGGCCATGGATCCGGCGCCCGGAGCTCAATCCCGTCCCGAGAGTGGCTGCTCGTGGCAGATCTGAGCAGCGGACACCGGGGTGTGGCTGCTCCGAGCTCGGGTTGGAAGCTCTGGGGAGATTGAGGTGCGTTTTTGGCCGAATGAATTGTTGATTCTTGTTGGGTACGTTTACAAGTTGCTCGATTTAGCCTAAATAGCTGAAATATTTACGGTGGTAGATGGATTGGAGTTCCTCCTCCTCTGATTCCTCCTCCGATTCGGATGATTCCGAGATTGAGGAGATCCTCTTCGATGATGATATTGAGCACAAAATCATGGTGCATCTCGTCGAGCAATTTGATACCAGAGGCAAGAGGAAGAGGCAAGGCTCGAAGGTCGGGCATCTTTGCATTCCCCGGAACCGAGCTCTCGGGGGCGCATTGCTCATGAAGGATCTAGTTGAGCATCATTGGCAGTTGTATGGGAAGAAGAAGCAGTAGATTCCCATTTATTATTCATTTGATATTGTTGTAATTTAAACCATTATTTCCATTAAGACCATTCGTTATTGTTTTAATTTTCCGGATTTGAAACATTCGTTGTAATGGATGATTATATTCAATTTGTATTGTATGGTGTTATAAAACATTTATTATGTTGAATTTGTATTGATGTCTTAGATAAAATCAAGAATTTGATTAGAAAACAATTTTCGGTACCGGTAGGGTGCGCAGAACAGATGCGGTAAACTCGTTTAAAATGAGTTTACCGCATCTGTTCTGCCCCGGGCGGTGCGGCACCGGAAACAGATTTTCGGTTCAACCGGATACGTGATATCCGGTACCAACTTATCCGGTATCTGCTAGAGATGCTCTTAGCCCTTTTTTCGTTTGGAAATAATGACCTAAGTCATCGTTGACCTCAATACCGACGCTCCCACGGCTAACAAATTGTTCTATCCACTGACACCACCATGGATCAAACCCCTTCATTCTCATCACTTGTTGAAGGAAGATCCATTGAACCTTGTCATAGGATTTTTCAAAGTCAATTTTTAATAAAACACCGTCCATTTTTTCCCTATGAAGTTCATGGATGGTCTCATGTAAAACCAACACACCCTCAAGAATATGTCTCTCCGGCATGAAGGTTGATTGAGTAGGATGTATGACCTTTTGCGCAACTTCGTCCGTGACTCTGTGGTGCCTACTTTGGTAAAGATTTTAAAGCTAACATTGAGGAGACAAATAGGACGATACTGTTGAATTTGAATAGCATTTTCCTTTTTAGGAAGCAAAATAATGTGACCAAAATTGAGATGATAAAGGGGAAGCTCGCCTCTATGAATTAAAAAAAAATTAAGTAGATCACATTTTAGGATTTCCCAAAAGCGCTGATAAAATTCTGCTGGGAACCCATCGGGTCCAGGCGCTTTATTCTTTTTCATCTGCATGATGGCCTCATGAACCTCTTGTTCAGAGAATGCACCCGTGAGAATATTATTTTCCTCTGCGGAAATCTGCGGGATGTCAGAAATCATTGCTTCCTCCATTGAGAAGTTATTTGGTGCCTCGGTCCGGGCGCTTTATTATTTTCCATTGCTTCCTCCAGTGAGAATGCACCCGTGGACTTTTGGGTATGGCGTGTCACTAGAGATATGTGACAATTTGACACCCAAAAAAAATAAACAGAAAAACAAATTAATGTGCTAAGCCTAGAGAAAATATATTATATTCATGGAAAAAGATATAGGGAGACTGTTTGTCACTAAGACGCGCGTGTCCACTTGAGAACAAACCGAGGTCAGATGGATGAGAGGTGCTATGCGTACGGGGCATACAAGTGCTACCTATGGAAGGAACCCAGGACATGTGTGTCAACTACGTGGCACAATATGATGAATCGAGTAATGCAAATGCTTGAGTGGTTGTTCAGGGAGGGGACAGTCAGACAGTGTGGTGTATGTGCACAACGTCAGTATATCAATATGGTTAAGTTGTTTATTATATTAAGCAAAAATTACAGTGGTAATCTTCATTTTCGACCTCCTAGGCTTTCTTGAAACTCGTTAGAAGAAAACGGTCGTCAACATGTTGGCACATGTGTCCATGGGTCTTCACGTACGTAGTCCCATATGGCCATATGATAGCTATATCGCGTCATACACTCAAAGCAACCATTCATTTGTCAGCTGTGATGTGGATGTTTCGTTGCGTCTGCACAGCACACACCAAATTAATGTGCATACCATATAGAAAATCTTGAGAAAATATTTGGAGCGTGAGAGAGAGAGAGAGAGGATTAAAAGTGTTAACGTGAAACTAGGAATTGCAAGATCATGAAACATATATGTTTTTTCGTTATGATTTGTGGATCATTAACTTATATTTGAATCTAGCATGAATTGATTTAGCATGAAATACCGTTGACCGAAAGCCAAAAATCTATCTATATGATGAAATTTCGTATGCTACACATGGCCACATGGGTAGCCTGGTCGCCAATATCAAGAGAAAAAGATATGCTTACCTTCACTCGTAACGCACAATATATGTAGCATATTAATTCAGTGAAGGATATTAATTATTTGCAAGTACGTACACAACAAAACTCCATTGATACATGGGTCACCAGCAACCAAAACTAGATGTAATTCTGTGTGCGAGGGCGGTGGCGACCATGGTTTGAGTCTTGCACTCTAAAATGAGGAGCCATGTCATGCATGCATACGACATATGTGTTATCTATGGCAAGATTGAAATTGATCGACATGCCTACATGTGTCGTCTCTAGCAGTTCTGGTGTATACATCTGGAGGCCTGCGGCAATTGTTTGCATTGCCGAAACAACAAAAACAAAGAAATTACAAATGTCATGGTCAACTTACAAAATTCGGCGTGTTCTTCAAAGGGTCAGCGATAGGTTTATTACAATTAGATTTCCGTTCAAACGCACCGACAAACTATCAATGTATAGACTTAACTATTGAAAGTAGGTCTGCGACATCGGAGGACTATAAATACACTACCCTACTCCTCACTCTCTCCATCCCCAAGCTCTAATCCCACTTCATAGTTCATAGCCTTCATATCCCCTACTCACTACTCTATATTATCCACCTCTAGTCTCTCATGGATCCAACAATCAACCAGGAGTGGACATCCTCTGAGGTAGAGGAGGCAAGGTCGCTCATTGCTACACTCAACAACAATAAAATCATCTACGACAACAACGATGACCAGAATAAGAAGCACAATGACATGGTGGATGCCCTCCATGCATTGTTCCCTTCAAAGACCATGCAACAGGTAACAGAACTTTATGTCGATCTTGCTGTGGAAATGCATATGATGAAATGGAAGGAGGAGAGCCATGTTACTGGTGGCAGCACACATAACGTTTGCACCGTTCGCGACCTTGTGAACGGCAACTTTGGAGAGTCGGGGGTGAGTGGTGCTAACGGTGCACACGACGTTTGCACCGTGAGTGACCTTGTGAAAGAGTACAACTTCGGGGTACAAGAGGAGGCCACAATCATGGGTGATACTTTCTTGGTCTTTGGTTCTCCACTGGAGGATACGAGGATCATGGGCATGGAGGAGGCGTTGCCGATGCTAGAGAAGAACAAGATGGAGGTGTTAGATAACACTACTGCCAGTGTTAAACCAGCGGCTGCCCCCCATCAAGGGAGATTTTGGACCACCGAGGAACACAGGTTCTTCAATAGCTTATTCTTCTTTGTCATGTAGTACTATTGTTTTTATTTTCCATGCACATATGTACTAATTAAGCATATTGTATGAATCTACTAAATGAGATAGGTAGATTTTGTTAGTATATATGGGATTGTCTAATTTCCATTTCTGGTAAATACGTCCCTCAAAGTTTGAGATTGATGGATGAACATTCATTTCTTATTTCTAGTTATAATAGTAGGAAGTTATAATGTTACTGTTAAATAACACCATAATGGATTCCAATGTGGCACTGATTCTAATCGATAAGAGAAATACCTGTAGCGTCTATCAGTTTGTACCATAAAAAATAAAGTTATGTTATGTGCAAAGTGCAGTTTTATTGCGGTTATCAATATTACCAAATATTTATCCATTTATTCTTGATAAGGTACTGTAAAATCAACAAAAGTAAGCATGTGGAGTAGAAATGGGTTCCAAAACTGTCAGATCTGTAATTTTTATAATATGCATAATGCTCAATGTATCTATAAACAAGTGTTTTTAAATTTCTCAAAGTTGATTTGATAAAGAATTCGTCTCTTTCTCTTTCAATCCATAATGAACCTAACAAATTCTCTTGAACCTTGACATTTCAGGTTGTTCCTTCGTGGGCTACGTGTCTATGGCCGTGGTGACTGGAAAAACATATCCAGGTACTTCGTCACCACAAAGACTGCAGCCCAAGTCTCCAGCCATGCACAAAAGTACTTCAAGAGGCTAGAGAAGAGAACTGTGTTCGGGAGGTCTGGGAGGCAGCGTTATAGCATCAATGACGTTGGGCTAGACGACGACGACCCATGGGCAGCACAGAATAGGTCTGGTGCCTCTTGGCAAGCGCCCGCTTTCACCGGTCTCAACAACGACCCAAACTTTGGATTACAGGCTTCGGCGAACTCGTTTGTAATGAACGACCAGTCTCAGTTCTGGTCACCTATCATATATAGCCAACAAGTGGGACAACAACCAGTGTGGAGTGAGCAGCAGATGATGGGTTCTGTTGCTGCTCTGATGGAGGGGGCAGGGAACTTTGTGCCTGCTTATCAACAAGGATCGACTTATTTTCCTCCTGGCAATGTATGAACAAGAAGTAGTAGATTGTAGGTTTGGGGCATGTCCCCTATTGGTATCACATTAAGGCATGTGTCCATGCATAAACATGTTTCCCTCCCAAAAATAGCAACATAATATGCTCAAGATACTATGACTAAAGTCTGTGTTTGGCGAGTCAATAACCTTATTTCTATATGAAACAATATATTTCAGCTGTTAATATACTGTCCGTTTCATCTCCCTTTTTTTTTTGTTGTGTTAACACACTACATTTAGCGTACACATATTGTCGCAATACCTAACCTTGATTGTAGTATTATAATATATCACATATCATTGTTTCCTTCAGCCCTTCATTCCTATATTGCAATTACCGGCCCCATGAAAAACACAAGAATCTTAAGCAGAAGATGCTTAGTATTTGTTGGGTACATGATGACAACAATCTACAACTTCTACCGATTTGTTGAAACTCTAAGTGCACAGAGTGTTTTAGCAAGTGAACATTTCCCCAAAAGGATGATTCGGGGTTTAATATCAAACTCACGGATGATTGTTCCTTGTTCTACCTCGTCCAATGCCATGTAAAAGATCTCAGAGATGCCTTGTTATCCCCCAACTCCATCAAAGTTGTTGTAGTGTGCAACAACGGTGAAAGAGACGCTAGTGGTTAGATTACTAGAAACAATATAAAATTATTTTTGTATTTCAGGATTTATTAATTGTGAAATTTAATACAACCAGAAAATAAGTGTAAGCGGTGTTCCTTACATGGTAAACCATACCGGGGTTCATGGATTCAGTTGATCACTCTCTGGAATATATGGTGGCACAAAATATGCATAGATATAACAAGATAAATGCATGATGTAAGTTCTATGTTTGTTCAATAATTCATAGCATTTATATGGACATCATGTCCTAATGTCGAGATGATGATACACTCTCTTCCCGCTAATATTCCTTAATCCATTGAGTCGTTCGCATGTTTATAGTTAAGTATAATAGAGAGCATAACATTACAGTTGCAACAAAATAAATCACCTTATAAGACAAAGATTCAACATCAAAGATACACAATAATGACCATTATCATGTAGGACAGCTCATATGGTTCTAAAACACTGAGAGCATGTTACTTCACAAAATCATAGACTAGGGTGGACTACTACTTATTCATCATGTAGACGGTGTAGGAGTCAACACATAGGTTTTACATGCAACTGAGAGAGGCTCTAAAAGCCGCCCCCCTTCCAATCCTCCTCGCAGACTGTTGGTTATTTGTTTCGTCATCCGTCCTATATGTCCTCTCTTGTGCGAAAAAAACCGGGGGGGGGGGGGGGGGGGGGTATATATACGATTTTAGATCAAAACAAATTTAGGGGCGCAAGAGTCAATGCGGATGATCGAGCTGAGAGGAACCTGACATGGCGCTTCCGAGGTACCACCGCCATGGGACCCACTAGCCCTTCGGTTGGTCTCCCACGATGCGTCTTATACCGGTACTATTTGTCTTCTTGAAATAGAAACACCATATTTTTCCCCGAATTAACTTGGCTTGCATAAGGTTTTTGAAATCTAGAAAATATGACAAGAGTGGTTTCTACCTTCCAATATTAGATAAAAATATTATGGGATTTCATGGAAAATCCATTAAATCATTAAAAATAGTAAAGGAAATATAATAATCATGATAAATAATAGGGGATTTAACATAATAAACTTTAAAAGGCATATACATATTTTAGATGTATCAATATAATATAACAATATGATCTGTAATAAGATTCAATAGTAAATTACCCTATACATGATAGCCTATTGATCCTCCAGACGTCCACTAGATTTCCTGAATCATTCATAATTTATTGGTGGCTCTTAATTTTTTAGTCCAACCCCACCTCTATTAACATTATTTTTTTATTAAACCTTAACATATGGAGTTGTTACTATGTTACGGGAATAGATTGTGATAGATTCCATATACTTGATGTGCATTGAAAATAAAATTTTACTAGCACTTATAGATCCTAGTCGGACTACAATGAGTTCATGAGCCACTACATCCTCCTCCTCTAATGAGCATGCTTCGTCGGTTGCTTTTCCCCACCTTCCTTTCCCCCTCCTCCTCTGCCTCTTTCCATCTTATTGATGTATGTTGCTTTATATTCTTGGCCTTACCTTCCTCCCCCTTACTTAGGCCACACTATAGCATGGGAGACCAGCAACGAGGACGTCAGGGGAGCCGGAGAAAAACCAGGGATGCTATATATGGTGGCAAACGCTAATTAACACCCGGGGGACGGAATGCCTCGCGTCCTCCGGCTCTAGTGAGTGCCATGGTCCCCCTCCCGTGCGGAGACAGCGACGGCATGAGGGCCCACCACATTTGGTCTTATCCCCTTCCGATCCATCTCCTTCCTCCCAACTCTCTCTTTTATCGCTCACGCAGAACACCATGACAATGGATCGACCATCGTGTTGTGCCTCTACCTACCCCTCCTCCGGCACTGCCTCCTCTACCACCTCCCACTTCCCAGCCCACCGCCTCTATCCCACCATGGCCGCTGCCGCATCTAGCTTTGCGCATCTTTTGAGTTCTCCCCAGCGGTAAATCGAGTCCTCCCTTCAATGGTGCTTGGTACAGGGAGTATGTACTCGACGTACTCCGCATGTGGTTAGGTCAGGGTGGGGAAATCGCTGGAGGCCCTAAATCAGTGAGGTTGTACCATCGAGTGCCTCCAATGCGATGGTTGATTGTGGTACGGCAAGCGGTGGTGCTTCCAACCGTGGCAGTCGCTGCTACGAACGGCACGCGCTGATGCTGCAAGCGATAGAAGGAGGTGTTGCCATTGGAAAGAGGGGATGCTGCCAGCAGCGAGAGGTGGTGCTACGAGGGAAATCGGTGATGCTACCGTTCGTCAGCGGCGACACTGCCGACAACGAGAGGTGGGGCTACGAGGGAAGCGGCGATGCTACCGTTTGTCAATGGTGGTGCTGCCGACGATGGGAGGTGGTGCTGCCAGCAGGGTGAGCAGGTGCTACAAAGGAATGATGGTGGTGCTGCCGCCCGTCGACGACGGTGCTGCCGACGTTGGGGAAAGGGGATGCTGCTAGCGGTGGGAGCATGTGCTACAAAGGAATGGCGGTCGTGCTACTGTGTGCAAGCGGCGGTGCCGAAGCTTCAAGTGAGCAACAGGGCCAGTGGTGCGCAATGGCGTTGACAGCACAAACAGCGAAGCTGTGACAGTGTCTTCCCTGGCGCCAATGTATTCTCCGGCCATGGCGTCTTCTCTGGCAATGGCAACTGCGACTACTAGGGAATAGGTGGAGCGATGGGGACGAGACTGGTCCTACGAGCGGAGCAAAGGGAACACAGAGGAGCAAAATAGATTTTGCTATTTCTTTTCCTCGATGGGGACGAGACTGGTTCTGTGGCGTCTTCCCTCGTTCACCACAAGTATGGACATGTGTTGTCCTCTTGACCCAGGGGATGGGAGGAAATTACCCCCCAGCGGACGCTCAGCGCGGCTCTATATATGGTCGCGCTTGAAATTTTTGTATAGCACTATCCGAGATCTACTTAGTATACTAATTTGTACTACTATGCATGCAAATTGGGTGTCAGCTTTACTTTTTCTCTTTCTTCTTTACCTTTATAGGCTTAATTATTTCGTCAGTCTAACGATGTATAGTTGTATTTCTTCCATCGTAAGCACACCTAAATTCTAGTGACCTTTATACTAGATATTTATTGTGAGAATTCTAGTTAATTAGCACACAAATAAATTCTATTAAAACATGTACTTTGTGTCCATGCTGAAGGAAGTATAGGTGGTCCATTGTGTTCAGTTGGTCATGGTTTTCGTGATGTTACTTTGTGTCCAACTCTCTCAAGTAAAGATATAGGATTGTGCCAAGAATATGAACCATCGGTATCCTCTCTTCTCATTGACACGTTCAAATGTATATATAATTTTTTATCGTTCTATGCTACTTTAATATCAATATTACATATTTATAGTATGATTTATATCATTTTTACCGCATTTTATTGGACTAACACATTAACTGAGTGCCAAGTGTTAGTTGTTGTTTTCTGCATGTTCATTGTAGTTTATCCTCAGAAAATATCACGGAAAAAATAGGGAAAAATACATTGAAGATTTTTTGAGATGGAGCCGGAGAGCCACATGGGGGGCACTAGGCAGCCACGTAGCCAGGGGCCGTGGTCCTAGGGCTGGCCACGGGTCCCACCCATGTGCCCCCTATGCGCTGCCTCTCTACGCACGTTCGCCTATATATTGTCCCCAACCTTAAAACACCCGAGGATGAAAAGTTTTACTCAGTTTCGATATAGAGCCTCTCGTGGATACCAATCTGGAGACCTGCTCCGGTACTCTGCCGGAGGGGGGAATCATCGCCGGAGGCATCTACACCACCACTATCGCACCCATGATGATGTGTGAGTAGTTCATCCTTATACTATTGATTCATAGAAATAGCTAGATGGTTATCTCTCCTCCATGTTCTTCAATACAAAGGTCTCGTGAGCTACCTAACATGATCGAGATCCATATGATGAAATTGATGTTGGCTAGTGTGTGTATGATGGGATATGGTGAATTGTGATATTATGATCAGATTGTGCATGTTATTTATATGATGATATTGTTATCATGTTAACGATTTATTTGTGTTCTTACATGCTCTCTGATTTATGGGTATACTCTGGCCAAGTTTATGTGTAAACCTCCAAGTGGGAGCGGGTGATCGATAGTGGGTTCATGCCTCGTTTATCTACGCTCGAGTGACAAAAACGTGTAAAGGGGGTGTTGTGTTGTTGCTACTAAGGATAAAACAACGATTTCTTTGTCACGTTTGAATGATACTTCTACTCTTTACATTATGCACCATGTTTACTGTTGTTAATCAACTTAAAACTGAGAGATGCATACTAGATAGCAGTCACGAGGGTGAGTATTGGTAATAGATGTGGTACCGGTGTGCGTATTTCATTGGGCATAATGCTTACGTGGATATTGACATGAACTATCTTGCTAACATAATTAACTAAATCCAATTTTGTTAATTATCCAACTATAATTTGTTTACCCAGCTGTGTCTTATTATTTATGGGGAGATACAACTAGTAAAACTATGGCCCTAGGTCCATTCTTGTACATTGATTACAAACTTCTTCTTCGCTGATCCGTTTTATTATTATTTGTGTTTACATATATTTTCCATACTATACGTTTAATATCTTGTGTTTGGCAAGACGGGGAGGTTGAAAACCTTCCTGTAACATTGGGGACAAGGTGTTTTGTGTGTTGTGTGCAGGTTCTACTTCAAACTTTGTTGAGTACTGTATTCCTACTAGTTCGATAAACCTTGGTTCCTCACTGAGGGAAATTTGCTACAGTGCTACATCACCTTCCACTTGGGGCTTCCCAACGACTATTATCTAGACCATCACTCATCTTCTTTACTTGCAATCTACTTTTCCGCAAGCCTACCAAATTCCATGCCCAAGATCATGCCAAATAGAAAATAAAGTATCTATATGAAATCATTGAGTGGTGACGAATGACATCACGATCATCTTATAGATCTATGCAAACATATCTGACAAGCTTATTTAATTGATGATTTTTCCTACCAGCGCTGCAAACTACATGTGGACACAAATATCCACACAATTTTTTGTGACAACAAGTCATGGCATGCTATCCACATTGACACCAAATTCCATGCAACAGTCCATGTGGAAATTTTAAATGACCATATTTGTGTATTGTTGCTACCTTAAGTTGATTGTCGATATCATATTAGGAAACCTTCTCTGCCCGCTCCCTCACCCTCCAGCTCTTCTTCATTTTCTCCACGTGATGGATACAATTCTCGCAGTACTTGTGGCATTGTCCAGCTTTGTCCTATCCATATCGAGGCCACTCCTTGAGGAGATAATACTCAAGGAGCAGCATCGTGCCGAGGGCTCATGCATGTGTGCTCACAGTGGAAGATGCTTGAGAAGTTTAGAGTCTGACAACTGCTCAAACCATAGTTTCGACAGTGGTAATCATAAGAACCAAGAAACACTTTTTGACAAGGTCAAAGTGACGCCCAACTCTGGTGGATCTGGCAACCATAACCATGGTATGGGTCGAGATTTTGGCCATGACCACAATGGAAGCAACAGAAAACAATAATGGTTCTAGAGTTGGCCAATCAAGTCATTAGCCTTTGATTTGGTACCTTCCCATGGGGTGTGCCCTTCCCCATGCCGTGACAAGTGCGCTCACCTAAGGTTCCACGAAACACCATGCACATACTTAGATCCGATCATTGTTGCCATACTCAGATCCGTCTGGTGCACCGCATCAGGCCTACTCTATCACCATTTCATTGAGCTCAGTGAATCCTAGTTAAAACTACACAATTATGAACATCACACTCTACAACATATCTTTGCCACAAATCCGCACTCGCGGTAATTGGTTCATGGGCACCGGAGCACACTCCCACATCTACAACAACATGGGTAATCTCATTAATCTCCACTCTTATTTAGTGCATTCACCTCATGGAATCGTTGTTCGGAATTGATCAAGACATCATGTAGTTGGTACCTGTAATAGGCTGACTATCCGACATTTTATACTTAATGGTGTTCTTTTTTCACCCACTATCATCAAATATTATTTGATTCCGTTAGGATTTTTCTTGTGGTGGATATTATTTTGTTGAGTTTGACACGTTTGGTTCTCTATGAAGGGCATAGCCACTAGGAGAACTGTAGTGAATCCAGTAGCTATAGAGAGGTCTACCTGCTCCATCCAAATAATAATGGTTAGATGGAACTACTCATATAGAATTTAAACCTATGCTATTTCATATTGACCACCCCATATTTCCATCTCTTTCCATTTTATGCAAGATTTTTTCAAGTTTTTGGATGAAATCGGTACAACAATAAACTATTTGTGAATCATGCCAAATTTTAAAGCAACCTCGTGTACCTTTTTTACATCTACTTTCTTTTATTATTGCACCTTTTCGATTAATACAATGCAACTTATAGAGCTCATGTGTGTAGCTTATTTTGGTACTTATTTTATTTTATCATTATTGATGATTTATCTGATTACTCGTGGATGTTTCCTCTTTTGCATAAATTTGAATCCATGTTCACCCTTTAACTTCATGATCGTGCGCGGCTTGTTTCTTGTCCACATGCTTCACCGCAAAATTGTAAAGCCAAATGGCTCATGCTCGAAACAACATAATTCACACCATTCTTGTTAACGCCAAAAAGCCTCACAAATCCGGGTTGATGCTCTATGCATGTCCACCAATCTCCTAAATTTGGGTTCTCTAACCAATTCCATCAAGTAACCATGCAATTTCTCCTTTATGGATGCCATCGCACATATGATCACATGCGAGTCTTTGAATGTTCGTGTTTTCCTAATCTTTATAACTGATGCATGTAAAATGCATACATGAACTTTGCATTATAATACTCATATTTCAATCATATTTGCATCATATAAGGGTTATATCATTGTTTTATAAGGATTTTGGGAAGATTTCACAGTTTTCCTATTTTTCTGGAATTAACCCTGCACTGGCAGAAAACCCTATTTTTCAATGTTTTTACCTTTCAGGGACCCAAACGACGTCCAAATGACCTAATATTTCGCGGGGATCATTTTTTGGAAGGAACGAAGCATAGGAGTGAAGGAAGCAAACAAATAGAGACCCGAGGGCCAAAAGAGGTGGGCCCATGCGGCCAGATTCCTTGGCCGTGTGGGACCACCCATCTTGGGCCTCGTGGCTCCGATGCCGTCCGTTTTTGTCTCTGTGGCTTCGTCTTGACCTAAAACCGACTATAAAAATAGCCCCCCGACGGCTTTCACGAGGAGGCGGCGGAGAAACACAAAACCAAGAAACAGGAGACAGAAGACTGCCGCCGGAGAAGATCGGAGGGGGGGGGGACGCCACCGGAATCACCTCCAGAAGGCTCCTCCATCCCCCCCTCCGTAGTCTCCATCAACACCACCGTCAAGACCAGCACCATCTCCATCACCATCTTCGCGATCTACTTCATCCCCATCATAGTTTGAGATAGTTCGAACCCTAGCTATTGTCTAAGTACTATTCTACATGTTTGTGAATTGCTACTTGTCATTGTTTTGTGGGGAGATTATATTTTCAGATTGTGTTGTATCACTTATACCATTGAATCATATCATGTCTTCGCGTTGTGAGTAGTTCTCTCATGTTCCTGGGGGCATAGGATGGATTGGCAATAATTTTCACTTAACTTGTGTTGAGTATTTGGTCAAGTTTTTTATCTTTTATGATTGTCTTGATGTACAATGTATGAAGTGCACCATATATTGAGTAATGCATGAAGGTGCTATCACACTAGTGTGATGGAATGGGTAGGACCTAGGAGGACACGTAAACCTTGGTCTAATACATGAAGTTACATTAGGAGGGGATTTATATCGGGGACCTTAGAGTGTAATGCTATGGTGGGACTTTATGTCTTAATAATTCTTGTGCAGTCATTTACTTGGCCACATGATCCATCATAAGGGGTTTAGTTTATTTATTTAACTACACCTAATTATGGCTCCATCCAAAGAAGATTAAAACTTGACAAAATGTTTTAACTTGTTGTTCTAGAAATATTTATGCCATGAAATCCATGTAGCCCTTGGGAACGTTTTCCACCTATAAGAAACACACCACTCAAGCTTGTCCTCTTGCTGCATAGAGGATTGGGCTTTCTCTCTTTGAGAGCTTTCACTTGTCATATTTTATTTTCAGCTTTTTACTTTATTGCAAACTCTACACCAAAAACCCAAAAACACTTGCATTATTTAATCATTTTAGTTTGTCTAGTGCATACATAATAAGAGAAGTGACACTCTTATTTGAGAGGATAAATACTTATACCTTCTACTCCTCGTGGGATCGATACTAATACTTACACATCGAAGATTTCAACGATCCCCTATACTTGTGGGTATCAATAACACAAAACCAATAAAGTCCCCCCTCATTCCATAAGAGAAGTGTTTTATTGACTACTCTTTATAGCACGAATAGGAATGTTTAGATCATCGGAATAGGAATGTTATTATATATCATGAAATGTTACATTTGATTAATTAACATTTATTTTTGACACATATCCCACCTATCTCGGACCGTGAGTGCAATGAACCCACCTAGGGATCTGGAAGAATCAGATCTTCCACGTATGTTGTGCTAGGCTTAGCTCCCTCCACTAGCCGAGCACCGCTTTCTTCAATCACTAACACATCACCCATGTCATCATATGCCCCCAACCCACCAACCTTAAAGCTCCCCTATCTCATTATTTAATGTGGAAACTAGATGATGCCCCGCGCGTTGCCGCGGAATTGTTGGATACATCGTAGACAATTGTTTGACGACAAAAAAAAACTAAACATATGGACCATAGATGTTACAAATTGTAGTGAACAACCTGTCCTATGGAGTAAGCACATAGGAGTAAGCACATATGAAACACTGACCATACTTACATTGTAGATAGATAACCAATCTTTGTACGTATTAGGATAATACAAAAACTATAGAAAATTATACATGCTTCCATCATTAACTACACGCAAGAATATTCAATATGGAGATGGAATAAATCTGATCATTATATTAACAAATAACATTAGGAATAATTAATCACTTGGGTCTCGTTACTTGCATGTCTAGCAACATCTAATTGTTTCTTGAGTGAATCTACAATGGCAAGATGTAACGAATCAGTTCCCTAGCCCACATCATTAAGACACTGATACAGATCAAATCAAAGCGTTAAAAAAATATGAAGAAAGAAGGAAATTGACAGGAATCAACTCCCGGTTGTCCCAAGTAGCTCCAGATTCTTGATATTCAATGCACCGTTACTTGAGAACTGAGATCCCGATACCTTATTGAGCTTCTTGTTAAACCACAATCTGCAGGTAGTATCTGGTATCTGCAGGTAGTATCTGGTATCTAAAATCCCCAATCATATCAGTGAGAAGAACAAAATGCAATTTCAGGGGGGGGGGGGGGGGGAGAAGGAGGATCACGCATGTAGAGCATGGCAGCCACCCCTAACGGCCACAGATACTCACCTTTCTTTGATCCTCACCTTGTTGTTTTTGGTGGAGACGTGGACTGAAAGGTGGAGAGGCAGCTGAGGGGAGCCGGGGACTAAATATATGTGGACCGGTGGAAGAAGAGGAAGTGGAGGAGGCGGGCCAGGTGGTGCAGACGTTACCCGAAAGCACATCTCAGGCAGCGCGTGGGAAGAGAAAGCGATAGGTTATCGAAGGAAAATAATGAGAAAAAATATGATGTTTTTTCTAGTGACGTGGTCATTGGAATGGGGTCAGCTAAGGTGAAGGCAGTTTTTTTTGCTTAGGTGGTGGGCTGGGATTGCTTAGGAATGCTTGATGAGGTGGCTTGCTTGCATGTTGAGGAAAATACTTTTAGTGGGTTGCTCCTCTTTAGATACTATAGATGTGGAAACAGTAGAGACTCAGCCGTCCATGACCAGCTCCGACCAGAGGAGGACCATGGATAGTAGAGTTGTCATCAATGCCACCAGGCTAGGAGCAGCTCGCGTGCTCTGGCCATCAAGACCCTGTTACCCGCATGACGCCATAGGTCACATGGGCTAAGCTATACATACCACTATGGTGTACAATCCGGGCCACACCCCCACCTCCACGTTTTAGCCGACAACGCCGCTAGAGGTGAGAGAGGAGTGAGTCGGGATATGAAAAAATACTCTCAGCTAGGAGGTGGATAAGGAGAGAGATATGGGAATACAGTTCACCACTTACTTGTATACTTCTGGTGGTCCCGGTTTAATGTGAATCAAAATAAACCATAAAATAAGCACTCTAAGATAATTGTTTGGAGATCACTTGATTCAGTTGTTATGTATGTGCCACGTATTAGCTCCGGCAATCTTGTGCTAAAAAACACTTGTGGCAAAAGCAATGTTGATAGCAAAGATGTCCACGGGTAGTTGGAAGCTGATGACGCGAATGCTTAATTTCATGGGCAACTAAGTATTGCGCAAGAGATTCTCATGTCATGTATTCTACAACATCATTGAACTAACAATTCCCATATAGGCACCATTTACATGTGATTCTCTTCCAAATTGATATCTTCTTTTTTCATCTAAGTAGAATCATCAAAGGAAGTTCAAATTAAGGCATACCAGGTTCAATTGTGCTGCTTTAGATTCAAAATTCACCAAGAAACAAGATTTCTTTTCACAGGATACTAGTCCATGACATGTCCAGTAATACTAAGATTTTCCTTCTTACGCCACGGGAGGGTAATTTGCGGTCACCCGCTAGATAAACTGGACAATTCTGATATGCTAGGTGAGAAACCGCCACCTCCCCATCTCCTTCTTCTTCCCCGCCTCCGTGACTCACCTACCAACATTGATCAAACCACGTCTTCCCTGTTCGTGGACGACACTACCACAACGCCTCGCCCTCCCACCCTTTCCCAAGCTCCTTTTGCATCGATCCATCACCGCCCCAGCCATCTCTCAACGGCCGGGGAGGGTCCATGTTCTTCTCTAGCTCACGCAACCCCCACCACAAAACCCTAACTTTATTGCTCGCTTGCACCACCTCCGCCACGTCCAGCCACGTCGACACTATCTTGGGGTGGAGAGGAGAAAGCGGGATGCCATGGTGGACTAGATCGGACAGTCCGAAGATAATTAGGTATGCACATGAAAAAGATGGGGAGATAAGGTCTATAGGTGGTGGGGCCCACCAGTTTACTGGGTCAAATAAGAGGAAAATGCACAAATTTTTTCTGCGCATCTAACCATACCCACCGTCAGACGAGAGGGAGAAGTTTCACCTTACACCTCACCTCACTAGGATCTGGCTCAACTCCGTTTGTTCAAACAATTCGATGTAAACCTACCATTGGAGGAGGAGGCTGGGAAGGAGAGGCCACTCCTCGCACTCATGAGGAGGGGCGCTGGGAATGTCGGTGTTGAAAGAACAAACGATGTCGATATGTCGCCTAGAGGGGGGGTGAATAGGCGATTAAAACTTTTCCGGTTTAAGGCTTGATAATTGCGGAATAAAACTATGTGTTTAAATTAACAAGCCAACAACCTAATATACTAGGCTCACCTATGTGCACCAACAACTTATGCTAAGCAAGGAAAACAACAAGGTGATAGCAATATATATAACATCAAGCACAAAGGCTATCACAATGTAAATTGCATAAGTAAAAAGCTCGGGTATAGAAATAACCGAGGCACGCGGAGACGAGCATGTATTCCCGAGTTCCTCCTTGTTAAGGGAGTATGTCTCGTTGGAGGGGTGTGAGCTTGCCACAAAAGGCCTACTCAAGATGCCACAAAGGCCTTACCCTATTCTCCGATGAACCTCACCCAAGGGTTTGGTTCACCTTCCACTATCAGAATCCTTCAAGGCAGAATCCGGAGCCATTACACCATTCTTGGGGCACACACCCACAACTCAATTGGGGGCTCCCAAATCTTGCCGAAGCTTCATAACTCGAAGGCTTCGCGGCACACCAACCGTCTAGGGTACACAATGCACCCAAGAGGCACAAGCTCTTGGGAACACAATGCACCCAAGAGTAACAAGCTTCTCAACTTCAATCCCACGTATCTTCGTGGAGAGCACAACCCGATGCAACTAATGCAAAAGGCAAGAACACACTAAGTGGTCAAATCCTTCACTCCGAAATCCAACCAAAGTAACTAATGCTATGGAGGGATTTAATAGGAAGAACAAGGGGATGAACACAAAGCAACCCCAAAATCTAGATCCACTAGGTTCCCCTCACTTAGAGGAGGCATGGATTGGTGGAATGGTAGATCTAGATCTCCTCTCTTGCTTTCCTAAAAATGGGCAAGAATCATTGGAGGGATTGAGAGGAATCAAGCTCACAAGATTTACAACAATGGAGGGGAGAGGGAAAGTGAGCTCAAGTTGTTAGTTAACCATTGGGGAAGAAAAGCCCCTTAAATAGGTGCCCTGAAAAATCTGGCCGTTGAGCTCAGATTCGCGCAGGGTCGGTAGTACCGGCCCAAAGGGCGGTACTACCGCCCTACACAAATCTGCCCACCAACGGCACACTGCAGAAAAACCCGCAGGGCCGGTAGTACCGCCCCAAAGGGCCGGTACTTCCGCCCCCACCCAAACCAGCCTGCCAACGGCTAGCAGCGAAAACCCGCGAGGCCGGAACTTCCGGGAAATGGGCCGGTACTTCCGGGCCAACGTCCGCCGGAGACAGAAGCGTCCCGGAACAGGCGGAAGTAGCCCCAAAAGTGGGCCCGGCACTAGGCACCGGTACTTCCGAAAAAAGGCCCGGTAGTACCGATTGACCCGGTACTACCGGAAGAACTTCCGAGCCACTTCCGGAAAAAGACAGAAGCATAAAACCTTAAGCGGAAGTGGCCTCAGTACTAGGCCCGGTACTACCGGCCATGGGCCGGCCGGTACTACCGGCTACTGGAAAACAGCAGAACCAGAAACTGAATAACTTTCACAAGGAAACTCCGATTGAGGTGAATCCAATTTTGTTGGAAAGAGGATGACAAGAGCCTTATGAAAACCTTACATAAATGGAAAATATTGCAAAAAAGCAAGGGAGATTTTTTCTAATAAATGGAAGAGTGAAACCTTACATAAGGACGAACCGACAAAATCTCCAAAACCGAAAATGCAATGGAAGACGCTTATGAAAACCGTTTTCGGTGAACTTAGCCTCGTCATGACAAGCACGACAAGCACCAAGACCACACCACTATAAGAGCCAAATAAGAACCCATAAAGATGATTGCAAGGATGCAAAGGTTTGTGCTCTCTACGACGATACGATCACGATATTCGGTCGAGAGCCCCTCTTGATAGTACGGCTATCTATCCTATAACCCGGTCTCTCCACTAACAACATGAGACCGGTAAAATAGAAACCCTATCAAGATCATACCTTTGCCTTGCGCATTAATCCACTTGAGGTCGAAGAAGACGATCTTCATCTCCTCAAGACGCACCACCTTTCTTGATTGCGCTTCGCTTGGTGAAGATTCACATGTTGCTCCCCCACACACCAATATGGGAGAGTGATGTCTACTACACGCTTCTATTCTTGTAGACTTGTTGGGCCTCCAAGCGCAGAGGTTTGTAGGACAACGGCAAAATTCCCTTAAGTGAGTAACCCAAGGTTTATCGAATCCACGGGAGGTAGAGGTCAAAGATATCCCTCTCGAGCAACCCTGCAATTAAGATACAAGAAGTCTCTTGTGTCCCCAACACACTTAATACAATTGTCAGTTGTACAGATGCACTAGTTCGGCGAAGAGATGATAAAATGCAAGTGATATGGATGGTAAAAGGTGATTTTGTAATTCTGTAATAAAAATGGCAGCAAGCAAACAAGTGACAAAAGTGACTAAAAACGGTGCATCAATGCTTGGAAACAAGGCCTAGGCTTCATACTTTCACTAGTGACTACTCTCAACATCATTAACATAATTAAACACATGATAGTTCCCACAAAAATACATGCATGGTAGACGTTACTCGGAGATAATTCTTTTATGGATCAAATAGGATGATAATTGCGTAGGGCTACAAAAAGCACACCTTAAAGTTCATATTCCACATCTATGGACACTTCATGCTGTCACTATCCGCATTCAAAGATAGTACTAACAAACACCACAACCTATTTCTTGAATAGTCTCTTTCGTCAATAACACAAGCATCAAGAAACCTCATGATCTATTCAATCCAACAAATAAACAACAAACTCATGATGAAGATCCTTTCAATCTATTATCCATAGAGTCACACACGGCACCCATCCTGTCACCGAGGTACCATGATCACAACGGTGGCTCCGGAAATTGTACTGAATAACACCACTTGAGCAACATCATATCCATTACACATAGGGAAACATCATGTATTCAACTACACTAACAAAGCTCATGATCACAACGAAGATCACATCATGGGAGAGAGAGATAACCACATAGCTACTTGTATAAGCCTCAGCCCCGGTGAGGGACTACTCCCTCCTCATCGCGGGAAGCAGCGGTGTTGATGGAGATGGCCCCGGCGGTCGATCCCCGTCCTGGCAGGGTGCCGAAACAGGACCTTCTGAACCCCCGAAACTTGTCGGCGATGGCGGCGGAGCTCTGTTGCGTATTTGGGAAAATCATTCGTGGGTTAGGGTTCTTGCGTCGGATGTGATTTTATAGGCGTCGGAGGTGGCCGAGGGGTGCCCCACAGGGCAGGGGCAGGTCCCACTCGCGGGTGGGCCGTACGCCGCGGCAGGGGGCCGCCCCTGGCCTGTGTGGGTCCCCTGGAGTCGCCCTTCTGGATCCCTTCCTCATTTCTTCAATAAAAAATCTCCGTAAATTTTCGTCCAATTCTGAGAATATTTCCAGAAGTAACTTTCTGCAACAATTTCAGCACAAAAACAGGGAACTGGCACTGGGCATCTTGTCAATAGGTTAGTCCGACAAAATGCATAAAAATGATGTAATATGGTATTAAAAACATGTGACAACATCACAAAACTAGCATGGATCACTCAAAAATTATAGATACGTTTGAGACGTATCAGCATCCCCAAGCTTAAGTCCTACTCGTCCTCGAGTAGGTAAGTGATAACAAAATAATTTTTGATGAGACATGCAACCAACACAAACATGATCAAGATAGTAATGTAAAGCATAGGATGTGAATGATATGATACAAAACAATTGTCTATAGTTGATAGCAAGAAAGCAATGAATAACCAAGTTGAATCATTCAAGCAAAACCTTTCATAAATAGTACGTTAAAGACATGAAAGCAATGTGATCCACATATTTGATTATTTCTCAAAGTTAACAATTTCATGACAAAAGTGTTTGAGAATCAAAACAAAGAAGATGTAAGTTTTAGCAAAAAGCTTCAACTTCCAACGGTAAAGTCAATATAAAGATTCATGTTTAATCTGACAATGCAATATGATCAATGATACCCAGGGTCAATGCTAGATGTTTGCTTTGGTGGAGATAGAAGGAAGAGGAAAACTGACTCAACATTAAAAGTAAAAAAAAGGCCCTTCGTAGAGGGAAGCAGGGATTAGTCATGTGTTCTAGAGCTTTTTGTTTTTTTTATGAAACAGAAGTAAAACAATTTTGAGACATGCATGCTTTCGTCAACGACTTCACAACAGAGAAGCTATCTAGCCCCCATAACAATTAAGGTTTTTTAGACTTGTGAGAGCAGCTGGTTTTTAGAGGAGCGAGTACGCTCTTCTTTCTCCTTGGTTTCACCACTGTCCAATGTTTGAGCTGATTTCTCAGATTTGCATTGCGCGGAGGAGAATGGTGAGTTATATTTATATTTTGCTTAAACTACTCTCGGGTTGATTCAAGTGAAGACGTAATCCATCGACACCGGGTGAAAGGGGGGAAATGACCTTGCTCGTCACAAGTTATATCTAGCTCTCTACTGCTCCCTCATGAGCTTAAAAACAGAGGCACAAAAAGGAGTATTTTGAATTTTTTAAGATAGCACATGACAAATTTACTTGGAATGGCAGGAAATACCATGCATAGGTAGATATGGTGGACTCAGCTGGCAAGATAGTTTGGCTTTGGGATTTGGATGCACGAGTGAACCATACACTCAGTACGAATTTTTGGGCTTAGCAAAGAAGGTATTTGAAGCAAACATCTAAAATTAACCAGTAACAGAGTAGCATAAGACATTTATCAATCATAACCATAAAAGCTCCACACTGTCTCCAATGTTGACCAAACAATTCTTTTGATGGAAAGATTAGCTTAAAGAATTAACAACTGCGAAACACCACACAGTTTCAAGTTTTCAACAGTATTTCTTTACTAATCAATTCCACTCAAATAACCAGCAAGTTTAAGCATTCATCTTAATATCTCAAAACAATTGAGAAGCATCGAGTATCCACACTATGATCTACAAGACTATGCAGGATTTCATTTCATTCCAATATCTCATGAATAGCATTTCACCATTCTAACACATTAACCAAGCAACCATAGCAACTCTCTAACAAATATAAGTGAAGAACAAGAGAGTTTAACATCAACAACTAGCAGCTCTAAACAAGATAAAAGCTAAAAGCGAGAGCTTACTAGCAAACAAATAGTAGCTAAGAATACTCAACAAGATATAAGTGAAGCAAAGGAGTATTCAAACGAAAAAGCAGAGCGTGTCTCTCTCCCACACAAACAAACCAAGGATCCAACAAGTATATGACCAGCAAACAAACAAACAAAACTGAAAGTAAAAAGACGCTCCAAGCATAGCACATAATATGTAAAGTGATAAAAACGAAGTTCAACGAAGACGACCTTATGATAGTCGATGAAGATGAGGGGATGCCTTGGGCATCCCCAAGCTTTGACTCTTGATATTCAGAGGGGGTGCCATGGGGGCATCCCCAAGCTTGAGCTCTGATCCATCCTCGATTTCTTCATATTACTCTCCTTTGGAACTTAAAAACTCCCTTCACACAAAACTTCTCATAATTTGATTAGAGGGTTAGTGCTCATAAATTAAAATGCACATGTGTTCAACTCATGACAAATTGCAAACCAACTTCATTAAACATTAGCTACTGTTTACTAAGCCTTAATGTGGCACTCCACCCCTAGAGTATCACATATGACGATAGTAAAAGAGACGAATACAAATAAAAGCAGAATCTGTCAAAAACTGAATATTCTGTAAAGATCGAATTGTTTGAGGCACTTATGTAGCTCAAATAAAAAAAAGTCAAAACTAACGAAAGATATATAAAAGTATCAGGCTTGCTGTCTAAAAATTTCAGAAAATGATAAAATTCAGAGGATTTTTAGATTTTCGAACAGTGAAGGACAAAATTCTGTTTATGGACAGCAAAACAACACCTCGCACTTTCAATGCATTAGAGGCTAAACTTGGCACAAAAAACCAAAAGAAAAAGATAAAATGAAATTGCTACAGAGGCAACAACTTCATGACTCAAGAAAAGCAAAAAGAAAACTGAAAGTAAAAGATGGGTTGCCTCCCAACACGCGCTTTTCTTTTAAGCCTTTTAGCTAGGCATGATAATTATAATAATGCTCTCATAAGAATAAAACACAATTAAGTCTAACTCTCTTCCTATGTATAGGCATCTTGTAAGAAAATAAATCATTGGAACATAAAGCATTAAGCATAGGAAGGCAAAGCAGGTGCAACATTAAAACCTTCAACATAAAGAGGGGAAACTTCATAAGATGAAAATTTATATAACCACGCTTCCCTCTCTCATAATAACTTTCAGTATAATCATAAGAAAACTCAATAACATAACCATCACATAAAGCATTTTTCTCATGATTCACATGCATAAAAGTATTATTATTACTCTCCACATAAGTAAAATCCTTCTCATTAGTAATAGTGGGAGTAAAACTATCATAACCATCATTGTAATCATCATAAATAGGAGGCATATCATGATCATAATAAACTTTTTCCTCAATAGTAGGTGGACTGAAAATATCACATTCATCATAATAATCATCATATATAGGAGGCATAGTATAATCAAAGCAAATTTCCTCCTCAAGGCTTGGGGGACTAAAAAGATCATATTCATCAAAACCAGCTTCCCCAAGCTTAGAATTTTCCATAGCATTAGCAATAATGGTGTCCAAAGAATTCATGCTAATAACATTGGTACTATAATGATTATTATGCAAATAAAGTTCCATAGGTTCTTTAATTTTATCTTCAAAAGCATCATGACCAATTTCAAGATAAATTTTATAAAGCTCTCTAATTTTTTTGTTGTTTTCCATTAAGCCTAACAAGTGAAATAAAAACAAGAAACAAAAAGATTTAATTGCAAGATCTAAAGAAGATACCTTCAAGCACTCACCTCCCCAACAACAATGCTAGAAATTAGCTTCGTCGTCGGAGTGTGAGTACCGTTTACCTTACCTCCCCGACAATGGCGCCAGAAATTAGCTTGATGTCTACTACACGCTTCTATTCTTGTAGACTTGTTGGGCCTCCAAGCGCAGAGGTTTGTAGGACAGCGGCAAATTTCCTTTAAGTGAGTAACCCAAGGTTTATCGAATCCACGGGAGGTAGAGTTCAAAGATATCCCTCTCGAGCAACCCTGCAATTAAGATACAAGAAGTCTCTTGTGTCCCCAACACACCTAATACAATTGTCAGTTGTATAGGTGCACTAGTTCGGCGAATAGATGGTAAAATGCAAGTGATATGCATGGTAAAAGGTGATTTTGTAATTCTGTAATAAAAATGGCAGCAAGCAAACAAGTGACAAAAGTAACTAAAAACGGTGTATCAATGCTTGGAAACAAGGCCTAGGCTTCATACTTTCACTAGTGACTACTCTCAGCATCATTAACATAATTAAACACATGATAGTTCCCACAAAAATACATGCATGGTAGACGTTACTCGGAGATAATTCTTTTATGGATCAAATAGGATGAGAATTGCGTAGGGCTACGAAAAGCACACCTTAAAGTTCGTATTCCATATCTATGGACACATCATGCTGCCACTATCCGCATTCAAAGATAGTACTAACAAACACCACAACCTATTTCTTGAATAGTCTCTTTCTTCAATAACATAAGCATCAAAAAACCTCATGATCTATTCAATCCAACAAATAAACAACAAACTCATGATGAAGATCCTTCCAATCTATTATCCATAGAGTCACACACGGCACCCATCCTGTCACCGAGGTACCATGATCACAACGGTGGCTCTGGAAATTGTACTAAATAACACCACTTGAGCAACATCATATCCATTACACATAGGGAAACATCACGTATTCAACTACACTAACAAAGCTCATGATCACAACGAAGATCACATCATGGGAGAGAGAGATAACCACATAGCTACTTATATAAGCCTCAGCCCCGGTGAGGGACTACTCCCTCCTCATCGCGGGAAGCAGCGGTGTTGATGGAGATGGCCCGGCGGTCGATCCTCGTCCCGGCAGGGTGCCGGAACAGGACCTTCTGAACCCCCGAAACTTGTCGGCGATGGCGGCGGAGCTCTGTTGCGTATTTGGGAAAATCCTTTGGGGGTTAGGGTTTTTGCGTCGGATGTGATTTTATAGGTGTCGGAGGCGGCCGAGGGGTGCCCCACAGGGCAGGGGTGGGTCCCACCCGCGGGTGGGCCCTAGGCCGCGGCAGGGGGCCGCCCCTGGCCTGTGTGAGGCCCCTGGAGTCGCCCTTCTGGCTCCCTTACTAATTTCTTCAATAAAAAATCTCCGTAAATTTTCGTCCAATTCCGAGAATATTTCCAGAAGTAACTTTCTGCAACAATTTCAGCACAAAAACAGGGAACTGGCACCAGACATCTTATCAATAGGTTAGTCCGAAAAAATGCATAAAAATGATGTAATATGATATTAAAAACATGTGACAACATCACAAAACTAGCATGGATCACTCAAAAATTATAGATACGTTTGAGACGTATCAGAGAGGCACCTCTTCGACATATCTTCACTTGGGCTCGAGTGTTGATCAACACGCACATAGCCTTGATCAACACATGATTTTCTTCCCTTAGCCTTGGCTCCAACAAATGGAGATAAAGCAACGCAATGGATATAGATCAATACAAACATTAGTCCATAGAGATTGTCATTAATTACCAAAACCACACATGGGGCAACCATGCACTTTCAGGTGTGATGGTGGAGGAGGAAGCCGACAAGAGGCTTGATCTTTCCCAAATCCATGCTTGAGCTCGAAGTCATTCGTGCTTGCACGGTTGTTACCGTGTTCAAGTGTTGCATAAATCCGCACCATAGGAATAGCATGGGCCTTCGAGTTCAGTACTGAGTCTAGTGGGCCATGCACATCGGCTTGTCATCGGCTTTCTAGATCTATCAAGTAATTGCGGTATTTTATTTTTAAACGTAGTAATCATGGTATTGTTGGGGCTTAAAGCGCATCAAAAGACTTAAGAGGCTTCTTGTCTGACTTATTATATGCTACCTTTGAAAACATCTTTCCTTTCCTATATAGAAATTGCTTCCAATTAATAAATTGTATGCTTTTGATAGTGTATATTTATTTGTTTATATTTTTGACCCTGCTCTAGATATGGAGGGATATACTTTTTAATGGCTCTATGTCACCACACTAGAAAACAATAACTTTGCATGTCGGATTGATCGCTTGACCTAGCTTGGCGTAAATGGTGTCAATAGAGATATATGATAGTTTGACACCCAACATTTAAACATAAAATTAATCAATGTGGTACACATGGAGAAAAGATATGCCTTGTGCATGGAGATTGATTTATTGAGAAGGTTATGTCATTAAGACGTGTCCACTTGGGAACAAATGTAGGTCACATTGGTGAGAGGTTGTTGTGTATGGGGCATCCAAGTGTCATGCATGAAAGCAATCCATAACATGTGTCGTGTCAACAACATGGAGTTTGTTGTGTGTGTGCGGGGTGGGCAAACTGATGTCGGTGTGGTGTATAACCTTAGTATTTGGTTAAGTTGTTCATGATAATAAGTTAAAGTTTACAATGTTAATGTTAATTTGAATATATTATTTAACAATATGGCTAAATAATTGACTCGCGGTTAATACTCCTACCTTCTATTCTCTTATATGTCCTCGCTAGAAAAATATTTGTGAAGTTGGTCGTCATTGACATAGAAAAGGCATATTTTAAATTTAGATAGCTACATCATACATAATATTAGCACGTGGCTCGCTTGAAATATGGAATAAAGAACAAACATTGACATGTTGTCATATACGCTGATGAGGGTGTATGTGTGTAGTCCCATTTCGTTTGCCAATTGCTATGTGAAAGTTTTCTTTCATCTGGAGTTCTGGACAGCACAAAACAATTAATGTGCATATCACATAGAAAATCTCGAGAAATGATTTGGAAATAAGGCAAGATCGTAAGATAGTGTTAACGTGAAACTAAAAGGTTTGAGATCATGATAATATATATGTTTTGTATTATAATTTGTGGGTCATTAACTTACATTTGAAGGGAACATTTATTAAGTTTAGCATGCAATATCATTGACTGAAAGCAAAAAATCTCCCTATATGTGATCAAATTTGATATGCTGCATATGGGGACCGTGGTTGCCAACATCTATAGAAAGATATGCTTACCTTCACCGGTAGCGCATCACAAATGGGGCATATTTATTAAGTAAGAGAAATTAATATTGTGTACATACGTACATAAGAAAAATCCATTCAGACTTAGGTCACTCGCAACCAAAACCGGATTGAATTTCTGTGTGCTACATGTATGGGAGGTCGGTGGCGACCATGGTTTGGTTCTTGCATGCTAGAAACGAGGCATGTCATGCATGCATACAGATAGGTGTATGTTCTCTCTAGCAAGATTGAAATTGGTCAATAGGGCTGCATGTGTTGTCCTTAGACATCTTTTTGTATACATATGGAGGCCCGCGACAATTTGTTTGCATCTGCAAACCAACAAAAAATATTTTCTCAGAGAAACAGAAAATGAAGAGGTCAACTTTAAAAGTTTAGGCGTGTTCTTGGGAAGGTCACAACTACTATGTTAATTATAGTGGATATACGTAAGTACAGACCGACGAATTGTCAAATCAATTTGATTAGCAAATGTAGTTATGCGACATAGGATTGCTATAAATACACTACCCTACTCCTCACTCTCACATCCCCAAGCTCTAGTCCTTCTTAATAGTTCATAGTCCTCATCTCTCATGGATCTAGTATACCAGGAGTGGTCGTCCTCCGAGGTAGAGGGTGCAAGGTCAGTCATCATTAGTCTCAACAACAATAAAATCATCTACGGTGACAACGATGACAGGAACAAGAAGCATAATGACATAGTGGATGCTCTCCATGCATTATTCCCTTCAAAGACCTTGCAACAGGTAACAAATCTTTACATTGATATTGTCGTGGAAATGCATATGATGCAGTCAAAGGAAGAGAACAATGTTACTACGGGAAGCACCTATAATGTTTGCGCTGCTCGTGACTTCGTGAATGGAAAATTTGGGGTGCCGGAGGAGGAGGGTGGTGCAAGCGCCACACACAACGTATACACTGTTGGTCACCTTGGGAACAATTACTTTGAGCTACATGTGGAGGCAACAAGAATGGATGACAAAGGATTGGTGTTTGGTTGTACATTGGAGGATATGAGGACCATGGAGATACAGAACATGCTTCCTATAGTAGAGATGAACGAGATGGATTTGTTGGAGAACAATATTTCACATGATCAACCAGTTGTTGCCCCACATCAAAGAATTTATTGGACCATCGAGGAACACAGGTCCTTCAATGCATATTTCTTATATGTCATGTAGTATTATTTTTTGTTTATTTCAATAAATATATATTGATTAATTATTATGTGTAAAAGTATTATATGAAAAAGGTAGGTTAAGTTTGAGATTCTATTCACTTTTCTAAATATATGTATGGACATTGTTTGTTTTTTATTTCTGGTAAATACTAACACCTTGTAAGTTTGTTGATGAACTTTCATGTCTTACTTTTCTTTGTGACTTGTCAAAATCCTGTGATTTGATTTTCAATAATAGGAAGGCTTAACCTTGCAGTAAAGTTTTGGTACTAAATTCCAATTCGGCACTACTTGTCTAGATGGAAAAGATCAATATGGCGCATGTCAGCTTATCTTAAAAAAAATGAGTTATATAATTCTAAAAGTGTAGTGCGTTAAGCTTATCAATGTTACAAATTTTCATTTATTTGTGGTTTTCTGATATGTAATGTGCATCACTGTAAAAGCAACATAAATAAGCACGTATTGTTAAAATGGTTAAAAACCTGTTGGTACACACTTTCCTTCCATGTCTATATCTACAAAATATAGCTTATTAAATGTCTCTAAAATTATTGGTTGCCTAGTAAAAAAAACTTGACGCTTCATATTCCAGCCAAGAATAAACCTAACAAATTATATTGAACCTCAACTTTTGCAGGTTGTTTCTCCGTGGGCTGCGTGTCTACGGCCGTGGCGACTGGAAAAATATATCCAAGTACTTCGTCACCACTAAGACTCCAGTTCAAGTCTCAAGCCATGCACAAAGTATTTCAGGAGGATGGAGAAAAAATCAATGTCCGAGAGGCAGCGTTATAGCATCAATGATGTCGAACTCCACGATGCAGACCCATGGGCAGTGGATATAGTTCTGGCCCCTCGCAAGCGCTGGCTTTCGCCGGTCTCAACCATGACCCGACCTTAGGCTTGCAGACTCCCACAAGCTCGTTTGCCATGAACAACCTGGCTCAGTTATGGGCGCCTTTCATATACAATCAACAAGTGTGTCAGCAAACAATGTGGAGTGAGGAGCAGATGATGGGTTCTGCTGCAGCTCTAATGGAGGGGGTAGGGAAATTTCTGCCTTCTTGTCAACAAGGGTCGGCTTATCTTCCTCCTGGCAATGTATGAACTAGATGTAGTAGGTTGTAAGATTTGGGCATGTCTGGAATGGTATATCACATTAAGGCATGTTTCCTATGCATAAACAAGTTTCCCTCCGAAAATTGGAACATAATATGCTCAAGATATTATGACTAAAGTCTATGTTTGGCGAGTCAATAATTTTGTTTCTATAAGAAACAATGTATTTCACTTGTTATGTGTCAGTGTATTAATTAATATAGTGTTTGTTTCATATCTCTTATTTCATAAAAATATATATTGCAGTTGTATTAACACACTCAGCAGTTAGCGTACACATGTTGCCTCAATCCTAACCTTGACGGTTGCCTTATAATGTATAATATATTAATATATCATTGTTGCCTTCAGCCTTTTGTTACAAGACTGCAATCACCCCTTGGAAACACAATAATCTGAATCTCTCTCGAAATAGGCTTTCGCCCCGCTTTAGAAATAAAGCCACACGGCCGAACAGATACAAAGTGATGAGGGAACCCTCTTACAAAGCAGATCAAACATAAAACAGGTAAGACAGGAGTAGCCACACCCTAACGAAACACTTCAGACTACTAACTAGAGGTGCCACCACGCCCCTTGAGAAACCACCGGACGTCCTCACACCAAACCCACCAAGTTGTCGCCGAAGAGGGCCGCCTGCCCTCTCGCTCCGAGCCGTGGAGCGTCGATCCTACCAGTGGACAAAGGACGGAGAAAGGGGATAACTACGTCACGTGTATAGGATAGGAGTCCGTCGAGGACACCCCACGCCAGCGCTGAAAAGAGCCTCGAGACAGGATCAGACTTTGCCTACCAATGACAGCGAGCGCTACCAAGAGGTACCGGAGCTCCACAACGACGCCCTCAAGAGGGTAACGACGCATCACGTCGCCCTCGTCGAGACCGGGAAGGTCAAATGTTTTCACCTGGAGCTCGGATGAGGTGAAGGTGACCTCAACGACGCCCCCAAGAGGGTCACGACACCCGCAGGCATCGCCGCCGCTGGCGCTGAAGCGCTGGGCTTTCACCCGGAAAAACCTTCACGCCATATCCCAGACCCGGACCACCATCCCGAACCACCCGCTGTCACCAAGCCAAGCCTCCATGGCACGATCTGGGAGCCACCACTGCCGAAGCACCGACGACACCAAGGAACCCCGCCGCCCACTCATCGTCACCCACATGGCCGAGGAAAAGGCCACCACCACCGCAACGTCGCTTTCCGGGGAGCTAAACGTGCCGTCCGCCATCTAGAGCCGCCGCCCCGGCATCCATCTCGCACTCGGGGAGCGAAAGACACGACCTCAGCAAGCAAAACAAACAAGGACGTAGGGGGCAGCGAGCCAACGCACGGGAGGCATAGGTGCGATGAGCCCGCGGACACGGTGCCTCCGTGCCGCCACAGGTCGCACCACGCAGACCTAGTTTGGTCTACCAGACTGCCATCAGATCCGGGCCCGCCTGGCCCAAATCCGGTGCCCCGGCCACAACGCATCCAGGGGAGGGGCGCCACCACCACGGATCTCCGGCGGCCGAGCCTGCCGGCCAGGGCCCGCCAGGCCCAGATCGGGCCCTGTAGGGCCTAGATCTGCTCGCACAGCCCCACCACGGCAGCTCTCCCTCGCTGCCCGACGCCATCCCCGCCGCCAACACCTGCACCCTGCCGATGCCCGTGCCGTCCCGCATCGCCTCCATCGCGTCCAGCCACCGAGCCAAGCTCCGCCACCAAGGTGCACCGCCGCTAGATCGACCGGTCCCGACCCAGCCTCCTAGCACGCGGAGAAGGAAAATCCCGCCGCCGCCGGCGCCACACGAGCTTTGCCCGGTGGCACACGCCGGTGACGGCGGTGGGGTGAATAGGAGGGAGGAGCGCTGACGGGGAGTTGGGTTCGTCGCCCCCGTCGCCCTGGGGGGGAGGAGCAAAGGGTTTTTTCAGGTTCAGACTATCTAGGACTCTACCCCTTCTGTTCTGGTGGTCGTGTCCAATAATCTGAATCAAAAGAAGCTAATATTTGTTGTCAATTGTACCTTCTACTCGATAGCCTATAGATCCTACAAACTTCCACTAGAGTGTCCAAGTCATGCATAATTTAGTGTTGGCTCTTTTTTTAGATAAAAGGCATTTTTCAGCCCAGCCTTAAAATAATAAAGCCACAAGTTTTAACACGACATCGTTGAAACCTTAACAGTAATGATTACAGACCTGTTGGACATAAGCCAGCCAAATAACATGACATTAAGTTCAAAGGCGCACTGCCTCTAAGATAAACATGGAGCTAGACTCGGGTGAAAGTTCGTCGTCAACGTAGGAAACTTGCTAGACTTCAGGTTGATTCCGGTTGGCTGGTGGAGCATAGGTGGCTCTGTAGAGATGTCGAAGCTCCGAGATGAGGAGATCCACCTTGTGCTAATCCTCAGGCTTGGTTAGGGAAAAATAGTCAGCGGGTTGGTTAGGGAAAATAGCTTCAATCGAGAACTTGTTTCGAATATTCCAAAGGGCCCAACATTGGGCAGCAAACAAAATCCACACTGGTTTCTTTGCATTCGATGGGAGAGAGTTAACAATTGTCCACCACTAATCAAAAGAGTTTGGATTCCAGGCGGTGCCAAAGCATTGACGCCAGCCACTCCACATGAAAGAAGCAAGCGAACAGTTGAAAAAAAATATGATCAGTAGTTTCAAAAGCACCACACATTGCACAAAAACCATCAGAGGGTCCATGTCTCAAAACAAGTTGATCTCCTGTTGGGTGCCAGCCTCTGTCCAACTGCCACAGGAAGATTTTTATCTTTAGGGGAAGCCTAGCAGACCAGATTTTTTTTTGTACCCCTCGATCAGAAACTTGCAGAATTTTTCAATAAAGAGAGGGAACAGAGAAGCAGCCATTGGGCTCCAAGGCCCAGGAAGCCTTGTCAGTCTCGGAGGAGATGACAAAAGAGTCGAGTTCCTGCATCAGGAGATCCCATAGTTGCAGTTCTTCCTCCCCAAAAGTTCTACGAAACTGGAGATGCCACCCCTCCGTGGAGTGGGCTTGAGATATAAGAATGTCTTGCTTGGAGGAGATACCATATAGCCTTGGGAAATGGATGCATAGGGGACTCCCCCCTGTCCACCAGTCCTCCCAGAACAAAACTTTCGAACCGGAGCCAACAAGGAATTTGGTGCCCAGCTTGAAATACTTATTGATTTTATGGATGCTACGCTAGAATTGGGACCCTCCCACAGCATTAGAGGAAAAAATGTTGGCAGCACCAGCGTATTTGGCTCGAATCAACTTTTGCCGTAGGGAATGGGAGTCCTCCTCCGTAAAGATACGCCAGATCCATTTCATCATCAGAGCAATGTTGAAGACCTTGGTGTTGGTGATGCCTAGACCACCCTGGTCTTTTGGTCGGCAAACTTCTGGCCATCTCACCATATGATATTTCTTTTTCTCCTGGGTATCTCCCCAGAAAAAATTTGCCATGTGTTTGTTAAAGCCCTCGTGGGTACCGTCAGCTAGCAAGAACAGGCCCATCACGAAGGTGGGCAGGCTAGCCAGGGAGGAGTCAGTAAGGGTCAGGCAGCCGGCGGAGGACATGCCTCTGCCTTGCCATGGTTCCGTTCTATGGCCAACCGTGCTGACAAGGGGTTCCCAGTCCACCATCGGCAGGTTCCTATCAGCTATGGGAAAACCTAGATACGTGAAGGGGAAGGCACCCGTTTTGCAGTTAAGTAAGGTGGCTACACGATCCTATACCTCAGGCGTAGAACCCATGACGATGACCTCACTCTTGAGGAAATTAATTTTAAGACCTGAAATTACTTCAAAACAAAGAAGCAGGAATTTCAGGTTGGCTAACTCACGCTCGGAGTTTTGAACTAGGATGATGGTGTCATCTGCATATTGCAGATGAGTGCCACCATCATCAGTAAGGTGAGGGACAACCCCTCGTATATGGCCAGCTTGACTAGCTGCCTCCAGCATGCCCGCAAGAGCATCTGCCATAAAATTAAAAAGGATGGGGGAGCTCAGATCACCTTGCCTAACTCCCCGCTTATTCCTAAAGAAAGGACCAACCTCTCCATTAATCGAAATGGCAGTTTGGCCTCCTATGACTAATTGCATTAGGCGGTGAATCACTCCCGATTCAAAGCCTTTCCTTGTGAGCACTTTACGGAGGAAGGCCCAGCTCACTCTATCGTAAGCCTTCTCAAAATCAAGCTTAAGAACCACTGCAGGGAGGTTCTTACTTTTCAGCTCATGGATGATTTCGTGCAGCGCTAAAGCGCCATCATGGATGAGCCTACCTTTAAGAAAGGCTGATTGCGAGCGAGAAATAACCCGGTGCGCTACCGGGGAAAGTCTCTCGCCGCAAACGCTTTGAACACAAGTTTAAAAATAACATTTATTAGAGCTATCAGACGGAACTGTTTGATGTTGTCTGCTCCCGGACTCTTGGAGAGTAGCATAACGATCCCGAAATTTAGGCGGGAGATATCTAGCAGACCTAGGGCAAAACCATTAAGTATTTGAAGGACTAGGCCTCTAACTAAAGGCCAGAAAGATTTGAAAAAGGCTACCGGGAACCCATCTGGTCCCGGAGCCGTGTCAGTTTTTGTGTCCGGTAAAACCTCTTCTAATTCTTGAGGTAGAACGGAGAGAGATAAAGCCAAATTTTCTTCCGCAGAAACGCACTGTTCCTGGGACCAGAAATTTCTTCTAAGGGAGAGCAGAGAAGGGGAATCCGAGGCAAACAAATCATCCTCCTTTTAGAGTCCAACTTCTCCACTATTCTATTGTCTTGTTGCTATATTATACAAATAGATTGCTTAGATATAAATATGACACGACCGATATATTTGATGTACATAAAAAATGAACAAATATTGCACCAACACTTGTATAGCTCTTAGTTTGGTCAACTGGAAGTGCAAACTGAGGTTACTAGACAGCTATAAAAAATATTGCCATACCCCTTAGTCTATATCCCAAGTATCTCATATTGCTTTGTGTCGTCATCCACACCCTCTCATGGATCAAGAATTGATGAATGGCACTCCTTTGAGGTGGAAGAAGCTAGTTATCTTACCCCTGACATAATCGGCAATGATAACTGCATCAACGGCGATGAGACAATAACACAAAGTAAACAACATTTTAGAGAATGTATATACATTGTTCTCGCCGAAAATACATACATGGGTAGTATTCTTGTACTGTGAGCTTGTCGCAAATATGTGTGTGGTAAATAGACAAGAGAAGAGTAGTAACCACAACGACATGCACATATGCACTACGGTATCGTCATAAGAGTTACATATTCAATGCATTTTCCTAGTATCATTGTTAGCTATGGTTCTAGGCTTTCTAGTTGTTATTGGTTCTACTAGCCTCACTAACCAACTTTATATGCTTAACGGCGTTCTTGTTTCCCCAACCATCATCAAAGAAATTGTTCTTGTTACGCGTTTTGCTTGTAAAAATTCTGGGTGAATAGCCCCTGTGCGACGTTTTTCCAAGGAATTGGACGAGAAGCGACGTTCTTCCTAGAAATAGGTAGCATGCGACGTCTCCCATCGGGCTTATAGCTGCAATGCGACACTTCTCTTAAACATCAGTAGATAGCTTATCAATTCAAACTACATGGGCTGAGCGGGACCCAAAACTTATCCACGTTAGATCGTGGGACCCACTGCTTGTCCACCTCACATCGTGGGACCCAGAACACATAGCTGGAACAAGAGATACGATCTCATCCCCGCACCAGAGCCAGTTCATTCGACCGTTGCAGTACAGAGCATCCGCCCGTTCCTACCCCCTTCTTCTCCGGCGATCCTCTAAGCGCTGCAACGCCGGCGGTGATGTCGACCTCCGCTTCAACCTCGTACTACCGGTGGTCGCGCTATGGTCCAGTGCCGCTGGGACGGTGCCCTGACTGCCCACGGACGGTGCCCCTGAAGCGCCTGACCACCGTGACTGATGAGAAAGGCAACGCCGGGCGCGAGTTTGTGAAATGCGAGAGCAAACCAGAGCCAGGGAAGGTGAGATCTTAGTTTCCCCTCTACCAATTTCATTTTATTTTCGTCAATTTTGTGGTTTTCATCCGATTTGGGAATTAGGGTTTCATCCGATTTGGGGAATTTTTGCTCTGTTTTCAGCCGGATCTGCGGAAATGCCACCATTTTCGAGTGGCTTGATGAGTACATCAATAGGATTGAACTGGAGGGCGCCTTCCTGGGGGTCAATTCGCCGCCGCTGGCCGAGCAGTTGGGATCAGCCACGGTGATTGCTCCGGTGGGGAAAGTGGATGGGGTTGTGGCGAAACTGAAGGAGATGAAGAAGATGAACAAGCACCTAAAGAAGCTTGTCGATCTGAAGAAGCAGGATAATCTGATGTCTGTTGTTTTTTATTTATGTCAGTGGTGTTGTTTATTTGCTGATCATTAGTCACTAAACAATGTAACTAGTGTTGCAGTTAGTTTGGACAATTTCTGTATGGCTAAGACTTGGAAGTAATGCATGACAGATGCAAATTCATTTGGTTTGTTCCAATTCCTAAAATGTTGGAAATGTGTGTTGTCTATTTGCTGATCCTTGGTCATTGTAACAATGTAATTAGTGTAGCAGTTAGCTCGGGCAATTTGTGTATGGCTAAGACTTGGCAGATATGCATCACAAATCCAACATTTATTTAGTTTGGTTCAATTTGTAAAACGTTAGAAATGTGTGTGAAATGTTCCGTTCTTTTGTAGAAAAAAACTACAACGGATAGGCGAAAAGGCCAGGCCCAATATCAAAAGATGTGATCTTTCAGAAAAAAAATGTGCACACTCCAGGCCTAATAGTAAGAGGATACATGTTTTTTTTATTTGACCCGTTGCACATCTTGTTGGGCCCAATAAAAATAGGATGTGTCTCCCTCTCCCTATGTCCTCTCTTCTTTTTATTATTTACTTATCATTTTTTATCATTTTAGTTTGTTTACTCACTCTGTTCACTTTTATAAGACATTTTAAGGCATGCTAGCATTATCAAGGGCCATGGTTTTGAATTCCACGCTTGGTTGAGTTTTGTCCCTTTTCTTTAACCATTGACACGTGGGACCCACTAATAAGGGCTTTTAATGTATAGGTTCATTTTAAGACATATTTATAGAACATTAATTAGACAAAAATACGTATTTCACGAACTATAACCACATAGATAAATATAAGACAATAGTAGCCCTTACATAAACCCATCAAAGTGACACGATACAAACGCACACAACAAGATAGGAAATCTAGATAAAGAGGGGCATATATGCCCAAGCAAGCAACAAACCGAAACAAACATGGAAATAAAACACAACAAACATAGAACAGCTCCTACATGGCTCTCTTCCTTGGCTCCGGGACCTCGCTGGCTCCTCCTTGCCTCCTCCTTGGGGGGGGGGGGGGGATGGCTCACTCGTCGTCGTCCCCCATGTTGTAGGGGAGGGTGTGCATGTATCCCGGGGTGGGGAAGAGGGCGTGGAAGTTGGTGTAGATGTTGTCGTTTGTGAATGTGATGAACTCGCACCCACACCAGAACACCTGGCCAAGGAGATGGTACGCGTCGAAGGGGTTGGTGAAGGTGACGTAGAAGCCGATGGGGAGGCCGCCGTTGCTGTCGACGTTGCCGTCGATGACGTCCTGGAGCTGGAACATGCGCGGCGAGCCCCTAGGGAGGTGGCGGTAGCACTGCGTGAGGAAGAACTCAACAAGCTCCCTTTGGCCCCTCCACCTCGAGATGGCCCACACGCGCAGCTGGTTCTCGATGACGATGCCCGACGGATGCTGCCTCTCCGGCACGGTGGCAGGACGACGGAATGTTGGGCCGTTGTACTGCATGGCGGCGATCTCCTTGAGTGCTAGTGGAGTGGCTTGGATTTGGAAACGATGAGATGGAAGGTGAGAAGAGTGTGAGAGAGGATGAGGTCGAGGGTGCCGTTTAAATAGCCGGGAGAGGAAGGTGTGGGGGGTGAACAATGCGTGGCATGGTGAAATCGATGCTTCGTTTTACAATTAGTGCGCATTAAGCAGAGGCGAAGCTAGAAATAGAGACCATTGGGTTCATCTCTATTGAACCATTGGATCAACCAAATAAAGATGGTGCTAAACAATGATTTAGTACTAGCTTAGCTCAAATCCAATGGGTTCATCCGAACCCAACTCTAACATGATGGCTCCGCCACTAGCATTAAGACGCACGGTAAACAAAGCGTTTGGCTTCATTCGGCGCGTGAAGATGAAAAGATGCGCGTGAAGATGAAAAGATGCTGCAGCGCTGCTCGGTAATAGCTGGACTGCGACGCTATACGTGAATGCGTATTGAATAGCTAGGCTGCGACGCTGTACGTGAATAGCTAGGCTACGACGTAGCTGCATGGCGCATGCATGGGAAAGGTGGCGACCTGGTCAAGGGCTGCGGCAGCGCATGCATCTTCGTCGACTATTCCACGCATCCTTATCATCTCTCATGCTCTGGAAAAAAAAGAGGCTAGCCAATCAGCGTGCGGAACCAGCACTCCCAAGGATCGCCCATAGCCTGGCCGAAGATTCCTTCTAGAAGAGCAATCGGACGGTTGAAGTTCATTGCAAGGGTAGATCGACGGTGTTTGTACAGCGAGGTGGTCAACTGCATTTTGGAGGCAGTCAACGGTCCTTGTACAGCAAAAAACCTCACCAAAGGTTCATTTTGAAGTAGTTAAGAAGGATCCTGACTTAGTTTTTCATTTTCATGTTTAAAACTTGTTTAAATGTTGGTGAAACTTAGGGTTTGACCAAATTTGAAATGAGCAACAAAAATTCAAAAAAAATCAAAAAAATGAAAAACCTCCGCACATTGTCTTCTAATGTCATATACTACCGATTGAATTTTATAAATTTTTCATGTTTAAAACTTGTTTAAATGTTGGTCAAACTTAGGGTTTGACCAAATTTGAAATGAGCAACAAAAATTCAAAAAAAATCAAAAAAATGAAAAAAATGAAAAACCTCCGCACATTGTCTTCTAATGTCATATACTACCGATTGAATTTTATAAACAAGGTATATATACATTCAAGCTCTCTGTTCATGCATATGATGTGATATCGACAGAACTCTGCCGTATGAAGTCAAGGTTGAAGAGAAGTGGTTTAAGGTTTTGAAAATGAAATTTTCCAAAACCTCACCAAAGGTTCATTTTGAAGTAGTTAAGAAGGATCCAGGCTTAGTTTTTCATTTTCATGTTTAAAACTTGTTTAAATGTTGGTCAAACTTAGGGTTTGACCAAATTTGAAATGAGCAACAAAAATTCAAAAAAATGAAAAACCTCCGCACATTGTCTTCTAATGTAGAATATAAGCTAAGGAATAATATCTAGGTGATTTGGACAAGGTCGAAAAAAAAGTTGTTAGAAATGGGGTCGTTTCCCCTAGCTTTGGAGGCCATTTCTAACACGTTTTCGACGACGATGAGTTGTGTCTCACAAAAGAGATCAGGGCAACCATGGGAGGTGTTGTACATTAGAGACAACGTAGGAAGCTCAAACAAACATAGAAAAGTACAAATTTGAATTTAGCATCATATTTGAATTTCGTCCAAAATTTGAATTTCAAACTCAAATTTGAATTTAGCATTATTACAAATCACACAAGTTTTCAAGAATCAAAGTAGCAGTAACAATACATCACACAAGTTTGAAAGTACCAGTAGCAATACATCACTTTTTCTTAGCATTTGATTTCTTCTTCTTCGGCTTCGGCTTGCTTTTGCTTCTAAAGCAAGAAGATCATTCATGCTCCTTGTTTTCTTTGCATCACCTTCACTAGGCCTTACCACAGCACGACTTAGAGGCGGAATTTCAGGTTGGACAACTTGGTCCAAAGCAGCTTCAATTTGCACAAGGTCCAAAACAGCTTCAGTTTGCACTTGGTCCAAAACAGCTTCAGTTTGCACTTGGTCCAAAATAGCTTCATTTTGCATATCCTCCAAAACAGTACATGATAGCACTTGGTCCAAAACAGCTCCAGGTTGCACATCATCTTCCAGAACAGCTCCAGATTGCACAGCCACTGCAACATCGATAGAGCCAAACACAGTCTGCACACTCCTCTTCTTTCTACACCCCCCAATTCTGGCCTTTTTGGCTGGACAAAGAGGTTCAGTTACAAGGGGCTGAAACACACGTTTCTTCCTGAAAAACAATTCATGTCATATGGTTAGTGAGTGCAAAAAATCATCAAATGGAAAAACAGAGATTTTGGATGAATTTGAACATATATACTTACCCCTTTGGCTCGGTGTATCTACACTTGGTAGATCCAGCTTGGTGTCCAAGTTCTTCACAACGCTTGCATCTATTTTGTTACCTTTTTGGGGCCTCTTTGGCTTGGCGTCTTTCTTTTCATCTTTCTTCCCCTTCTTACTCCTCCCACCTTTTTCAAACCAAGGCTTGTATCTACTCTGTTTTGGCCTGCCAGCCTTCCTTCTCGTCAAAGGAGCGCACAAGGAGAATTCTATATCCACTTCAGGCCACTGAGACTGATCTGTAAGTGGTGGAATTGGATGTGCATATGCAGCTCTGAATTTTTCAACTGAGTAATATACATGCAAATATGGGTGCATATTTAGCTTGGGTTTGGATGCTAAAAAAATGATGGCATGTTCACAAGGTTTTCCAGTGTGTTGCCACTCAAGGCAGCTGCACTCTTTCTTTTCAGTGTCAACAACATGCCTTCTGGTAGTCTTTGTATCTTTAACTTCACCAGCATGCAATGAGGATTTCACAACACACAAATGTGCAAGCCCTCTGCTCCTGTTGACTACCTGCTGCACCACAGCAGGCAGTTTATCCTGCCCTTGCAGCTTATCACCAATCCTTGCTCTCAATTCCCATAACCTCATGATCATGATCCTAATTTGGTCAACCATGTCATGGACAGGCAAGTCCTTGAAATCCTTTATCCCGTTGTTAAAACTTTTTGCCAAATTGTTGTCGATATGATCACACTTGATGGCAGTGTTAAATCCTGACCTATACCACAAAAGAGAATGGTAGGTGTCCATCCAAGGGCCAAACTCAGTGCTTGCTTCTTTTTATCTTATTCAGATGATACTCCCAAGTACTAAGCTTGTATGCTCTTGTTGCTGGCCACAAGCGGCCAAATGCATCTCCTCTGAATTTTTTGATCACATTCATCCACATATGACCAAAGCACTCCCTCTGCTCAGAATGGGGGAAAACATTCTTCACTGCATTTTCTAGCCCTTTACATGCGTCAGTGTGGACTGCCAAAGGGGACACTGGACCAATGCTTCTTTTCAACTGCATCATGAACCATGTCCATGAAGCTTCTGTCTCAGACTGAAACAAGCCAATATCTATAGGGTACATCCCATTGTGTCCATCTAGAGCATTGCAAGCTGCAAGTTGACCATTCCACTTGCCAGTCAAAAATGATGAATCTATACTCAAATATGGATGGCAGCCTGCTTTGAAGCCATCAATGCAAGGCTTTAAAGCCATGAAGAATTTGGAGAAGTACACTTTCCCATCTGGTGTCACCTCAGTATCTATCTCAACAACACTGCCAGGACACCTTTTATCCACTTCTGCTTTGAAGCTATAAAGCATTCTAAAGGTATTTGCCCAATCACCAAATAATTCTTTCATTACTCTTTGCTTTGCCTTCCACACTGTAGTATATTGCAGCTGGATTGGGTAATCCTTTTCCAGGTCTAATTTTAGTTTCTTTGCAGTGGTGTTTGGTTTCTTGGATAAAATAGGAGTGATTTTTTCTGCCACCCAAAGTTGGGATGTCATTTTTGAAATTTTTTGTGAAGTTGTCATACAAGTATGTGCTTTTGGAATTTGATTCAATCTTATTGTCCTTCCATCAGGTTGACGTCTAGCTGATATATACCACTTGCATGGCATGGCACCACCATCATAACCTTTGCACTTGGCATAGAATTTCTTTGTATCTGTCCACAAAGTCTTGGTTTCAAACTCATGTTTGACTGCATAAGTCATGAAACACATCCTAAACTCATCCATGCTTGGAAACAATCTACCTACTTCAATAATTGGATTTTCTTTGTCATAAACACATATAAGCTCATAATCATGTCCATCACCCACTTCAACTGCAGCATTCTGCATCAACTCTGAATCTATATCTGCATCAGCATCAGCATCTGTATTTGCAGTCCTTGACCGTCTGTTACCATCATCTGCAGTATCATCTTTCTCCTTTTCCTTGTCTTTCTCATCTACAGAAATACCAAACATAGTTGCCATTTCAATGTCAGACATTGGAGCAATGACCAAATCTGTCGGGTCACTTATCTCAATTGTATTCCAATCAATACATACAACCTCCTCAACATGATTAACTGCCTCTTCTGCACCTGCCTCCCCTGATAACACTGCCAATTCAGTAACTAAAGGCATTATCTGCCTTTGTGCAGACCAATCATCCTCAACAATCTGGCAAGCCAACTTCGATGCCACATATCCAACCCTAGATTCAGGGTTCAGATCAATGAGCTCTGCCAAAAACAGAGCACTTTTGCTTGTCCAGCCGTCTCGGCGATCGATTTCATCTACCATTTCTTCCCCTGTCTCAATCCTAACATACTCCTGTTTCCAATCATCGAACCGTAACAAAGAAACTTCTTGCTCTGGCCCCCAAATCACACTCTCCCCAATTTTTACCACCACATTCCTCACGGCCTCCTCTTCCATCCTTTCTAGTTCTTGGGGATCAATGTCTTCAGTAGGTATATCCCATTCAACCATCGTGTCTCTCTCAATCAGCCGCATGCTGCCATCAAGCAACACTGCCTTGGAGGGAAAGAATTTGATCGAAAATTTGAATTTATCATGTCCCCTGTTTTTTGGCGACCAATGTGAGCTAGAAATCGAGGTAGTAAGCAAATAGAATTGAAATTAAGTTTCAAGCGTCGGGAAATTACCCATTACTTGTCCCCTCTCCCGGCTCCATCTCGTTCCCCTCGTTCAGCACCGCCGCTGTCCACAATCTAGGCTCAAAATGGCGCCCTCAGATCTAATGTGAGAATGATGGGAGAGGAATTAGGATTTCGAATGGCACTCACCACGTCCGCCGTAGAACGAAAGCGCTGTCGCCCTCTAAAAAGTTCTGCTACCGCCGCCGCCGCCAGAGAAAGTCACGCGCGCGCTCGGTCGGAAGCGGTTGGTTTGACTCGGGCCAGCACCTGATACTAATTAGGACCATCCTGTTTTAATCAAATCATTAACTAACCTAACTGCCTCCTTAACGGCCGTTTTATGGCCCGTGTGGCCCTGAGCTATTTCCAACCAAAACAGCGTCGCATGCGAGCTATTCTTTCGAAAGACATCGCTTCCAGTCAAATTGCGAGGGAAAACGTCGCACAGGGGCTATTCACCCAAAAATTCTCGTACCATTGAGTTTGACCCGGTCGATTGCTATGAAGAACATATCCTCTAGGAGAACCCTAATAAGATCTAGTATGTATAAAGAGTACGGCCCGTTCTACCCAAAACAAAGGAAAATTGATGGAACTACTCACCCATAGCATCGCCATCCTATGGCATCGGCGTCTTGACCACCTTGAACATGCCTCTCTTTCTATTATGTCCAAAAAATTTCAACTTCTTGCAATAAACTAGTACGACAATCACCTATTTGTGAACCATGTCAACTTGGAAATCGACATCATTTACCTTTTTTGCATCTACTTAATTTATTCTTGTGCATTTCACTTAATAGAATGAACTTATGGACCTCACATGTGTGTTGCTTCTATGTGTACCAATGTTGTCTTGTCATTATTCATGATTTCTTTGATTACTCATGGATGTTTCATCTTTGCTAAATCCTATTATACGTTCACTCTTTGATGTTTCTTCGCGCTCGTTGGTGCGCAATTTAGAAACATCATCCATTATTGTTGGGAGCGTCAAGAAAAAGGGCGCCCTCGTGCGGGACGCGCAGCGGGCGCGCGGACGACGCACACGTACGCCACGTGTCGCAGTACGAACGCGCGTGAATAGCTCCATCCCTCGAGAGTGAGCTAGCTAGCTCAATCGATCCACCTGCTTGCTTGCCTGCTTAGCTCAGTACGCGTAGTTTGAAAATAAGAGAAAAGGAGAAAATAATTTATAAAAATCATGAAGGCGGTCCATTAGTCGTTGTCCCTAATATTTTGTCGATGCATATGTCGTTGCGTGTGCTGCGGGCTGCGCCCAACCAAAGGTAGTGCAATGCTCCGCCGAAGGCAGTGCACTGCCCAACCGAAGGCAGTGCAATGCTCCGCCAAAGGCAGCGTGCACTGCCTAACCGAAGACAGTCCAGCAGTGCACTGCCGACCGAAGGAAGTGCAGGCAGTGCACTGCGCAACCGACCGGAGGCAGTGCACTGTCCGACCGAAGGTAGTGCACTGCCTGACCGAAGGCAGTGCACTGCGCAACCGAAGGCAGTGCAGGCAGTGCAATGCACAATCGAAGGCAGTGCATTGTCCAACCGAAGGCATGCACTGCTGACCGAAGGCAGTGCAGACAGTGCACTGCTGATACCCACAAGTATAGGGGATCGTTGAAATCTTCAATGTGTAAGTATAGTATCGATCCCACGAGGAGTAGAAGGTATAAGTATTTATCCTCTCAAATAAGAGTGTCACCTCTCTTATTATCTATGCACTAGACAAACTAAAATGACTAAATGATGCAAGTGTTTTTGGGGTTTTGGTGTAGAGTTTGCAATAAAGTAAAAAGCTGGAAATAAAATATGACAAGTGAAAGCTCTCAAAGAGAGAAAGCCCAATCCTCTATGCAGCAAGAGGACAAGCTCAAGTGTGTGTTTCTTATAAGTGGAGAACGTTCCCAAGGTCTACCTACACTTCATGGCATAAATATTTCTAGAACAACAAGGTAAACATTTTGTTAAGTTTTAATCTTCTTTGGACGGAGCCATAATTAGGTAAAGCTAAATAAATAAACTAAACCTCTTATGATGGATCATGTGGCCAAGTAAATGACTGCACAAGAATTATTAAGACATAAAGTCCCACCATAGCATTAATCTTTAAGGTCCCCGATACTAATACCCTCATAATGCAACTTCATGATTCGGTCTCAGGTTTACGTGTCCTCCCAAGTCTTCCTCACTCCATTACATTACGGTGTTCTCCTATGAGCCCATATAGGTGAAGTGATGTGCAGTCGACGTTCGCACAACACCATCATAGAATTACATCACAGATAAAAACTAGACAAAATACCAACACATGTCATATAAAAATCATTGCCAATTCATCCTAAGCCCCCAGGAACATGAGAGAACTACTCACAACGCAAAGACATGATATGATTCAATGGTATAAGTGATACAACACAATCTGAAAATATGATCTCACCCCCAAACAATGACAAGTAGCAATCATACACAGGTAGAATAGCACTTAAACAATAGCTAGGGTCCTTCCAAAAAATGATGCTCGTAAATTTTCAGGTCATTTGGACGTCGTTTGGATCCCTGAAACATCAAAATATAGAAAATAGGGTTTTCTGCCAGTGTAGGGTTAATTCCAGAAAAATAGGAAAACTATGAAATCTTCCCAAAATCATTATAAAACAATGATATAACCCTTATATGATGCAAATATGATTGAAATATGAGTATTATAATGCAAAGTTCATGTATGCATTCTACATGCATCAACATCCCCAAGCTTAACCTATACTCGTCCTCGAGTATGAAGGTGATAAAACCAACATGGACTTTGCATTTTAATACTATCAATGGATATCAAAGATGATTACTATTGCTACATAAAGTCAAATGATTCATTCTTCAAAGGAGTAGCAATATGCAAGATAGATTATAAAGTGATATCAAATATTCAATGTAAGGATGTTCAATGATAATTCACAAAGTGCAACATAGAAGAAAGTACTATGGACCAAATGTATGCATAATGAAAAGTAAAAAGATCCTATAATGGTCATAGAGTACTCTTACAAAACTGAATATAAAAGTGGACACTTTGGAAAGATATATATATGAGTAGAGGTAAAACATGAATAAGTTTCATCTAACTTCCAAATGCTTCTACTTAAGTTAACGTTTGCAATGTGGTATTGATGTCAAGCTCTCATTACCCCTTATCATAACATCTTGAATGGTTAAAGTTTAAAGTGAAAGCAAATATGGGTAGTGTGCTTGACAAAGAAATGGTTGAAAGTCTCATGCCCCGTGAATACGAGTACCTACACCATGGTGTTACTCAACTTGGGATACAAAGCAAGTTCAAGCAAAAGCATTATATAATAGCATCATTAAGAGGGTCAACTGGGGTACCTCTTGTCCCAGGACATGGAACAAGCCCATGTCAAAATGACAAGACAAACAAACATAAGGAACAATCTCAACACCCTTTTTATTTACTATTGGTATAGCTTTTTATTGTGAGGTGTATCACTGAAGGTTCACATAGTATGTAAGTAAATTTCCACCATGACAGCATGGCTTAGATTAGCGGCCCAGGTATCTCTCTAGCCATTTATACAACTACTTAAACCTACTAAATTTCCACATTTATTTGGCACCATGATAAGCATCCATAAACAAAAGTACATGATATCAACTAAATATAATTTAGTGCAATGTTGAAAGCTTGCCATGTGACAGCACATTTGGGCTAACTACCAACCAAGACTCTTGTCAGTCTCACAACTTCATAATTTTAATCACAATGGTTCATGTTTACTAAATGCAATAGTAAGGTGTGAGAGCTATTTAACCAACTTTTCCCATGACAATCAATAACATAAGCATTTTAATTCAGAGGTATAGATAACACAAAGTATCATGATAAACATACTCGGAATAGCATAAAGCTAATAGGTAGATATGGTGGACTCACTGGAAAAACTTTTGTTGAAGGTGTTGGAAAACAAGTTTTTACTTGTTGGGATTTTTGGGCTAGCAAAAGGGAGAAAGTTGACCATCTAAATGCATGCACAAGTGTCCATAGAACTAACCAATCCATGTTAAACAAAGTAAAGTAACATTCAGCATCAAAACTTGAATAAGAGATAGCTCTTGATAAAACACTTGCAAATTAATACTCATTAAAAAGCACATGAATTATGCAACTATATGTATCTTTTTAAATCAACTCAAACATCCATTTCCCAATCTTATTATAGCATCCAACTTAATTCAACCCAAACTTCCAGTAGCTCTCTCATATAAAATGATAGTGGTGGTCTCAAAACAAAAATCAAACAAAAATAAAAAGCAAATAAAAGACGCTCCAAGTTTATGCGATAAAGTGCATTGATCGAAAAACAGAAGTTAGACGTGTGCAAACCGAGAGTGTGTTGGTCCAGTGGGGTTGTATTCACATCCCTAAGCTTATGGTATTCACCATCCTTGGATAGCTCTTGGTGCATCTCCTCTAATCCCTGTGAAAAAACTTCAAAACACTGTTTCTCCCATTTATTTTCTGTGGGGTGACATTAGTAGTGATAGACAAATGAATTACTTGCTGCATAGAATCCTTAGACAAAAATTAATATTAATGTCTTGAGATTGTATAATGTTGTATGCCTACTTATAAACTCAATTGGATCAAAAAGATTCAAGTTAAAAGTTCAAAGAATGCATCAAACAAAATGGGACAGAATCTGTCCAGAAAAACAGCAGCTGCGAAACGCATTTTTATACCCAGCTTAAGGATGTCGAAAAATTCTGAAACCAATCATCCATACATAGAATGAAAAGTTGCAGTTACAGTAAAAATTTAATCTCATTCGGAGTAACAGAATAGGAATTAAAAATCAAACCATGCATAGATTCGTGCTGGAATAAAATCTCCGAATGCAAATAGCAACTTTTTCAAACCAAAATGGGTAAAACTTGGCACTTTATTAATAATTTCAGAAAATAAACTAAAAACTAAGTATCTTGTTACAGCAAGAGGACACAAAGAAAATAAAAAATAAAAACAACCGGGTTGCCTCCCGTAAAACGATTTCTTTATAGCCATATAGCTAGGCTTACTTACTTGGTATCAAGATGGTTGGAGTGAGGTGGCTTGACATCCCCAAGCTTGAATTCTTGTACTTGTTCGAAACATGTAGGGTGAGCCTAGGGGTAACATCCCCAAGCTTGAGTGTTTGTCCCTCTTGATCATTGTTCATCACCCTCAACTATTCCACTTGAAAATTTCTCTTTACACAAAACTCAACATAAAACTTGATTAGAGGGGTTAGTGTCTCCATAAATTAAATCCTCATAGGTACAGCAGAGACATATCATGAGTTGATTCTACACCTTAGCTAATATTACTATGGTTGTGTATTGCTCTTTGATCGATAGACCACACAAAACACAAGTAATGAGAGTAATGCAAAATAAAAACAGAATCTGTCAAAAACTGGACAGCCCGTAAAGAGCGAATTTTCATAGGCACTTACGTTGCTCAAATAAGAAAACTTTGATCTAATGAAATGTGTATTAATAAATGAATATTTCTTTCGTAAAATATCAGGTCAAAATTTCTCGTCTGTGATTTTTAACATTTTTCGTAGTGAAATTCAGGAATCTGTTTTCTGGACAGCAAATCACTATTATATAATCCTACCTCTCAAAAGAGGTTATTCTTGCCATTAAGATGAAAAATAAGATACAAAGGTGATGTTACAGTAGTAAAAAAGCACCTTGACTCAAAAATCAAAAATCAAACTGAAGAAATCAAAAAGAAGCAAAAAGAACCAAGAAAATTCAAGAGAAACAAACAAAGAAGAAAGAAAATATTTTTGTTGTTTTTGATTTAGCAAAAAGGCAAAAGAAGAAGCAAATATATACAACATAAACACTCTTTTTATTTGGTTTTAGCTTTGGAAAAAGTTTTAATGATAGGGACTTTGCAATGGTTCCATTGGCATGAACAACACATGTTCAAGGTCGACCCCAACATCTCCATTACTCATCCTTCTCATTTACTTTCCCAAATTTTATATAAAGTGAAAATCTTAAACTAATTGTTAGAAAACAGTAGGTAAAGTTATTTTGCAAGTTCTCAATATATAAAGGTGTGCCCAAACTGAATAGGAAATAAAAGCATAAAGAGCACACCACAAAACATTAAACCATTAACTTTTAAGTCTAACTCTTTTCCTATGCATTGGCATTTATATATGAATAAATAGCAGCAATTTTGTGGTAACCAATGCATGTAATGATCAGTAGATTGCATTTTAAATAACATAGAAACATAAATATAAGTCTTTCTTCCTCTCTCATAACAGTTACAAGTAGTGGAAGCAAATTTGACAAAAGAACTATTAGAATGGTGCAACTTTGCAAACTTAGGAACATATAGAGGATTATTAAAACTATCATGTGAGCTATTAGTGTGTTTTCCCCTCTCAAAATAATTGCAAGAAGCACCATAAACATGATGGTTATGGGTGAAATGATTATTAGTGTAAGATAATTTCAGCCCACATAAGTACTTTTCAACATATAAAAGCTTCTCCTCCATGGTGTGAATAGGAGAGTTCAGAAATAAAGTAGGACTCTCATGAGTGAGAGTATTATCACAAGCGGCAAGTATATTATTTTTATCCTCACATAAAGTAGTAACAACTAAACATGGAGGATTATCAATAAGCATAGGACCATCATCTAAAGCATTATCATATAGCATATCTAAACCATACTCCTCATCATTTTTTAAATTATTATCAATAATGTTCTCATTAGGCATAGGTTGATAGTCCTCCTCATCATCAGAATCATAAAAGCAAAGTTTATCATCAACAAAATATTGAGTGTTACCCTCATCCATAGGTGGTGAAGGTGGATGTTTCCTCTCTTCATTCTCTAGTTGTTCATCATTTTCTTCATCATTTTGCTCTTCATTGTCCTCCTCTCCTCAGTGGTGAAGGTGGATGTTTCCTCTCTTCATTCTCTAGTTGTTCATCATTTTCTTCATCATTTTGCTCTTCGTTGTCCTGCATGGGCATCCCCAAGCTTAGGTTTTTATCCTCTTCTTCACATACTTCCTCTTCCAAGCTTATGTTTTCATCATCTTCTTCCTGCAAAATATTAGTACTTTCCATGGAAGCAAGAATTCTTTCTTTAACATAAACATTGTCACTAAATTCTTTTTTGCAAAGTTGGAGAATAATAGAAATTTGTACTTTCATTACACGAGCTTCATGACTAGTTGTAAGAAATTTATCAATAAGAGAGTCTATCTCATGGGCTCCAACATAAGCAATATATTTCTCAACTTGTTCTATATCAGGGCATGAAAATTTATCTTCACGATAACAAGCAATTATAGGATCACTATTATACTTGCATTGATAGTGGGAATGTTTAACAGCTCTTCTATTGCAACAAGTTACATCATGTAATTCACAAAACTGAATAGCCATTTTGTGAAGAGCTTCAAGCAATTTACGCATTCCTGTTCCCTCTTCGGTTGATTCATATTCAAAGTAGGCTTCATATTTTTAACATAACCATTAGGCATAGACATTCCAAAAAAAATCTCCATCTTTTTTTTTGTGTTTTGATATATAAAACTGAAAATAAAACTAAACTAAATGCAAAACTGAAAGTAAATATCTAGTGCAAACAAGAATAAAAACTTAAGCGCTACACTCCCCGGCAACGGCGCCAGAAAAACGTCTTGATACCCACAAGTATAGGGGATCGTTGAAATCTTCAATGTGTAAGTATAGTATCGATCCCACGAGGAGTAGAAGGTATAAGTATTTATCCTCTCAAATAAGAGTGTCACCTCTCTTATTATCTATGCACTAGACAAACTAAAATGACTAAATGATGCAAGTGTTTTTGGGTTTTTGGTGTAGAGTTTGCAATAAAGTAAAAAGCTGAAAATAAAATATGACAAGTGAAAACTCTCAAAGAGAGAAAGCCCAATCCTCTATGCAGTAAGAGGACAAGCTCAAGTGTGTGTTTCTTATAAGTGGAGAACGTTCCCAAGGTCTACCTACACTTCATGGCATAAATATTTCTAGAACAACAAGGTAAACATTTTGTCAAGTTTTAATCTTCTTTGGACAGAGCCATAATTAGGTAAAGCTAAATAAATAAACTAAACCTCTTATGATGGATCATGTGGCCAAGTAAATGACTGTACAAGAATTATTAAGACATAAAGTCCTACCATAGCATTAATCTTTAAGGTCCCCGATACTAATACCCTCATAATGCAACTTCATGATTCGGTCTCAGGTTTACGTGTCCTCCCAAGTCTTCCTCACTCCATTACATTACGGTGTTCTCCTATGAGCCCATATAGGTGAAGTGATGTGTAGTCGATGTTCGCACAACACCATCATAGAATTACATCAAAGATAAAAACTAGACAAAATACCAACACATGTCATATAAAAATCGTTGCCAATTCATCCTAAGCCCCCAGGAACATGAGAGAACCACTCACAATGCAAAGACATGATATGATTCAGTGGTATAAGTGATACAACACAATCTGAAAATATGATCTCACCCCCAAACAATGACAAGTAGCCAATCATACACAGGTAGAATAGCACTTAAACAATAGCTAGGGTTCGAACAATTTCAAACTATGAGGGGGATGAAGTGGATCACGAAGATGGTGATGGAGATGGTGCTGGTCTTGAAGGTGGTGTTGATGGAGACTCCGGAGGGGGGATGGAGGAGACCTCCGGAGGTGATTCCGGCGGCGTTTCCCCCCTCTGATCTTCTCCAGCGGTAGCCTTCTGTCTCCTGTTTCTTGGTTTTGTGTTTCTCCGCCGCCTCCCTCTGGAAAACGTCGAGGGACTATTTTTATAGTCATTTTTAGGTCAAAAGGAAGCTTCGGGAAGAAAGATCGACGGCAACGGAGCCACGAGGGACAAATTGGTGGGTCCCACGCGGCCAAGGAATCTGGCCGCATGGGCCCCCCTCTTTTGGCCTTCGGGCTTCCACTTTTTCGCATCCTTCGCTCCTACGCTTTCTTCCTTCCAAAAAATGATGCTCGTAAATTTTCAGATCATTTGGACGTCGTTTGGGTCCCTGAATCATCAAAATATAGAAAATAGGGTTTTCTGCCAGTGCAGGGTTAATTCCAGAAAAATAGGAAAAATGTGAAATCTTCCCAAAATCATTATAAAACAATGATATAACCCTTATATGATGCAAATATGATTGAAATATGAGTATTATAATGGAAAGTTCATGTATGCATTTTACATGCATCAACTGCCCAACCGAAGGCAGTACAGGCAGTGCACTACGCAACAGAGACAGTGCACTGTTAAAAGAGAAAAAGAAAAGGCAGTGCATTGGGCCCATCCGAGGCAGTGCACTGCAGAAAAGAGAAGGCCTTGCCCATTCTACTCGTTGCGGCTTGTTCACCATCTTCTCGATCACCGTCTTCAGGTCCCTCTCCTCCCTTGACTCCCTGGCCCGTGGAGGGGTCGACGTCAGGCTCGTACCTAAGAACACATAGCACATCCGCTTGATGTAGCAAGCCATCCATGGAGAGATCGAATTGATGAAGGGATAGGAGCGAGTTCACCTTATCTTGCATAGCCTTGGCTCTAGATCTTGTCATAGGGCCCGTAGGCGTGTCGGTCATGGTGTTGTCCACATGTGGGGCTACATCAAGGGCTCCGATGAGGATGGGTCCCCCTCCCACCGCCATGGAAGCCCTCTTGGTCTTCGGCGTAGGCGTTGTCGCTCGGGACGGTGCCGTCGTTCCACCAGTGGTCGCCTCCGCCGTTGTTCCACCAGTGGTCTCCTCCGCCGTTGTTCCACCAGTGGTCTCCTACGCCGTCCATTGGGTTTTTTTGGTGGTGTTGGGAGGGCGGAGAGTGGAGAGTGGCGAAGTGCGGGTAATGAGATCGGTGAGAATGCTATATGGGAACCGCAACGAGTAGATCGACAACATTTAACCGCAGACGGAGATCGCTTCGTTTCTTGGAAAGACCAGTTTGACAAGACAAGACGCTTCGTTTCTTCGCGTCATCATGACCTTCCCTGTCGCGAACGCATGCATTTTGACACGTCACAAACATCCTTACTTGTCACAAGCATATTATGACAAGTATGTGCTCCAAATGAGCTTCAAAGCTAGAGTAAACAGCCCCATTTCTAAGCAAGTTTTTTCGTCCTTCTCTAAATGAGCCAAAAAATACAATGTCATCCATCTAGACATGTCACGGCAATGTTTGACGCGAACTGACGTGATAATTTGATTCATGTCATGCCAGTTCGCGTCCAGAGCGCCCAGCTGTCTTGCGTGCTCTGGACATGAATGGGCCGACCTTTTTCTCGATTTATGGGAGTTGTTTGTCGGTAAATCCTACTAAACTCATTTAATGTCTGGAATATAGTTAAAAAGCTCAAAAATTCATGATATTCAGGGATTAGGCCTCCCATATGATATGGTTTGTGTGAAAATTGTGAGAGGTCAATTTGCAATCTTGTGGTACCTACTTCACGAAAAATATTGATTTCGATGCTAAAAAAAGAAAATAAAAAATAATCCTGAGATCTTGCTTTGGCAACATTGTTTACAATGTCAAAACACATGTTTTTGCCGAGTATGGTCATCATAGCATGAAGGTAGACATGGATATGCCATGATCTTGGTCATTTGGCTTGAAAGCCATTAAACTTCAGACAAGATTGTCCATTTTGTGCACACTTTTTTTATAAAATTATGTTATTGCAAGTTTATGATTTTTTCTCCATACTAGTACACTAAAAAGGAGGACCCCTGGTTTTACTTTTTTTTTATGTTTTCTCGATTTATCAGTTTTTTTTTCAAAACATGGCCAAAATTGTCCGTGTGACCATTCATAGCTTACGTCGAATTTTTCTACATTTTTCCTTGCAAATGCGTAAAATCATTATATAATACGTTATTATAATTTTTACATAATTTTGGGGCCAGACTATAACACACCTGTAGTTAAAAATTCTTTATCGCTCGATTAATCCTATTAAACTCATTTAATGAGTGGAATGTAGTTAAAAATCTCAAAAATTCATGATAATCAACGAGTTGGGTGAGGAGCTCCTGTACTCGTCTTCCTCCTCGCCTCCTGCGCAGCACAAGGACCTGGCGATCTATTGTTGTTGTTGATGTTGTAATCAATAAATGCAATTGGAATTATCTAGTTCTATGGTTCCATTATTTATTTCCAAACTACTCCCTAATTCAGATTGCTATTTTTCTAGATAAGTTATGGACTATGGACTAGTCAAATGAATACCACTGTCAAATGAATATTCATGGCTAGTCACCTAATCGTTGATAGAGATTACGTGTAATTAGAGGAATGCAAAGTTTGATTTTTTTTTTTAGTTGGCAAAATGGTCTGGCATAAGAAAAAAAGAATATTAGAGCACAATTTTATAAAAAAAATATGTACTTGTTGGAAGTGCATCTTTTATTTGTTCAAAAAAATTGTACTAGTTGGAAGTGGGATTTTCTGATCTCCCCACCCATGTTTGTTTACCCTAAAATATCACTATCCTAAAAAGGAAATTGTTTTTATTCAGTTATTATTAAAGCTGAAAAATCTAGTATTTTTTTTGTTCTTCAAATGAAATAGTTTGATTCAGAAAGTTTAAAATTTTGACGGGAAACACAGTGAGCAAAAACAAGAAAAGGGAATAGTTCGTTCAGTGCACATGCGCGAAGCTAACGTGCCAGCCAGCGTGGCAGCATGCACGCGGAAGCAACCAGCTAGCACGTAAAACCAAGGAAAGCGGCACACGAGCGAGTGAGTCTTGCACTTGGGATCTGCCGTATTAGTTGGTGAGGCGGTTGCGAATTCTCCTAATTCATGGTATACCACAGTTGTTTTCCCAGTATTCGTTAGCCATTCTTGGACTGCGGTTATACTTCCATTTGCCCCTTTGTTTGGTAGTCGTTCTTGGATTGCAGTTATGTCCCAAGTTCCATTGTTTGCTATGATTGGAACGCTTCACCTTCATGCCTAAGGCTGCGACTCACTGCCTAAGCCTTCCAAGGGTGACTTCTTTTGTGATTTCTACCTTGCTTCTAGGTCCCAGGAAGCAAAAGCCTAAAAGAACTCTATAGATTGTGGCCAGTTTCTACCCACCAAAATCCAGAAACTTGCTTATGCATAAGCAGAAACTTAAAAGAAGTCACCCTAACTCTACCCACACCAGCTAGCTGCCTATATAAACCCCTCTTGATCTGCTCCAAAACCTCAACAAACCACGCTAGTCCTCTGCTAGGCAAACACTGAAACACACCACCTCCACCCTGAAGCCATGGAAGCTGTTGCTATTCAAGCGCGTGCGGTGCTGATCGTGGCGCTCCTGCTCTCCGCTGGCACAACCAGCCTGGCCGGCGGTAACACTGCATACGAGGCGCTCCAGAGCTACAGCATCCCCCGGGGCATCCTCCCCCTGGTGGTCACCTCGTACACTCTGTCGCCTGGAGGGGATTTCACTCTCAGCCTCGCGTCATCCTGCAACGTGGAGGCCGGCGGGAACACCGTCCGCTACGATGACCTGGTCTCCGGAAAGATCGAGACGGCGAGCTGAGTGGCAGAGCTTGCAACAACCTCCTGGGGGGGAAATACAATATCTGATTTTATGGGAGGGCAAAACATACCCAAACACTATATATAAACTCTCTCTAAAAAAATCCTAAAGACATGTGCAAATCCGGGGGGGGGGGGGGGGGCGGTGGCCCCTCCTGAACTGCACTAAGCTCCGCCGTCGGCCCGAGCATCACTGCCCTCAGTGAGGTCCACGAGAATCTTGTGCTCTTTTGGATCCCCATCGCTTCGGTGCAGGTCCATGGCGACCAGGTGGAGTTCACTGCCGAGCCCGTGACGAAGAGCGTCCCCACATCTGTGTTCGCAACCTCCCCGAACTGCATCTGAGCAGCTCCGCATGCGCCGTTCAGTCGATCGCGACTGATCTGACAGTTCCTCTGCGCTGCTAGTGTGTGACAAGAATCACAATGTTGTATAGATGTGCAACTAGGTGATAGCAACCTATGTGATGAGGTACATGAAGTAAAAAACTCAGCAGAATACAAGTAGTAAAGGATAGAAGTAACTGTAAAGGTTGACACAACCAATTGATTCCCGTAGTTCCTTTCCAAGGGAAGTACATCTACGTTGGAGGGGTGTGGATCCTCCTTGATACTCCTACAAGCACGTTCGTGCTCACCCTATTCTCCATGAACTCCTCCCGTGAGGGATTAGCTCGTTCCACTATGAGGTCAACTTGAAGGCGTCGACCAAACATTTACAACAAGGTTGGGGCTCTCCACAATTGTATTGGAGGCTCCCAACAACGCCCCAATGCTTCTTACAACAAGAGGAAGCTCCGAAACACAATCTTTCGTCTAGGGTTCCAAGGAACCCAAGAGGTTACAAGATCCACAAGGGATTATTGGGGGGAATCGAATTTCCTTTGGTGGAAGTGTAGATCAAGGTCTCCTCCTTCACTCCTCAAAAGAAGGTGTTTGGGGCAAGGGAGTGGGAGATCTAGGTGTTTGAATCTTGGATCATTAATGGATGATAGAGAAAAGTGGAGCCTTGGTCTTCTTGGAAAGAAGGCCCCTTTATATAAGAAGCCATTCAAACCAGCCGTTGGGGTGCAGAAACCCGCACGGTCGGTAGTACCGGTCAGAATGGCGGTCCTGAGAGTCTGCACACACATGGCTGAAACATAAACGTCGTTCTTCGCGATGATCCTTTTTGGGAGATTAACAACAGTTCATGTAAGTCTAAAACACACCATTAGACCGCAAGTTGCATCGTCATCCACCCCAAAACCACTTAGGAATGGAAATATCATTTCAGCTGGGCTACCCGGGTTGTAGCACTAGAAAAATGGGTGTACACATTAGAATTTCGGCAACGAATTATGAAGCCTAGGATTCTAGCACCACACATCCCATTGCAGAACGACCTAGCCCATTGGAGTGGCAACCGGTGCTCTTTCCTACTCGGCGTTACCTAGTGGACGCTCGCGGACCCTACGTGGTTGTGTGTCACACATGTTTTTAGTCTTCTATGTGTTCCCCTAAAATCAATTTTCCAAAAAATACTAGGCACCTGGTGGCACGCGCGAGCAATCTAGCAAGTCGCTCTGCTCTCCGTTCTCTCCACTTTGATTAGCAAATCTCATCCATAGTTGTTGCACCACTTATCAAAGTTCAGTCATAAGGGACGTGTTTGGTTGCTCGCCAAAACCTCCAACGAGGCCCCGTGGGTGCGAAATCGTGGTGTTTTCTTGGCTAGGCCGCATGGGAATTGGCCCACACACGCTTTAAGGCACCTCAAAACTTCACCCTTGAGGAACGCTTGATTCAACCGTTTCTAGCAAGCCAACTTTGTTCTTACCAAAAGCAAACCCATGCGCAGTGTTAGGGGCTCGCCATGTATTTTAGCTTTTGCACATGTGTGTTCACATTTCTTAATCTCCTTCACTAATCCCTTTTAATCTACAAAACCATGCTTCGATTTGAGATAAGATGTATGCGAAAAAGCTGGACAACCACGTTGTGATTCCATTTCCATGGTCGGTTTCGAACCTTTTCATATTTATATTCAAAGCTTTTCTAGACTAATTTTGTCAAATTCGTCGCATACGGCCAACCATGAGAAATTTCCTTTTAAGAGTAGGTTCAACTTGTCATTTCATACAATTTTCGTGTTATAAGTTTTTCGTTTGAAATTTCCTTTGAGTAGGTTCGATTATTTTCTACAATAAAGAGATATTATTAGCAGATGTATCTAGAAAAAGTTTAGAGAAAATAAGTAGAGCGCATATTGAACTTGATACAGATTATATAGTCTACTTTTACTTCAAAGCCTTGTTAGAGAATTTATGCCGTGTCGATTGTATTATACTATTACTACGGTATGTTTTGGTTGCATAGTATAGTAGAACTTGTTTGTGACGTGTAATAAGTTAGCACCCCTCAGCCTCATGTTCATTCCTGGCTGCCAAGAAGCAAATGAGTAACAAACTGACCAAGGCATACAGACGCAGAAGGTGAAGTTTGGATCATAACGCTAAGGGGCTCTTTTGTTCGAAAGAATTTGATAGAAAATTTTAGGATTTCATTCCTGGGATATTAGAGCTTGTTTGGTTTACAAAATTAGAAACCATATAAATATTTCCTATGGGCTACTCTTCATGGACGAACATCTGTGTTTTTTCTGTTCCGGTAAGGGATGACATTTCAATCCTATGTTTTCATCTTCCTGCGTTGTGAAAATCCTACAAACCAAAGAGGCCCTAAGTTAAGAGTACAATGTAGGCGCCCCGTGTATCACGCAATTCATATCTCACCCTAACATCCGAGGAAAGTAAGGAAACGGTTTCCCTTTCCATGACACAAGAGCTTGATGTAAAGACTGCTAAAACATACATCTCAGAGGAAAGATAGAATTACGTCTCAGATCATCCAAACAGTAGGGCTACAAACATATACAGATTCCTGAGAATTTCGAACATAAGTTGTTAAGCATAGTAGTTCAAGCTCGACTTCTTCTTGGCCTGGACTTGTATTATCCCCTCGTTGAAGTCCTCGTGAGTTACCTGCGCAAGAGGTGAGATCAGGATCGGAGACCAAAAACGCTGAGCACCAAAATGGCATCTACGGCTTAATTAGAACTGTAGTTATTGCAGATTTGAGAAATGCCACTGCAATTTTCTGTCTTTCGGAAAGTGCCACTGCAATCTAAGAATGCAAAGTAGAACACTGCAATCTCCTGTGATGAACTGCCGAGAAGAAACTCAAACATGCTGCGGACACACAAGAGGCAAATATTTCTTTCAATATTGCAGTGCTTAATTCTTCCAGCCTTTTCTCATTTATTTATGCTCCACCCTTTTCTCTCATCTATTTATGCTTAGTACAGAGTTCTACACTTCTACTAGGACTCGGACAGAAAAAAAAAACCTGCAAGAATCAACTAGTAACGATCTTTCATAACACATTAATATTTCTAAACTGGCTCCAACTAGTACTATTTCTGAAAAGCACACGCCTTTAGTCCTTTACATGTCAAAGGTTATTCCAACATAGAATGTGAAGGATATGGGCATTTTAAGTAGGCAGCTTTTAACTAAGAGCATTATAATTTCTAGCCAGTTCTGCAAATATTAGAATGTGATAGCTAGACCCTTGACGGTTTTGTCAACGTCACTAGTTTAAAAGTTATTAGAATGGAAGGGCGATTGTACCAAACATGGCCAGTAACTAAAAAGGCGCAGGTCAGGCTGCACCCTGATAAGTCATAGCTACCATACCACTTGTTCTACTCCAGATAGGATTGTTATCTAACTATCGGTACAGTGGTGCTTCAATGATCATAATAAGCAGCCAAGCACAGCTTGTGAGAGTGATATAGTAAGACACACCTCTGTTGCGTCTCTCCGTAGTGCGAGCATACCAGCTTCTACACAAACGGCCTTCAGCTGTGCTCCATTGAAATCGTCTGTTGAGCGAGCCAACTCCTCAAAATTCACATCTGGGTTTACATTCATTTTTCGTGAATGAATCTACAGAGCACCATAAACACCACATTAGTTCAAACATCATTAACCGAATAAAGCAAACAGATGAACAAACTTTGGCAAATCAGGCAACACGTTCTGCAAACCTACTTGCAAGATTCTAGCTCTTGCTTCTTCAGATGGATGAGGGAACTCAATTTTCCGGTCCAAACGACCAGATCGCAGCAGAGCAGGATCAAGGATGTCAGCACGGTTTGTTGCAGCTATGACCTGCAAGTTAACCAATATTACATCATCAACATATGAGATGATTAAACAGAAAACACTGATAAGCCAAGTTATAACAGAACTATGAGGATTTGTAGCAAAAATGCACTGATATATGTACATTCCGGACATCAAAAAATCAAATAAAATCATGCCAACACCATATGTTGTCACTATCATAGTGCAGGAATTTCTGCATCTGAAGGTGCAATATCAATAGTGACTGGCATTCCTGAAAGCAAAATGAGCATGAATCTGTCTTCTTATTTCTATGCAACAATATCCATCCCTCAATTAGCTCAACAAACTATGTGAATTTTTATCAATAGTGTTGTATGTTAGCAAGAAATCTGTCTTAGTTCATGCACAGCAGCAAACCAAGCAACAAATATTAGCATATAGTAACCTTTATTCTCTCATCACTGCTAAATCCATCAAGCTGATTGAGCAATTCCAACATAGTCCGTTGAACTTCTCTATCACCGCTGACTTCACTGTCAAATAAAGCGAATTTCTTGTTAACATACAGCACTATGTATGTCCCAACAAAAATGTTTTATTTCCCGTGTTCTGAGATCCAAGCTTTTCCACACAGAAGGGGAACTAGAAGCGCAAAATTCTAGCTTTTGCGATCTTATCCACAAAATTTGTACATCTACATAACATAAGTGGTAGAATCATTAGCTTAACTAATGCAGGAATCATATAAGATATACCTATCAAATCTCTTGGTACCAATTGCATCAATTTCGTCAATGAAAATGATGCAAGGAGCTTTTTCTTTAGCAAGCTGAAAAGCATCCCGGACAAGCTTCGCTCCATCTCCAATGAACATCTGAACACACCAGCAAGAATATCATCATTCATCTACTAGAAACTATATCCAAGTAAACTAAATACAAGGGAAAAATAATGCATGATGAAGGTAGTGTTTCATGTTATGCTTGAATGATAGATCAAATGGATATACAATCAAATTGAATTTTATTCCTAACATTGAACAATGCTAAACCATGGAACTTTTATTTCCAGTTACACCAAATGCGTTGAAGAAAAAATTGAAACAATAGGTGATAGATTCACCAAAAGCATCACGAATCTAACCAAAATTAAGCATCAAAATAATAAAATAAATCACTTGAATTACAGACATTAAAACCACTTGTCAACACAATAACGATATTACATGCAGAAGATGCTTACTGACAGCAAAAAATTGGAGTTGGGAAAGTTTTGCTCTAGGACCCAAAAAGGTTCATGGCAGCATAGGTATTCTACAAAATCCAATGCTTCACAAGATGTCGCTCCATTTTGAATGAAAAAAATCACAGATCTTTAACGCATTAATACATTTGCATTTCTCTCGCTGATGTTTTACAATAATAACATGATGGTGTGAGTTGGTAAGGGGGAGAGAGTGTAAAAATATTTTTTAATAAAAGTTGTGTGTATTATTGCTATCCCCAATAAATTCTTTAGATCAGCACAGCAAATAAAGAGCAAAAAGAATCACAAAGTTGCAAGCATCGGCATGATCATATAAGAAGAAACACAAACTGATACAAGATGGAGTATATTAAGTAGAAAAATTACCTGAACAAGCTGTGGCCCAGCTAATTTCAGGAATGTAGCATTAGTCTGCGCAGCACATGCACGAGCCATCAATGTCTTCCCAGTTCCCGGTGGTCCATATAAGAGGACCCCTTTGGGAGGACGAATACCTAACTTTTGGAACTGGTCTTTGTGTGTCATGGGCAGAACTATTGCTTCCACGAGCTCTTGAATCTGTATTCAATAATCCAGAATGCAAAAGAAAAAAAGACAAGAGGAAATGAGCACAGAAACAGGGCATTACTTGATCTAATGAAGAATGACTCGACCATTCTCGAAGGAGCGATAATTTGGTTAGAGAGGAAACATAAATACTTCCAACATTTATTCAGTGGAATACCTGCTTTTCAAGACCACCAACATCATTATAATCCTCCGTGGGTTTTTCATCCACCTCCATCGCTTTTACTCTTGAATCATACTCAGAAGGCAGTGTATCTAGTATAAGGTAGCTATCTTTGTTTACTCCAACCAAATCACCAGGCTTGAGCGTGTCAGGGTCAACTAACCCAACCACAGGAAGGAATATAGTCTGTATTTGAAAATAAAAATGATCTCAATAAAAAAAAAGTTTTCTTATTTTTATTGAATTAAATGGCATGCTTAAGACCGGAATGTGTTCACAAAACAAAGTTCTTTTATCCATGAACGTAAAAAAATGCAGATACATGGTAGTTTAGATGAATCAAAGCCACGATCAAGCAGACATGTGCATGTTAATAGTTGAGTAGATAAAAGATTCATAACCCCACAACAGGCAGAGCCACACTATTGTTTCCTGGATAAGCACAATACCATCAGATAATTGATAGACATGTTTACATTTCGCATTACTTCCAAGAATTGTTTGATTTATATTATGGATGTAGTAGAAACCTTACTATCCTTGGTAAAAAAAATCAAAGAACTAAACATGCTTCAACATACTGCATTGCTATTGGCTCTCGATTAGAACTATCTTTGCACCCAAATTGCTCCATGCCAATATAAAGCTAACTTTAACCACCAACGTGGTAACCTACGTTCCAAAACATAAGGCGTATAAGCTTTGTCAAAAATGAAAAGTTCTCTAAGTTCGACCATGTTTATAGAGACAAATATCAATATCTACAATATCAAACAATATCAGTAGATCTAGAATGAAATATCTTTTCGTAATGTATATAATAACTGCAGATGTTGATGCTTTCTTCTGTATACTTGGTCCAACTTAGAAGCTTTGGCTTTTGACAAAACTTATACGCCTTATATTTGGAACTGAGGGAGTAGTAACTAGGAGTAGTATATTAGTGCCGTAGTGGCTTCCATTATTTTAACCAGATCTTTTGGTGAACAAATGGAAACATCTCATCCAATATGAGGGAAAATCTAGGAACTACATGAATATACAAAGAAGTTTCTTACTTGTCTCGTGGAGGTCTTCAAAACGACACATTTCCCTTTCCTTTGTGAGTCTAAATCTATGTTAGCACCATCCTCCTCAGCTTCATCCTCAGGGTTCATCTCCAGAATCTTAAACAATTGAGAAAAACAGAAACCACATGAATAAACCATAAATGCACCATAATACAACATTATTTTTCAAACTAGCATAGGTCAAATATCTTATGCAGGTTTGTGGTCACACCTTTAGACTACTCAAAGTTAAGCGGTGATAACTTACCCAGTAACAAAGTTCCAACATAACTGAGTGTTAGTATTTGTAACCAGGTCGATTGTTGCTGATAAAAGTCGCTGATTAAAACACTACCACTGCAAGTACGAACTAGTTCCTAGTTAACCCGGCAGACGACTTACCAAAAGAAATAATAGAAGAAAAGTGATGAGAGAATAAAAATAAGAGGTGTTTTCTTACAAATGACTTGCACTGCTTCTGCACATAAGGTTACGTATTAACCTATATCAGAATCAATGAAGCAAAAGACAGTTCTACCAGTATGCATATAGCTGTACTGAAAGAAACAGCAACACACACTGAAACTTTCACTAATCAGCTTCGCACAATCCAAAATTGCCCTATGAAGCAGAAACATGCAGCATGATAAGCGATCGAGAACCAAATTAGGAGCCTAGGAGGAAACTAAGAGGCAATTGCGGATGCCACAGTGTTTTATTTTCTACTACCTCGACGATGTTGCCGACGAGGTAAGGCAGCTGCTTGTTGAGCTTAATCTTCTCCTGGTTCTCCTTGACCTTATCCTTGAACGTCTCCAGCTCCAGGTTCGTCCGCTGCAGCTCGTCCTGCGCGCAGTCGGAAAAGGGGAAACAGAAACACACCAATCAGACCTAAACCCAAACCCTAACAAACCAATGCCGGACGAAAAGAGGAGCTCCGAATCCCGCGAGACCCTTGCTCGCCCTTTCATGGAGGCGAGCCCCGAGGGTGATCTGGGTTTCGGAGGGCGCGGCTTGCCTTGAGGACGCGGATCTCGTTGTCCAGGAGGCGGGAGGCCCGGACGACGTCCTCCGTGGACATGGAGGCCAGCTGGTCGTCCTCCGCGTCGTCCACGGCCATCGGCGCCGCCGCTGCCGCAGCCGCGGGCGCAGGGGACGACATTGGCGTGGTGTTTCGTGTGCGCCGAGAGAGGAGGCGGCGTCGCGATGGACTGGAGGCGAGGTGTCGGACTCTACGGGGTTTCCGTACTTCCGTTGCTCTCTGTAGAGAACCGCGCCGGGTTGTTTACCCAAAATTTGGTTACCAAATGTATAAAACTTGATGCTGTCAAAATAATCCATTCTAAAACTTGTATTTGTAGAGGTTAGATAAATCAAATCTCAAACTTTAAATCCCGATGGTGAGCCAGAAATTCGCTTTGGAACCCGAGCTCACATGCTCCTGATTAAATGAAAAATCGGAAAAAATGTTAAAGCATTTCAAAAGATTTTGAAAAAAATTGGTGATAACATTAGGGATGGCAATGGGTACCCGAAACCCGCAAACCCGACGGGTACCCGCTTTAAATGGGGAGGGTTTGGCTGAGAATAATACCCACGGGTCTGCTTATTAGTAAAATCTCAGACCCGTCGGGTCTGGCGGAGGCGGGTCTGGAGGTGTCGAACCCGCACCCGCCAACCCGCAGACCCGTGAAAACTCAAAACACACACTAATCCTACCACAGGCCACCCCACGCGAAGCCACCAACGCACGCACTGACACACCCCACACCACGGGCCACACACACGCCCCACACCAGTACACCACAAGGCCACACACACGCACCGACGCAACCCACGCCAGTGACCAGGCTCCCAGCGACCCAGACCCAGCCCCGCACGTGCCTGCGCCGCCGTCGCCCGGATTCGCGCCGCCGCGCCCGTGCCTGCGCCGCCGTCGCTCGGATCCGCGCTGCCCGTGCCTGCGCCGCCGTCGCCCGGATTCGCGCCGCCGCGCCCGTGCCTGCGCCGCCGTCGCTCGGATCCGCGCTGCCCGTGCCTGCGCCGCCGTCGCCCGGATCCGCGCCGCCCCGCCCGTGCCTGCGCCGCCGTGCGCCACCGCTCCTTCCGTCTTGCACTGCCGCCGCCCGGTGGGTACCCGTCGGGTCCGGGAAACCCGGCGGGTCGCGGGTCTGGTGGCGTTGTGGACCCGACGACGGGTACGGGGCGGGTCGCGGGGGCGGGGAGCAGGGTCGGGTGCGGGTATGGGGGGACCAAACCCGGCCCCGAACCCGGCGGGTGCCATCCTTAGATAACATATACAAATTTTCTACATGCATGATAAATTTCGTAGTGAAATAACAATTTTTCTGCTGTGTGTATAAATGACAAAATCAGTTGTCAAAATGAGAGTTAAAACATATCTTTCCAGCCACGAAATTTGTCATGCATGTTGACACGTACATCACCAAAATTTTACATAATTTTTTAAAATGTTTTAATTTTTTCAAATTTTTCATTCGGACAAGAGCATGTTGGATTACAGCGAGCCGTGGAGCAGGGCACGTGTGAAGACAGGACGCATCACGCTCGCTGGATCGGACGGTGGACAAACCGGAGGATGCGACGCTGTAATTCCACGGATGATTATAAGCGTTTCCCTTTTTTTTTTTTGCAGGGACCATTCAGAGACTCAAGATCCCACTCCTGCATTCTTTGAAAAAATGTACAGAGAATCCAGTCCAGGGCTGTTTTCGAGATCTAAATAGCCACAGACCATAGTATGAATGTTCCTCGACAACCCAGCGATTCCACGTGGGCGTACTAGTCCCGGCCTTATCCTCATCCCGAAGACCAGAACAACCTCTTTAGTTAGACATGTGTCAAAGAGATCACTGAATATTTTAGCTAGAGGTTCACTGATAATCTATTCATCTTCCCAAAATCTGGTTCGACGGCCATCTCCCAGCTTACTTCTAACTTATAAAATAAATCATTCACACTCATTAGTCCTTGACAGAACAAAGAGTTACTAGGTTTAGCCGGATCCCAGAGAATACAATCTGGTTCGGCGGCCATCTCCCAGCTTACTTCTATAAAACTTATAAAATAAATCCTTCACACTCATTAGTCCTTGACAGAACAAAGAGTCACTAGGTTTAGCTGGATCCCAGAGAAAACAAGTGAGACAGCACGAGTCAGCTTTAAGACGGATCCCGGAGAATACAATATTTTCCCAAGGTAGGTTTCATACTGATATACATATACGAATACAAGTATACAACCATTCTTCACACCGTTAAGGCTCTTACAAGCATACATACATACATACATACATACATGGACGATGAGTTCAAGCGACTATCTCTTCCTCTTGAGCCAGTATCAGTTCTGTCCTACACACTTCACTCTCCACCCACTGCGGTGAGAAAGAGGCACCAGCAACTTTGCCAGCCCCCTTCGCCTGGCCTGAATACTTCATGATCTTCAGCCTCTTCCTCCCCAGACCGGCAGAGATCCTGCGAGACTCACCGTTCCTCTTGGTCGGTTGAGTTTGACCCGACGACTCCTCCACCCGACGATATTGGCAGCGCAAGCATCCTTGAAACGCTGAGTTCCTCGAGCGCAAAGGTCCTGTCAGCGTTGCTGGCACGGTTAAGATCCTTCATTGTTCTGTCTACGGAGAACTCATCCGTCCTGGAAACTGAGCGGCACCAGCGCCTGCATTGCCCGCTCCTGATGCTCTCCGAATCGACCTGCCTGCAGTTGAAATAGGCTTGTGTGGGTGGTTAACTACCGCTTGGAGAAGCGGGTGCTGCTTCTGAAGAAAGAAATAGTCGCGGTGAGCCGGCTTGTCGTCAGGCACCTGCAAGTATTGACTGTTGAGCCAGTGTTTCTCGAGCTGGTCAACGGTTTCTCCTTGCTGCATCACATGGTACAATGTGCTAGATAAAGCGAGCCATTCAGTAAGTTCATCCCCAACAATCTGCAAGAATTAGGTGACATTTATCGTCAAGTTAGCACTTAGCAAAAATAATTACATGTGCATGTATTATAACAACGATGGAGTTGATGTCCTTAGAGTACGGGAAAGACGGCACAAACCTCAAAGAGTAGAAGAATGTCTTTTGCCGACGTAAGATGCCCAACAAAAGTAGATGAAGATGGAAAAAAGCTGAAGCATAACAAAAGCCAGAAATGTAATCAGAACAAAGGGCAGGTTTGCTGCTATTGAAATTAATCTGCAAGATTGTGATTTCAGTAAATCCAATTACTTACATGCTTGTTGTGACTTGGTGTTGTGCAGCTGGATTTGTTTTGAGACCAAACCCAGACTCATAAACCCGCACATACGATGAAATTATTGGACATTACTGAAACAGCTTGAAATCATTGGCAATGCTAGGCAGGATAAACTGGAGGTGTTACTAGAAGTGCAATTCAATACACCTGTTAACAAGCTTCAAGCAACCCAAAAAAAAGGTTAGATCCTCTGCATCCAGCAGACTCCTCATTGGTTACTGCAATCTTGGTTAGCATAGTGCAAAATTTGGGCATTCTCTAGTACTCCAATAACTACTTTCCTAAGAAGAGAAAGGATGGTAATGTCTGTAAACTTCTCAATACACAATATTTTCCTAACTGAGGTTAGGCTTCACATTAATATACACATACAAGTATACAACCATTCTTCACTGCATTAAGGCTCTTGCAAACATACACGGGCGATGAGTTCAAGCGGCTATCTCTTCCTCTTGAGCATCTCCAGAATCAGTTCTGGTTTCCTGCACACTTCACTCTCCACCCACTGCGGAGAGAAAGAGGCACCAGCAACTTTGCCAGCTCCCTTGGCCTTGCCTGAATACTTCATGATCTTCAGTCTCTTCCTCCCCAACCCGGCAGAGATCCTGAGTGATTCACCGTTCCTCTCAGCGCGGTCGGTTGAGTTTAACCTGATGACTCCTCCATCTGACGGCATTGGCAGCGCGAGCATCCTTGAAATGCTGAGTTCCTCGAGCATGAAGGTCCTGTCAGCATCGCTGGCACGGTTAAGATCCTTCCTTGATCTGTATACGGACAACTCATCCGTCCTGGAAGCTGAGCAGCACCCTGCGTGCTGCAGGCCTGCATTACCCGGTCCTGATGCTCTCCGAATCGACATGGCTGCAGCTGAAATAGGCTTGTGTGGGTGGTTAACCGCCGCTTGGAGAAGCGGGTGCTGCTTCTGAAGAAAGGAACAGTCACTGATGAGCCGGCTTGTCTTCAGGCACCTGACAGTGTTCAGCCATAGTTTCTCAAGCTGGTCAACAGTTTCTCCTTGTTGCATCACATGGTACAATGTGCTAGATAAAGTGAGCCATTCAGTAAGTTGATTTCCATTTATCTGCAAGGATGAGACGATGTTTATCATCCAGTAAGCGCTTAGCACAAAATATATGTGTGGATGTGCCTGTATAACAACAATGATGGAGTTGATACCCTTAGAGTAGTGGAAAGATGGCACAAACCTCAAAGAGTAGAAGAATGTCCTTTGCCGACGTAAGATGCCCAACAAAAGTAGATAATGATGAAAAAAACCTGAAGCATAACAAAAGCCAGAGATGTGATCAGAACAAAGAGCAGGTTTGCTGCTATTGAAATTAATATGCAAGATTGTGATTTCAGTAAATCCAATTACTTACATGCTTGTGACTTGGTGTTGTGCAGCTGGATTTGCTTTGAGACCAAACCCTGACAGCCTCATAAACCTGCACATACGATGAAATTATTGGACATGACTGAAAAATCTTGAAATCATTGGCAATGCTAGGCAGGATAAACTAGAGGTGTTGAATCTGAAGTGTAATTCAACACACCTGTTAACAAGCTTCAAGCAACTCAAGAACAAGTTAGATCCTCTGCATCCAGCAGACTCCTCATTGGTTACTGTAACATCTTGGTTAGCATAGTGCAAAATTTGGGCATTCTCCAGAACTCCAATAACTACTTTCCCAAGAACAGAAAGGATAGTAATGTCTGTAAACTTCTTCTCTAAGCAATACTCAATATTGGCTTGGAATGACGACATGTTTTCATCAATTGTGCGGATAAAGTATTCAAAAAACTGGTCTAAGAAAACCATGTAAAAAGCCTCTGAACAATAATTGGAGTTCGTACAAAGGGATCCATAAACCTCAATAGCCAGCTCCACCTCTAAGTCTTGTGTCACAGGAAGGTAACCCTCAAAACTAGCGAAAAACGGATAACAGAAGAACTGACAGAGTACATCATAGCCACTTGAGCTAAGCTTCAAGTAAGAGATCATTTGCTCATTCAAGCGCTTTGATACTTTGTTCCATAATACCAACCATTTTATTCTTAGCCGACTATCTGCTGGACTCATGATCTGCATATACAAAAAAGCAACAGCAGCATGAAAGTTCTCCCCGAGATCATATGAACATATAATTAAAGCCAATTGCTCGGCATTTCCATGTGACAACTCTCCAGTAAACTGGGCTACGACTGACAGAGATAGTGCAGTCAAGTAAACTGCTGGAGAAACCATCGCCATGTAAGCAAGTGGCCTGATTCTTGGATAAGATAACTTCGGACTGCATTCTGCATATTGCATCTCCTTTATTTGTTCGATGTCTAAGCATAACTCGTACTTTCCAGAAGCCAACAGAGAATTATCCAGTTCCTCTGCAGCACATGTCACCAACTGAAGACCAAATTGCACTAACACTGTGGAACTGTTACTCTTCTGCTTCCCTACCAAATCCAGGAACACCTTCTTTACAAACTTGCATACCTTAGTAATGCATACTGCAACATTGTCATCAGCAAACTTTGAGTTACACTGAACTCGAACTCCCTGTAGAAGCAACCTGAAAATCTGTGTTGTGGAGTCCATGATAGTTACTGCCATTCCAACAGCCCTGTTCAGAAGTAGTTCTGGATTCAAAATTGAGCTAAGGATCCCCAACTGAAAATCAAAGCTGTTAATGTCCCAGGGTAACCATTTGATTTGATGGACATCCAACAAGGCCTCAAGATGCGTACAAGTTTGGGATACCAAGTTCTGGTTCAGTGGAACACACACATTCTCTTCGGGTGAGCTCAAATGCCTAACTCTTAATGAAACAAAATCATGAAAAAGATTGATGCAAAATGACCAGAGTGGCTTGTTCTGATTACCAAGTCCAATGGAGAAAATTATCTTGAGTACTGGCCCAAAAGCAGCCTCAAGAATAGATAAATGATTAATCGAATCACCAAGTTTATATAGAAGGTAATGCCATGTGCTCAAGCAGGAGGAACTTAAAGCAATATTATGACTTCTCGACAGAACTCTGCATAAAGGCATCATAATTAGCCTTATCTTTTTCATCTGAGCATTAGCATGTGCTCTGGGTTCAATAGGAGACATCACTGTGTCTTGATCCACATTTTCTAAAGCCTGTGGCCCAAAAAATGTATCCACCAAATTTCTCCAGGTAACCTGCAATTCTGAAAAGATTATCATATTTTACTGGAATATATTTGTCTTACAAGAATAAAAGTGTACTTCAGGAAATAGTTTAACTCACCATTGTGGTTATCTGAACTTGTGTATCAGGATCAGTAAATAACTGCTCAGGAACTTTAAGGACTTTGTTAAGTAGAGGTCTAGTGCTCACTGCACTTGCGCCGAGTAAGGATATGAACCATCCCCATGACTTCACTGCTTGAATTTTTTTCGAAGGGTCATTGAGCATATTAAGCATAGAAGAGAGTAGCTTTTGCTCCAGGTCTGATGCTACTTCCTGCACAGCACGCAGAAAGTAAAACTCGACTGAGGAACTATTAATACATGGAAAACAAGAAATTGGAATATTGGATTACACATTTACACTAGGAAGTAAAATGGTACAACGAGAGGTTGGTAAATAACACAAGCAACATTGCAATAGGCAAAGCAGCAGAAGATGGTAAATCATTTAACAAGAAAAATCTAAGAGTCACAAAAGTATGTAAAAAGACTAAATGTCAAATGTAACACAAACATTAGTGTAACGGAGAAGCACTATTGTACTGTGCCAGGTATTAATTGGCTCAAGTTAATCTGTTAGCAACTTTCAGTCTGCTTTCTCAAATGGGTTCTATAACCATTCCAGACTAAAAACTGCAGGCAATTTCAGTGCTACATAGATAAGAAAATGTTGGTTTTTATTTTCCCTATGAAACGCCAAGGCATGTCTTATCAGTAACAATCTAAATGCAAAACATTTCCAACATTACAGCCAATTGTGTGGTGGCTATTGAACTGTGCCAGATATTAATTGGCTTAAGTTAATCTGTTAGCAACTTTCAGTCTGCTTTCTCAAATGGGTTCTATAACCATTCCAGACTAAAAACTGCAGGCAATTTCAGTGCTACATAGATAAGAAAATGTTGGTTTTTGTTTTCCCTATGAAACGCCAAGGCATATCTTATCAGTAACAATCTCAATGCAAAACATTTCCAACATTACAGCCAATTGTGTGGTGGCAATTAAGTTTGTGATATCTGCCTTAAGGTTATAAAGACAAAATCTGGGTACTATAGTTTGCAACGAGGGAAATAATACATCACCAATTTAAAACATCTGTTCCCAAATCACTATAGGAGACATTTTTCAATTACCTTCGAAAGAGAAGATTGAGGAGGTAAAATAGCTGATGACACTTTAATGAGGCATCTCTCAGCCATGTCCCTTTCCGGCTTCTCAGCACTTAAGAGCCTTCGGTATATCGGGGGAACCCATATGCTTGAAAGGTCCCTCATTCCTTTCGGATTTTGACTAGCAAGTTTCATGGTGGCCTTCAGTAAGAGTTTTCAGACACAACCTTAGTCCAAGTATTACTAGCAATACATAAAACGCAAAAAGGAATAAGAATCAAGTGCATGCTTTACACTCCTGCCAAAAGTGCTCATACTAAAAGGTAAAACCCTCCGACTTGGATGATTTTCTAATTGGCGTGACAACATAAAAAGAAATTAATGAGGCAGGGAAAATCTAATGAGATCATCTATGAGCAATATGTTTTTCCTCTATGCTGAAGGCATGAAACATAAGAGTAATGAACTTTAGTAATTACGAAGATATTTAGTAAATTAAAATATTTCTCAGGCAACAGTGTTGCCATTGCAATTACAAGTGACGATACAAAGTGAACAGTCCACTGAAATTTCATTAGAGAGGAAGAGTGTATCCATCTATTACTATGAGATTAATCATTTTGGTTACCAATTTTTTTTTTACATCGCCGTTTACCAAACTAAAGACAGGTAACAACCGCAGTTTAAGCGTGCAGAATAACCTGAGCAGCCTCAAATGTTGTAGACAAAGAACCAAATGGATTGTCAAGGGCATAAACAATAGCAGTCAGCACGGGAGTTGCTCTATCCTCTACAACCGAAGCCTCCAATTGCTGAACAGAAATGCACCAGACTGCAAGATTACAGATAGCCTGTAATACCACATTAAGAGAAATGGAATCAAATTACTGATTGAACATACACATTCTCCACGATAAAGCTGAACAAAAGGAACACCTGAAAACAGAAGAAGGGTGAGCACAATTAACCTTCATCTTGGTAGTCATGATCAGCTGAACCAAAGTAGCCAGTACCAACTGAGCCAACTGTCCTGCAGGGTAAGAACAATAAATATTACAACTGTTCCTTCAAACCACAAATAATTTAAAATTTCAAGGGCATGTCTGAGCAACCAAAGAACATTGAGGTTCAGAAGGCAATGTACAAATAAGAGATGGCAATATAGAGTGATTTACAAAATAGAAAAAGAGAAGGGATCTCTAGTTTAGAAAATCATGAACTATGAATACACAAGTTTACCAGCCCTAACTTTTAACATATGTACTTAAGAGTGTTGTTGCAAACCCTGTCAAAGACAAAGTCTGAACACAAGAACTACAACGAATTCGCACGAGCGTCGGAGACAATTTGGACACCAGTGTTTGTGCTGCGTACAACTGCTGCAGCTTTTCCCATCTCCTTCTTATTTATCTGTTCTGTTACAACACTAACAGACAGCCCTAAACTTCAGGTCACGAACGGGTAGTGGACCATGCCATCCCAGAGGCCCCCGGTTGTTACCCTACTATGTCGCCATGACTCGTTCACTCGTGCCATCCCACGACGAGATCAAAGCGACGACCTATTCTACAGGAAAACCGATCGAAACGACCAAGTCGTGAACAGACTCACGCTTGGATTTTATATCTGACGAAACTGAACTTAAAACTACAGCTAACAGTGCAGCAGGAAGTAGACTGGCGCTGCTCACCAAAGAGCGGGAACCTGACTAATTACCTACGTGTAGAACTAATACTTATTAGCTAGGTGATGATGTTTTTTGGGCCATCTCTCGGCCCTGGATGTAACTAAGACTCCTTCTCTCTACTGATTTAATCAATGAAAAGCAGCTCCGACTGCCTTTTTCTTCAGAAAAAAAATTAGACTGACGAAACTGCACTTTGGAACATAGAGTACCTAACATGGAACAAAAGTTGCAAATGTTTTCCCTCAGAAAATGTAAATTGACAATATAGTCTGGAATGAAACATCGAAATCTATCTCCAGGGCACCAAGCCGCCAACATTCCACTTGGATTTCTTCACTAGCCCTAACCCGGCACAGCCAAAACCGCACAGTTGACTGACGACGAGATGGCTGCGGTTATCAGGGAAGTGCTATGCTACTACCTGAGATGGTGGAGACGAGGACGGGGTGGTAGAGCGTGAAGCCGAGGCACTTGAGGGCGGAGGCCGCGACGGCCTCGTCATGGTCGGCGGCGTCGCGGAGGAGGACGGGGAGGAGGGCGGAGGGGGAGGCCGCGGCGAGGTCGGCGGCGGCGGAGGGGTCGTCGGCGCACGCGCGCTGCAGGTGGAGGAGGCGCGCGTACGCGGCGGCGCGGTCGTGCTCCGCCGCTATCTCCGCCACCTGCCGCGCCATTGACGGCGGCGGCGGCGGCATGGAGGTGGATGAGGGCGGCGGAGGCGGTGGCCTAGGGTTCTTTTGGCGCGAAAGGGGAACGACGGCAGTTTGGGGGAAGTCACTCGTGGGTAGTTAGCGCCAACACAGCAGCGGAAGCGGTTTTCCGAGTATGCGTGTTTCATTTCTGCTCCGTTTTTTTTTTTCTATCGAAACAAGGCAAAGATTTT